>CM067219.1:148058069-148129866 GCA_034190945.1 Octodonta nipae
GGCGAACTTTGTCTAGGTTTTTATTCATGCCCAGGTGACCCCGTTAATCCCATCATGTACTTCGGTATGGCTGGAACCCTTTTTCTTCGGAACTACCAGTTGGGACTTGGTTTCTCGCCCATCAGTGCTTTCCCAAACTCGCATTCTGCTCTACCGTGACTTCTTGATAGGGCATCCTCATTATTATGCAAACGACCGGCACGATGTTTAACCTTGAACTCGTATTGCTGTAATTTCTCCATCCACCTGGCCAGTTGTCCTTCCGTGGCTTCATGTCGAGCAGCCATTTGAGGGCGGCATGATCTGTTCGGATTAGGAAATGACGAGCATAGAAGTATTTGTGGAAATGGTCTACCGCCCTTATTATTGCAAGAAGTTCTTTTCTGCTGACGCAATAATTTCTTTCCGGTTTCGATAATCCACGACTGTACTACTCGATCACCCTCTCTTCACCATCTTGTACCTTGGATAAGATGGTCCCCAAACGTGTGTTGGTGGTATCGGTGTCTAAGATGAACGTGCCGGACTGCGTAGGAAATGCTAGGATTGGGCTGGAACATAGTCCCGCCTTCAGTCGTCTGAATGATATTTCGCAATCCTGATTCTAACGGAAGGTCTCTTCCTCGGTGGTCTGCCGATGTAGAGGCGCGGCAATGTTGGCAAATCCTTCCATATATTACATGTAGTATGAACAGAGACCCAAGAAGCTTAGGAGTTCATGCTTGTCTCTTGGGACTGGCCAATCACGAATGGCTTCTATCTTGTCCTCATTGGTGCGGATTCCTGACTCGGAAACGAGGTGGCCCAAAAACTCTACTTTTTTTGGAACATTGACCACTTCTTCGGGTTGAGTCTCAGGTTGGCTTTCTTAATTCTGGAGAATACTTCACCCAGGTTCTTCAGATGGTTGTCGAATGTCTGACCCATGACCAGAATGTCGTCGAAGTATACTAAGCATGTTCTCCGTGTCAACCCGCTCAATACATACTTCATTAGCCTCTCAAATGTCTCGTTTTCGTGTAGACCAACCTGCCAATATCCATTCTTTAGGTCTACTGTGGAGAAACCACGGGATCCTGTTAGTGTGGTCAGAGTGTGACCAATCCGGGGTAGTGTCATTCAGCTTTCTGGAATCTACGCAAAAATCGGATGGTTCCATCCTTCTTTTTAACTAGCACGTCGGGAGCAGACCATGGGTTGATCGATGGATCAATAACTCCATTTTGTAACTGGACTCGATGTTTTACTCGACTGCCTGTTGTTGCCCCACTTGGAATTGTTTAGGTGGTATTCTGATGGGTTGAGCCTTTCCCGTTTCTATTCAGTGCTGAATGATGTTGGTGCGACCGGTGGTTCCATCTTGACTGTTAAAAATTTGCCAATGCTTTGTGTTAAATTGCTTGGGTTTCTTCTGTTTCTCTGGTGTAAGCTGTGTCAAATGGTCAGCAAACCGTTGTAGGAACTCTTTACTGGGCCATGTCTCCTTCACTGAATCTGGTACTCTTCTTCGCAATTGATGATGGTCTCATGACTCTAATTTGTATATCTCCTCCGGTTTTAACTATAGCCTGTCCAACTAAGTATTCAAGAGATGAGTATACGGGCTCCACCATTCCAACGCAGCTTCCAGGATTGCGTTCTAGCTGCCCATGAATAATCTGTTCCGTTCGACCGGGAATTCTGGCTGAGGATTTTGCCACAATTTTTATGGAAGTGGCTGAACTGTTGTAAATACAAATTCTTCATTTAGGGACCGAAGAACATCATATCTCGGGTCGAACATAAATCCGATGCTGGGTGATTAGGTCCATACACAGCATGAAATCGTCCTCAATATTCGCTACCAGGACCCTATGCCGGATTCGGTTGTCCCCTATCTGCAGTACTTATATCTGCTTCACCCTGTAGTGACATTGACTCGCCGGTGACTGTTCTGAGCTGGATGTTGGTGTTAACGGACCTCAAAACCCTGGCAGTGGACACAGCGGCGCCGGTGTCGATGGTGATGGTAATTGTTCGGCTATTGATGGTGCACCTGATGAATAGGCTGCTGCTATCTCGGCAAAATCCCCAGATGGATAATGTTTTGGAGCTGGTGGAGAGTTAGTCAGCATTCGCCCCCTTATGCTAACTTCCTGACGGTCCCTGGATATGTGGCTGTTTTGCATTGTTCAAATTGGTCTTTATAATTCATCAGTTTGTCTCTGTTCTTCTAATATTTTAAATTCATTTTGTCTCGTTAATTCAAATTTCTAGAACAATTCTTCCATTAAATTTTGTTGTTTTTCATCTATATTAGTCACAAGATTCTCTAATTCAATTTTTCGTTTTTCATCAAAAGATTGTAACTTTTGATGAGTTTCCTGTTGTTGTTGTTTTTTATTCTTGTCACGCTTTTCCAGGATTTGAGTTATTTTTTCATCTAGTCGCTCCGTAACTAGTTTGACTATTTTTTTGGCAGTTGCGTTCGTTTTTTCCATGCTTCGTGTTTCCATTAATCAAATTACGATTTTAACTTCACTTAACCTGCACTTCTGATCACTAAATTGTTATAAACTCGGTGGGTTCAATTAATTAATTTAAAAAAACCAATATTCACTTCACTTTCTAGAACTTTTATTCAGACGTAATCATCAAATATTCTCAACAGCTGATTCTAATACAATATTCAACTCAATTCAATTTTATTTGTTCAGTTACAATTACAATTATTACAACAATTATAATGACAGATATACATATCAACATATAATTATATAATTGGAAAATATTTCACTGTATGGTTTAACCTCAGGACAGAAATGCTCACTTCAACACCTAAGCATGAAATGCTTCTTTCGGGTATAAGTGATCAGGTCCACACAGACCAACCAGTATTAAACAAAGCATATAATACTCACTAAATTAATGGTATGTGAATGAGGAGAACAGGCGAGAAATTTGTCAGTGAGCGAAGCTACTATTAATACAAAATACCAAACTAGACTGGTAAGCTCCTAAACCCAAAATTAGAAAATGTCAAAATTCTTGACTTTAATCTTGAATAAAAGTTTTTGTTACTAAATATTGCTGAAATTCGGAGTCATGACGTTTAATAAAAGCTTTAAGTTCTTTTTTAAATTTGTTTGAGGACCTCACCGTTTTAATGTGAGCGGGTAAAGAGTCCAAAATACCATATACTCTTTGCGTGTGAGGTTTTTTAAATAGTGGTGTTATGAGTTGTTCTGTAGCCGTACTTCTTGTACGGATATTTGGTAATCGAAGTTCAAAGTGATGTTTTTTAAATATAAATACTAATAACATCGAGATCATAACATAATAGGTAAGCTCTACTAACTAACTACTGAAATTAATATCGCCTTATATAGCGTACGCCGATTTTTCTGGTCGTTCTACCTTTGTTCGCACAGCGTCCAGATTGATAGTTCTTGCTCTCTTAATGTTTTTATGTTCTTTGGGATGAATACTGTTTTTTTACGTTGCTTCCCCGATGGACGGAATGGATAAATTTTATAACACCTGGAAAAATTTTATAACATTATATTTTTATCTTAAAAACTTAAAGCAGTTGAATAATGAAAATTTATAGTAGTTTTACCATCATGAAAACACATGATTTGCATTTTTTTTCACTTCTTTAAATGTCCTTAATACAAAATTTCTATAAATTTAGTTGACAAGAATAATAGTGGTAAAACTCCAATAAATTTTGATTATTTTTAAAATCAAATAAATGCCTTCTTTGAATCGCAATATCTCCCTAATGATGACTTTTGACCTAACGTTTATCCGACAAATTATCCTTTATTTTTGACAAGGAGTGCATCTTAAATATTTTCAGATTTGTTTTGAAGTTAAAAATGATTAAATTTGATATGGATAGTATTAATTACATAGAAATTAAAATTTTTCTGTAATTCCGTAATTTCGGTCCCCTTCATTCTTTGCATACGTCACACTAATGACAGGTAAATGTCATGATACTATTGCAGAAAAGATAAGCTAATTTCTTCATCTAAACTCGTTCAATTCGAAAAGTAAAAAAAATGTGAACCTCCTTGGCATCTTGGTCACAACATTTCATAACAATTTCAAAATTCAACCAAAGAAAAACACAATACCTAACGAAAGTTGCTTTCATTTTATTAAACGACAGCGATTGTATCACTATACTTACGCAGAAATTCTGCCATTCTTGGTTGCCAATAATCAAAGATGAAATTAATAATTGAATATACCTCTATCTGGATAAAAAGGAGTTTCCCCTTACTTTCGTTAGATTATATTGTCACACATTTTAAGGTCAAATTGTGAATGCTGGAATTGTCATTGTGAGCTTTTTAATTTTATTAATTCAGCTGTGTTCATTATTGCCATTGAAAACGACGTCTGATTGAGACCCTGAAACTTCTTGAATTATTGAAATACACAGATTTTCCCGTAATTGTGATATTATTATTATAAAGTGAGTAATTTTATCAAGCAAAATACTGAGCAAAATTATTAATCCGCTATTAAATTTCTGATTAATATATTTAGAGCAGAAACTAGTTATTTACATTCTCTCTATAGAGCAAAGTTACTGTTCAAATTTAATTTCACAATTTAAGCTATTAGTTTTTCATGGATGTTTATTTACAACATAACAATGCTATCCTAACGATGTTCAGTTTAAGATAGTTGTATCAAGTAATTCGCTTCCCGAGCAGAACCCTTAATCGGTCCCTTAATTGGTCCATTGAGTTCTAAGATCCCACCTCCGACTATAATCTAGCGGTTCATTGATTTTCGGATAATGGATATTTCTTGAGGGATGAGCAGATCTGTATTGTGTTTAGTTTGTGGTTTTGTCGAAGTTTTAGTTCATTAGTTGTGTTAGTCGTTAAGCTGTTGAAATGCAAAATCTAATAGTTAGGGGCTCTCCTGTCAAATAATAAAATAACCATATATATATATATATATATATATATATATATATATATATATATATCATATATATATATACATAGGGTGTAACATAATAAAAAAAAGTCATATGTGCCATATGTCAAACAGTTTGTAAGAAAAAAAATGTGCAAAGTGCCAACTAAAGCAAGCACTTGGTTGTGTATTTAACCATTTTTTTGGAAAAGAGCAAGAAATTATTTATCAAATTAACAAGTTATTAAAAAAAATTCTCTACCATTCCGTGTAAGGCAGTTTTATATTTAAAAAAATAATAATAAAACCGATAACATCGCAACATTAGTTAAACTGCTATCGTTCTAATTGCGCGGAAGTAAACATTGTGTGGTAGGTAGTGTATTGCAAAAACTTTATGTTACTTATTTTGAGTGTAATATTTTGATGTGTTTTGGCATAACGAAGAAATTTAATATTAAATCGAATATTTTTATATTGGTGCGTGGAGTGATATTATGTTTATGTAATGGAATAATTCACAAATCAGGAATAATAGGATGTACCTTTATTGTGTTTTTAGATACCCTTTATTATTACGATTTTTTGCGTGAACATGCATATTCAACTTTTTTGCAAGGACATTGTTTTACAATACTGCAATAAACTCCGTGAGTTCAAATTTAATTAATTTAAAAACTGATCTTCACTGTCACTTTCTAGAAACTTTATTTACACATAATAATTCAATAATTCCAACAGCTGATTTCGATAAAGAATTCACACGGAATATAAACTAAACTAGCTAAGCTGTACCAATTTATGAATTTTATATTCCTTTATATAGCCTACATCGAATTTTCCAGTCGTTCTGGATGGGTATTATATTTGCTTGCCCAGCGTCGAGATCAATAGTTTCTACCATAGTCGAAGATTCCAGTTCTTTTTATCATTATCCCAGCGATTGATGTTTTACGTTGCTTTAGTAAGGGACGACATAAATAAATGTTATAACACTGCCCCCCTTTAATTCTGATCCACCGATCAGACACATCCTCTCCATGGTAGGGGGCAAGTCGATCTAAATAAACCACCTTCAACTTAGCCCTGGAGTTTCGACGGACACGGTAGACAATGTCATTAATACTCTTGACCACCTAGTATAGACCTTCCCAGGCGGGTGAAGCTTTGGAGATGCACCCTTGGTCCTCTAGGGGTTGTACAGCCAGACCTTGTCCCTCTCTTGGAACCCGACTGAATTGGCCTTGAGGTCATATCTCTTCAGTCTGTCAACATCTGCAATCTGGCTGGCCAACATCTGCAATCTGTCTTGAAAGTCTGTCGTGTGTTGCCAGCATGTCTTACTTAGTTTCACTTTGTACCATGTTTTTAATGGAACTGATTTCAAATTTCACCTGTCTCTGGATGGAATCGATATCATCTACTTTGATTTCAAGAGTTTCCACATTACTTTTTAGGATCTTAATGTCGTCGTTTATCTCTTTTATATCGGATTCCATTATTTGCATTCTTTCATTAACTATTTCATTAACTTACGACACTATTTGCATTAATTGTTCAAATTGCAGTTGTCTTTTTTCTTCTGTTTTGCCTTGTTTTTCTTCAAATTTCGAGAACAATCCTTCAATTAAATTATGTTGTTCGCTTTTCATCGTGGAAACCAAATTTTGTTGTTCGCTTTTCATGGTGGAAACCAGATTATGTTGTTCGCTTGTCATCGTAGTGACAAGATTTCCTAACTCAACTTTATCCCGACTTGACCATACAATGTATGGCATCACACTCCCTCTAAGGCACTCATAGGGGAAAATTCACTAAACCCCAGATATCCTAGATATCAAAAGGGTTTAGCTCTGTGGGAGCCCTTGCCAGGTTTTCAGGCCCGTGGTTGGAGTCGTGACGGCAGTTTCCCATGAATTTCCTGACCGTCCGGGCTGTCCCTAACAAGACGGCTTTTTGCATTTGTTTGTAAAGATGTTCGTCCAGACCGAGGTATTTTAAATTGTTTAATAGATGTTTTGGGACTAGTCCTGTTGTTGACATAACAATTGGTACAGTTCGTGTGTTGTTCATGTTCCACTGAGTCTTGATTTGAAATTCCAAATCTCTATATTTGGTTATTTTCTCAGCCTGCTTGATATTTATATTATTGTTGTTGGGAATTGCTATGTCAATTAAAGTTGTTTTCCGAGAGACTTTATCTACCAAAATTATATCTGGTCTATTGTGAGCAACAGACCGATCGGTCAGTATCGTGCGGTCCCAGTACAGCTTGTAGTTGTTATTTTCTAAAACAGATTCAGGTTTATATTTATAGTATGGTAATCTTACCGACTGTGATAATTCATGTTTCAGTGCTCGTTCCTGGTGAAGTATTTTTGCCACAGCATCGTGTCGTTCTTTGTATTCAGTTGCAGCGAACGCTTGACAACCTCCTGTGATATGCTGGATAGATTCAGATGTTTGGCAATCGTACCTGCATCTATCGTTGTTAATGGAAGGGTCTTTAGCGATGTACTTTAGGTAGTTCTTAGTTGGAATTACTTGATCTTGGATTGCCAATATAAAGCCTTCCGTTTCAGGGAACATATGACTAGAGATCAACCAGTAGTTCGACGCTGCACTGTCGACATAATCTTGGTTGATGTCATTTATATGTCTTCCATGAAGGGGCTTCTCTTTCCATTTCAGCAGTTTCTGATCTGTGGTCTGGTGGTGTAATTGGACATGTTGTTGTGTCAGTCGCAGTGGTGTTGAGTCATCAACCTGGCACATGACTCTATGTAGATCAGAAAATTCTGCGAGTTTCTGGAAATGACTGCGCAAAATAGAAATTTGTTGATCTAATAGTTTACTTAGATCTGTCAATCCTCTTCCTCCTTCATACCGTGGCAAAGTTGTACGTTCGACAGAGCTCTTTGGATGGTGATTTTGAGCTTTTGTTAGTAAAACTCGAACTTTTCGTTGTAATTGTTCAATGTCAGTCTTACACCAATTAACTATACCGAAAGAGTAACTGAGCACTGAACACGCATAGGTGTTAATAGCCTGAAACAGATTTTTACTGTTTAGTTTGGTTTTCAACAGTCGCCTTACCCTTCTATAAAACTCTGCTGTTAGGTCCTTTTTCATAGTCATGTGATCAGTATGTTGAGCCTGCTTTATTCCAAGGTATTTATAAGTATGACCTTCCCCCATAGATTCAATTGAGGTGCCATCTCCCATTTCGAAGTGCCCCTGCTGTATTTTGCCTTTAACTATATTAATAATTCGGCATTTGTCTAGGCCAAATTTCATATGGATGTCACTAGAGAACCCTTCTACTATTTTAAGCATATCATGCAGCTGTTGTTTTGTAGCTGCCATGAACTTTAAGTTGTCCATGTATAACAAATGGTTTATCTTTAATGCTTGTACGTTGTTGTGTTTGAGACTGAACCCAAAATTAGTTGAGTTCAGTTTTCTTGAGAGAGGGTTCATGGCAAGGCAGAACCACAGCGGGCTAAGAGAGTCTCCCTGGAATATACCCCTTCTGATTGGAATAGGGTCAGTTTGTATCGAACAGTTGGCTTCATTCAGTGAGATTTTGGTTTGCCAGGTGGCCATGGCATGTTCTAAAAAGTTAATAATACAATTATTCACTTTATAGAGTTTCAGCACCTTAATGAGCCAATCATGTGGAACCGAATCAAAGGCCTTTTTGTAGTCCACATATGCCATGTATCGTTTGGCGTGGGCTTGATTGCAGACAACGGAATCAATTATCAGTTGTTCTTTGCAACCCATCGAATTTTTCGCGCATCCCTTTTGTTGTTGAGTAATTATGTTGTTCAGTTCACAATGTTTGAAAATGCGATGATTAATGCACGATGTTATGAGTTTGTATAAGGTTGGAAGGCAAGTGATTGGTCGGTACTTTGCTGGGTCCTGTGCACATAGGTTGTCCTTTGGTAAGAGGTATGTAGCACCATGCGTAAGGAAACTAGGCATCTTGTGTGGGTGGGCAATTACGTCATTTATAAGGGCTGTTAGTGTTTCGTGGGTTGCGTACAGTTTCTTTATCCAGTAATTTTGTACACCATCTGGTCACATTATTATTATTATCTTGTGCCTCTCAGATCTACATCTGTCTGACAATTCTCTTTCTATCGGTCGCTTATCGCGTAAGATTGCCCCGTGGTCTCCTAATCAAATCGTTATTTTTGCCAAATGGCCATTGTTCATCAATTATGGCCTAAGAGTCCACAAAAGATTTCACTAAACTTTGTTGAATTTCTTCTTGATGTTGTTTCTCCTTCTTGTCACGTTTTTCTAGAATCTGTGCTATTTTTTTTTTGTAGTTTTGTCCATTTTTTCCATGCTACCATATATCAAATTACGATTTTAACTGCACTTAATCCTTCACTTCTGATCACCAAATTTTGGTATATAGTCCCGTGGGTTCAATTATAAAATTATACAACTAATCTTCACGTTCACGTGATTCAAATATCACAACAACGATTTTATATATAAGCTCTTCGCTCCACTAACTGAACTGCGATCGTGGGCTGCTTCCTTTTTAAAACCAGCATAGAAAATTCTCGTAAAATCAATCATCAATCCTACAGCTGCCGAGTCATTTCGAGAACCATTTCTTTCTCAAAACGATCGGTGTCGTACTGAAATGAAACAGGGTCGGATTTGTTAAATTTCGTAACAATATTTTAATACCAGAATTATGACAACTCTTTCTGATAGTGTTGTTAACCCAGCAGAAATTAATAGTAACATATGTTTGCAACAATATTAAGCTACATCACATTAAGCAGCATCAGTACATACTTACCTTTTTAATGTTGTTTTGCAACGTGACGAAATTGAATGGCTACCCCGTTCTATCTATCTCATTCCACTGGATTATTTTTTCTGGAGCTATTTAAAATAAAAAATCTACAAGAGTAAACGAACTAATAAAGATCATTTAAAATACCCAATATTTAAAAAAAAATCAAATCAGCGGAAAGTCGGACAATTTCAACACCGTCTATTTTTATTTTTCAAGAAATAAATTATTGTAAATATTGTTAATTACTTTAAATTTTATTTATTTATTTTACAAACTCAACAATTTAAAATCTTATTATCAACGTTCAAAAATAAAAAAATCTTACATTGCTGAATAGAGATTTGTGAACCTTTTCAAACGCGGTGTCATATGCTACTCTTTGTCGTTTAAATTCTTTTGGGGTAGTTCATATGTTTCCTAACTAGCTTTTACCCGGGGCATCGCTCCCGTTGAAGCTCTAAAATAAATATCAAAGATCATTACATTCCAACAGAACTGAATTAAATGATTCAGCATTAAAAAATTACTACATACAATCAAGGTTAAAAAAACTAAAAACATGCTTTATTGAAATAACTTACTATAATAAAGGTTAAAATGTATTTCACTTCAACAAAAATAAGCAATTTTGAATTCTAACAATTTAAAAAGAGAATACGATAAAAACTTAAACAACAATTTTTCGCTTATTTTCGTAACCCAGATTTAAACGTGTGTTAACTAAATACTAAATATCTACTATATGATTTTACAGTATATATATCTACTGTTATGATATGCGGTTTTGTTAACTGCCAATTAAAACCTAATGATTTGTCGCAATTTTTACGCTCACATTGATCAAGACTACCAACTTGCAACTATTAAATATTTGAGATGATTTGATTTTGTTAATATTAACAGAACTTGTGCGTGCCAGTATTGATACATAAAATTAATTAACGACAGATACTTAAAAAAATTTAAAAAAAATACATATAGTGGATTTCGAACCCGAGAACGTAAGATTAGCAGCAGAGCGTCTTACACTCCTTCTATTTTGTGATACTTGTTTATGATACTTGTCACAATAAAATGAAACACAAACAAAGGACATTCTCCCCATAAGACGTGCGTTTCTATAAGGGTCTATATTCGTTATTATAAGTGATATAACAAAATAACATTGAATATAGAAAAAATCCAAACAGCTGAAACTGTAGTCAATAAGAAATTAATTTGACCATAAGTAATACACCACTGAGGGTTTGAACTGTATTGGCGTTGAAGTTGCTAAATTTTCAAATGCCTGCCAATATTTTTTTGCCCTCATTTTTTAGTAAAAGTATCCTTATTCCTTTCTTATACCTCTAATATGTGTACAAAGTTTCATGATCAGTTATGTAGTTTTGGGGTGAAAGCGTAACAAACAAACTTAGATACACATTTATAATATTAGTACGGATTACGTCGAAAATCAATTTATCCATTACTGTAGGATCACCCTGTAACATATATGTGTGTGTATGTGCATTACAGGTCGCTGGAATTATTATTTTACATTAGAAACTCTAATATTAGAAAAGTTATTTAATCCATGGCGCAACACTCATTCCTGAAAATGTCACATCTGAAATAAACAAAAAAGTGGTTTTCGCTGGTTTTTATCGATGTTAATACTTTATTGATAACCTACTCAACTCTATATGAATAGACTTTCTTGGGTTAGATCTAAAGAGTGGGTATTGGCAGGTGCTGCATGAAACCGATAGGGAAAAGACAGCGCCTTCCAACAGTAAAGAATTGTTACAATTCACCGGTTGATGTAAGGCTCCCTCTATCTTCGAAAAGTTCATGGAGTCTAGAGCGTCTTAACATGTTAACTAGCAGAACTTCAGTGAAATATACTTCCGAATTAATAAAGCTAACTTGAGATTCAATCCCAAAATATGTTCCTTATTTCAGAAAGCGGTAGAGAGGATAAGACAAACACGAACTACGAAATTTTGGGGTTTCTGTTCGTACTACAAGCTGTTTGTTGAGAGATCTGGCACATTTGCCGCACCTGTACGTGGCAGGTTAGTGAGAAAGGAAAGGCCAGTTCAAGCTTTTCCTACATACTATGGAAAGTTCGGTCTAGACACACGTCAGCAACACTAGGTGTGTTTTCGAAGCCAGAAACTGATTACTCTGGCACCAGAAAAGAACCACGAGTAAAAACCAGGGCTGTAGACCATTTTCACTGATCATGCCGCTCTCTAGTGGGTATTGGACTCGAAGATACTGGAGAGACAACTTGCCAGGTGAATGAAGAAATTACAACAATGCGACTTCAAGGTAGAACATAGTTCTGGCCATTTGCATATCAAGAACCTTATCAAGAACCTGTCGCACTGATTGTAAACAAGGCCGGGAAATGGAACACCGAGAGAGTATCTCCATTCGACAGCTGTGATGGCAGGTGATAAAGGCTGGACAACGAAAATATGTCTAAAGGATCAAATTCCTGATATTGATATTAAACTAATCTTGTTTCTAAAGAATAATGGTGTACCCAGGTCTTTAAGAGATGCTATATTAAGCTACTCTGGCGTGATGTGGTCATTATAGGCCCATTCGGACTAAGAGGATTTGGGAATCAATGAAACTAAGTCCTGAATGGTGGTCGCAATGGTAAAAGTACCCACCTTTCTGATCGAAGAACATGATGGGATTACCGGATATCATTTGAGTATGAAAAATATCATCCATAAAATTCTCTAACGGTACTACTGAATAAATTACTTCGAAGACGTTAGAGTTTGGTGCCGTAGATGTGTGAGATCTGCGCAGGCAGCAAGGGCCCAAAAACCCGTTTCAAGGACATAAATCGATGTGGGAGTCTCATTTGAAATAATTACTGTTGATGCTGCCGGACCATTCCAAGTGTCCGAGTGGTGTTAAAAAAACATTCTGGTATTGAACTAATAGGCCTGAAGATTATGCCTATCCAATGAGCGATAACCACTATGAAAACGGTGCTGGTGGACGTTCAGTCAGGTTACAAGAGAGATAATGTCTGGCTATACAATTTCAAAAGGAGCAAAGGCAAGTCTTCAAAGCTCACACTAGCCTGGGATGGTCCACACGAGCTAGTTTAGAGTAGTTCATTTATCTCATTATTTTTGAACAGCACACCCTGTATATGATATTATAGCTCAATGCACCATATACACTAAGTATTCCCTGTACGTAGTTCAACTATTTATGGAAATATCTCTTATAAAAGTAGTAAAAATTTACAGGTGCTGAATTTTAATATTCCGAAGAATTATTCAAATTTGAATATTTCAAATATATATATATATATATATATATATATATATATATATATATATATATATATTAGTTTTTAAGTTTTCGCGGGCACTAAATGTTTTAGGTGGTTTCCGGGAATTCATCCGCGTAGTTGATAACTATTAGTACCCAACAATAATTTAGATAGTAAGTACAATTCTGATTTCAATCGAAATTAAATTTAATAAATGTAGTAACTTTATACATACAGGCACAAATACAATAGTGTGACCTAGAATTCTAGTTTAAATCAGATTTTATCTGAAGTCTACTTCGTCTCCATATATTTTGTTAGCTGTCCTAGTGTATGCATCTTGATATAGCGTATGTGATATTTTTAGTGCTTGTGCGGTTCTCTCGAGCGTTTATCTGTTAAGGCACATACAGGGAAATATTTGAAAATAATAGTTTTTATACTTCTCATTAGGACAACAATTTTGCCCAAGTATGTTAATTCTTTTTTTTTTGAACAAATTTATGGCTAATAAACTACCCTTTGTTGAGAAAAAATTAACATTATTTTGATCAAAATGAGCTATGATTCAATTTTGATGATAAAATGGTTAAACCACAATTATTCAATAATGGTAAGTCAAGTTGAAGTGAGATGTAATGTTCTTGAATTTCTTGAATTAAACGCAATCTAAATGTGTAAATGTAGGATGATGAAGAATGTTTCCAAAACTTAACGAACATTACATACGTTGAAGAATGAAGTGGCTACTGGAGCAGATAAGCTTTACAACAAGCATATACTTTCCTCTGCCGTTTAAATTTAAGTAAAAAAATGTATAATATTGCTGAGTAGAGGTGAACAATTTTGATAGAAACCCTAATGTGACTCAAAATTTGCACAGAAATAAAATCTAATAAGGGATAAAGTGTGTTTTAACTTTAAATAAAGAACAAACTATTAATTAATCGTTTAATATATAGTTACCAAAACCTTACTCGTAAGGAGATTGAGGCCATCCTAGATAAACATTCAATAAAACTTCAGTGACATGTCAGTAGTTATTAGTTTATTCACTGAAGAAAGGAAAGAGGAGGCACTACAAGTTTTAGATTAAAAATAAATGAATATTGTACATACCAAAAAGCTGTCTATAAACAAACTTAATAATAATTCGTACTGATCGATTTAGTAAAGCCAGCTAGATAAGGACAACACAGAAATAATCTTGGCATTCTAGTCTTTTTTGTATTGACTATAAATAGGACAGTTGTACATGGTCGTGTAGTTTAGTTTAGTTTTATATTGCTGTGTGAATTGAATTGATAGAAGTCAATCGGCTGTAGAAATACTCATTGTTGGTAAAAAAAGTGAATTTATTTTTGTGTAAACCAAGACATCGAGAGTGAAAGTGAATATCTGTGTAAATTTACTTTTGAACCCATGGAATTTATTGCAATTTGGTGTCAGAAGTGGGATAAGTGAACTTAACATCTTACACTGATTTATTGCTCCAACTCGAAGTATGGCGGAAATGGACCAGGAAAAAAAAACAGGTTACTGATAAATTAGACGAAACAATAACTCAGATCCTGGAAACATGTGAAAAAAAGGAGGAACAACATCAAGAGGAAATCCTACAAAGGTTAGTGTAATTTTGTGATGAAAAGCTGAGTTAGAAAATCTTGTTACTAACATAGACGTAACGTAAGTAAACGTTGTTCTTACGAGGAAAAGTGAACAACAAAACTTGTATCTACGATGAAAAGTGAACAACCAAATTTTTCGAAATTTGAAGAAGAACAAAAACAATTAATGCACATAGTAACGCAAGGTAATGAAACAGTTAAACAGAGAATGCAAATAGTGGAATCAGAAATAAAAGATCTAAACGATGGCATAAAGATCCTATAAACTTCTTTGGATAATCTTGAAACCAAAGTAGATGACATCAATTCCATCCAGGCCCAGGTAAAACTTGAAATCAGTGCTATCCAAAACAAAGTGGTAACAGAAGAAAGCCAAGCAATTTATCGCAAATCACTGGCAAATTTTTTACAGTCAAGATGGAACTACCGGTCGTACAGCACCGAATAGATACCGGGAGGCGCAACTCATCAGAATACCACCTAGGCGACTAACTCAGGAGTTGAGGAAAAAATCGAGTATATGTTACAAAATGGAGTTATTAAGCCATCCATCAGCCTGTGTTTGTTAAAAAAAAGATGTAACCACCCGATTTTGCATGGATTATGCTATGCACTCTGAGCACACTAGCAGGGTTCCGTTGGTTCTCCACACTATACCTTAAGACTGGATATTGGCAGGTTGGACTACATGAAAACGACAGAGAAAAGTCAGCGTTATCCACCAGTCAAGGGCTGTTTCAGTTCACGGTAATGCACATTCAACCTGAGACTCAACCCGAAGAAGAATTTCTTATTGCTAAAGGAAGTGGAGTTTTTGGGCCACGTCGTTTCTGAGTCAGGTATCCGCACAAACGAAAACCGAGAGACTAGCATGAACTCCGTAGTTTTTTGGGGCTTCGCTCCTATTACAGACGATTTGTTGAGGAATTTCCCACCATTGCCACACCTTTACATCGCCAGACCACGGAAAAAGAGACCTTCCAGCCCAAGTCTAGCGTTTCCTACAGAGTCCGTCAAGTTAATGTTAGACACGGACGCCAGCAACACAGGTGTGGGGGCCGTCCTATCGCAGGTGCAAGATGGTGAAGAGAGAGTGATCGAGTATTACAGCCGTGGATTCTCGAAATCGGAAAGAAATTATTGTGTCACCAGAAAAGAAATCCCTGCAATAATAAGGGCAGCTAGTAAAGGCAAGAAGACCCGCACCAAGAGCAGAATGCAGCAGTACAATGCGGGCGTCCCATTTGAGAGAATTGTCATCGATGTCGCCGGTTCATTTCCTGAGTCTGAGAGGGGAAACCAATAAATTTTGGTCGCAATAAATTACTTCAGCAAGTGGCCTGAGGCCTATGCGATACCCAATCAGGAGGCAATCACGGTAGCGACGGTGCTGGTTGAACAGCTATTCAACAGGTTTGGCATCCCGTTGAAACTACATTCAGACCAACGGCTGAATCGTATGTATTCCACAAGGTCTGTACGATGATGGCAATCAGGAAAACGAGATCAACACCGTTGCACCCACAGTCAGACGGAATGGGGGAAAGATTCAACAGGACCTTGGAACAGCACCTATCCAAGGTCGTTAGCAGTAACCAGCGTGATTGGCATGAGCATATTCCTCTATTCCTGTTGACCTATCGCTCAGCTGTACATAACAGTACTGGTCTGACTCTAGCCTGAGATTACCCTGCGATCTGGCCTTTGCCACCACTGACTAGATGAAGACACGACATGACCTCAATCCCAATTCAGTTCCAGGAAAAGGACAAGGTCTTGCTGTACAACCCTCAGAGGAGCAAGGGTAAATTTCCAGAGCTTACACCCGCCTGGGATGGTCCGTACGAGGTGTTCAAGAGGATTAATGACGTTGTCTACCGTATTCGTCGAAACCCCAGGGTTAAGTTATAACAAAAACTCGCTTGAGAGAGATATTTTGTTGGTTAGCAATACACCTCTCTCTCACCTGTCTTGGCGATATTGTGCCGATAGGCTACTCAGTTAGTATCCGGTGGCGTGAGTTCGTTGATCAATTGGCAGAAGGACTATGCAAGGGCGCCAGGCCAATGGACACACACTGTTTTTAAGAAAAAACTACAAGATAACGAAAATTTACAATTTATTCTTGTTAGTAGAAGAGATATGAGAGTTTTGGCTCACTTGGGTCCGTAGGCAAGTATATCAGTATTTGAGCCCCCTTAGGCCGCCGGCACTGGTTGTGTGGGTTGTTGGGTATGTTAGGTGTCTATTGAGTAGTTGTGTGAGTTTCATAAATTTGGTGGCAGTGTTAAGGGAGAAAAATGCGAAAACGTTAATTTTCTTTGAATAAAATTTAATAGTGTGTGAAATTTCCATCCGTCCGCCACTGGTAATGCGAAATAATTAAAATAGCTTAGTGGCTTGTGTCGCGATTTTTACGAGTACAGACTTGTTTCCCGACATTAAGGCGACGGTATGAAGTTCAACCATACTGCGATCATTTTGAAGGTTAACTAGTACCGCTGCCGATATGATGTAGAAAAATTCGCATTAATTTGAGGTTCAGATAGGGATATGTAAAGTAAAATCACATCCGCGATTTTTTTTATGGACTTGTTTCTATATATCAAGGTGACGGAGACGGTTCATCCATACGGACTTTTCGTGGAGGTCAGCTAGTAAAGCGCAAACAACCTGATGTGGAAAAATACGCTGGTAGGTGGGTTGTGACGCAGTCTTGAAATTGAAAATACAGGGTAGATTAATATGCTGAAATAGGTTTCAAATAATCTTGCACATAGTTTTATGGTAACTAGGTAAATTGCTGAATAGAATAAAAGAAGGTTTAAATTATAAATTTGAAGCACTGAAAATTCAGTTCAGTTTAATCATTCAAAGAGAACAGAAGCAAAAATAATGTTACTGGGAATTTATATAGCCTGCTATTTTTCACTGGTAACGGGTGAAGTGAATGTTGAGGACTATTTAAAGCGATATGGATTTTTAACGGAACCTAATGGAACATCTATAGCAGACGTAAAAGAGGGATTGATTAATTTTCAAGAACTATATAATTTGAAAGTCGACGGTACTGCAAATAAAGAAACTTTAAATTTAATGAATAAACCACGTTGCGGTTTACCTGATTTCCCTTTGAGTTTTCGTACAACCTCCCAAAAATGGCAAAAGACTAAATTAAAGTGGTACTTTGTGTTTGCTGATTCGGAAAGGAAATTAGTGGCAGAAAAAGCTTTTGAAGTATGGCAAAATGTGTCAAACTTACAATTCACTTATTCACCTACTGCACCGGACATAGTTATTTCCTATGCCGACGGACAGTTCCGACACTCAAACAACAGAAGGTGTCAAGATGCGGGAAATTGTTATTATCTATTTGACGGACCTTCTGGTGCTTTGGGGCATGCATATCTCCCAAATAATGATACATGTCGTGAGATTCATTTAGACCGAAGTGAGATGTGGTATTTAGGGTTGGATAAAATAGAAGATATTCCAGCAAACCAGACAAGTTTGCTTTCTGTTTTGATTCACGAAATAGGTCACAGCGTTGGAATGGAGCATTCCCCTTTTTGGAGCTCAATAATGTATCCATATTATGGTCGTTTACAACTCGATGAAGATGATATCCGAGCAATTCAATTTTTATATGGAGCGAAAAAAAATTCTGAAAGTACGACCGTAAAAAGCATTCCAAAGACGACGAAAAAAATCTCCGAAAGTGTGACGGTAAAAAGCACCCCAAAGACAACACAGAAATATATTCATGAGATTCCTTCGAGTACACAAAAAAATATTATTTCCACAACTACCACTAATACCACTGTAAAAGGTACACAAGAGAAAGCAATAGACTTATGTCAAGTAGATGTTTCGGGATTGCAGTTTTTAGTATTAAGAAGCAATCTGTATATTATATATAAAGACAGGCTATGGATCATGGATATGGAGAGTAGAAACATAACATCAAAAAACGTTAATCTACGGAAAGTCCTACATTTTCTACCATCGGATGTCGCTGAAATAACTTCAATATATCAGAGACCGTCTGGTGAAATAGTTATGATTGGAGATAAGAAAAGATTATTCTACATCTCAGATGAGAACTTTAAACTACTGAAAACTTTAAGCATTAGCGATTTCAAGCTCTCAATACCGGCAGATGCAATCATTGCTACGGTTACCAGTTATACAGGACAAACTATTTTTTTCTTCTCAAATAATATGTACGCCGAGATCAACGAGTGTTCCTATGAAGGGAAAAATTACGGTTATATAAGCAGAGACTTTAGCGGTATACCAGAAAGTATTAGAAGTGCTTTTCGGTATACGAACGGAAGAATTTATTTTTTTGAAAATAATAGGTATTTCGAATATAATGAATTTGCAAATATTCTTGTAAACACTAATAAGTTAACATTAAGTTTGTTTAATATCCCTTGTCCAAATCTGACGCTTTACGAACAACTGAAAGAATTGTTGACTAGGATTTTAGCTATAGAAAATAAAAATTAATGCCAAATTACTATGTGTATTATTTTCACAGCATTTGTTTGAGACGAGTATTTTCTTGAAATACAAATTACTAAGTAATATCACCCTGTAAATTCTCGAGAACTACTCCCAAGAAGCGGATCTTGCTGGAATGTGGTCATCACGGTCGGCGGGAGAGTGAGAGAGGACTTGTTTTTGCGTATATTCGTACCGTGCAAAACGGTTTAAATACGACGTCCTGATTGCGTTGAAATCAATTGCAAACAGTCTTGCATAGTGAGAGTAAGTGTTTTTGTGCAGTGAAAACTATTTCTGGTAAGTTATCTTTTTTCTATTATTTTTATTATAATTTTTTAATTTGAAAATATGTTTTGCTGTCTTGAAAGAAATTTCTAGTCATTAGACATTATTTTGTGTGTATTTTAGAGGTGATTTTTTGTGTCTTAAATGGTAAATATGTTCTGAGTATTTCTTTATAAATGTTTTTCTCTTGATGTGACTTTATTGAGAGAAAATGTCTGTTTAGAATACATTATTTTACAACATTTTTGAGCTGAATATTCTCTGTGTGAGAAAAAGGCTTGTGTTCGTGTTAGCTTTATCTGAATATTTCTTTATAAATGTTTTTTCTCTTGATGTTGTTGTATTGAGAGAAAATGTCTAACCAGAAGACATTATTTTCTAAGAAAATGTTGTGGTCTTGGAATATATAGTTTCTGTAGCGAAAAAAATTTTTCTTAGTTAAATAGTTATAGTAGAAAATTATTCAGGTACACTACTAATCAATATATTATATTATAACATTTTTGGGGTAAATGTTTTCTGTGTAAGATAAAGATTTTTGGTCATGCTCGCCTTATCTGTATGAATGTTAGTCAGAAGACATTATGTTATAAAAATTGTCTTGAATTGAATAGTTTCTGTAGGAAGAAAGTTTCTTAGTTAAATATTTATTTTAGAAAATTAATCTGATTGACACACGCAAGTCAACAAAAGCAACAGCAGAAGCCACTCAGAAGCTAGCAAAGCAACAGCAGAAGCCACTCAGAAGCTAGCAAAGAAAACCAAACAAAAGTAAGTTCAAAATTAGTTTTTCATAAATTTATTATAGAAGGTTATTTTTATTGTTACAGATGAGTTTTTTAAGAGAGATCAATAAAATTTCAGATCCACAGTGGGGTGTCAAACCTACAAAAAAATTAGTTGATTTATTGCTGTGGAAACAATATCCAATCCTCAGCGCTAAACTTGTGAAAACGAAGTACGGGGAAACTGTGTTGCTGGAATTAGAGGACGTGGTGGTGTTCTTACCGAACAGAGTGCTACCAGTTTTTAAGGACCACCTGAAGGAATTTGCCACTGGAAACTACAGATTGATATTCAAAGGTCAGCAGAACGTGGGGACGAAAAATTTAAAAACGCTGTTTGCTATCGAAGAGGCAAACACAGAAACAGCAGCAGAAGCAGCTAGCCAGTAACAACAACAACAACAACAACGACAACAACAACAACAACAACAACAACATCAGCGAACAGGCAACCACAGAAACAGTAGCAGCAGCTAGCCAGTAACAACAACAATAACAACAACAACACCAGCAGCCACAACAGAATAATTGTAAGTGTTTAATTTTTGTAACTTTCTGGTGTTGGTAATCTTGTAAAGAGAGAGAGAACGAAAAATGAATTCAGATCAAATTGCTTGTCTTAGCGATGAAATTATCGTAAAACTGAGGGAAGTAGAAAGTATTTTGAGTAAAAAGTCAAGACCAGCAAAGTTTTTCAGGTTCGCATAAAAAATGTTTTGAAGAAAAATCCTATGTTAAAGGTAAATTGTAGTTTGTGTGGAGAATTTGTTAAACTATCAGGAGATACAGAGATTTCAGACAAAAAGTATTTTACAACAAAAAATGAAGTCATTGATTTAGGGACCGATTTGCAATATTGGTTTGACTTGTACGTAAAAGATCGCATTTTAAATGCGCTTTCTGAATTTGCAACCATCGGATCGGGTTGGTCGATAAATCAAGTTATTTCCTTTGGAAGTTAATATAAATAAGTTCGAGCTTAGTAAGGGCGCCTCATCCTACATTGAGCTACCAGAAAAAATTAAGTCCACTAAAGCTTGCATCAATGTTAAGAATCGCGGTCAGGACTGCTTTTTCTGGAGTATTGTTTCCGCTTTATTTCCTGCCGCCAGAAATTCTGATAGGCCTTCTTCATATCCACATTACAGCACAGTTTTGAATTTAACCGGTTTAAGTGCCCCAGTCAAAATTAATGAAATTTCAGTTTTTGAGAAGCATAATCAGTCAATCTCTGTAAATGTCTTCGGTTTGGAAATGGATGCACGTTCCAAGTTCACCGTCGTTCCAGTACGTTTGTGTAAAGAAAAGCGAGAGCAACATGTCAATTTGTTACTTGTTCAAGACAAGTATTTTCCGAAAAAAAGTGATATGGATGTAGAGGGTGTTGATGATGATGATGAGAGTGATAATGATGCTTATGAAATCCAATATCATTATTGTTTTATAAAAAATCTGTCACGCCTTATATCGAGTCAAGTTTCCAAGCATTTAGGAAAAAAATATATTTGCGATAGATGTCTAAATTATTTTTATTCAGAGGGAAAGTTAAAGGAGCATTCTGAATACTGTGAAAAGTTGAATGAATGTAAAATTGAATTTCCAAAGTTTTCTCACGTTCAATTTAAAAACCACATGTATAAAGAAAAAGTTCCGTTCATCGTTTACGCTGATTTTGAATCTCTTTTGGAACCGGTTACTGGTGACAAGAAACCATCAACTAATAGTTTGCCATATCAAAAACATACCGCTTACAGTGCTGGGTAATATTTTCAATGTAGTTATAATAATGATTATTCATTCTACAAAAGTTATAGAGGGGTTGATTGTATGTCTTGGTTCGCTGAAGATATGGCTAATGTGGCAAAATTTGTGCAGTCTAAACTGATTAACGTAGAGCCTATGAACACCGTGGTAGACTTGAAGGATGCTACGGGAGTGTGCCATATTTGCGAAAAACCTTTTAGCCCTCAGGATAGGGTAGTTCGCGACCATGACCACCTGTCTGGGAAATTTAGAGGCTTTTCACACAATAAGTGCAACCTTTTATATCGGAAATCCTTTGTTGTACCCATTGTTTTTCACAATTTGAGTGGGTACGACTCACATTTTATTATTCGCGACTTGGCTAAACGAAATCACATAACTTTGCTGCCGGTTAATAAGGAAAAATATATTAGTTTCACCGTCCACGATAACGATACCAAAATTAAATTTCGCTACATAGATTCCTTCAGGTTTATGGGGTGTTCGTTAGACACTTTGGTGTCCACGTTAAAAGATACCGACTTTGAGATTCTAAATAATCAGTTTAGACATGTACCAAATGAGAGCCTACGATTGCTCTATAGAAAAGGTGTATTTTTCTATGATTATCTTGACAAAATTGAGAGATTGCAAGAAACCGAATTACCTGCGAAAAAGAAATTTTATAATCGCTTGAACGATGAACACATACAAGATGAGGATTATATACATGCACAAGTAATTTGGGAGAAATTTGGATTGAAAACACTCGGTGAGTACAGCGATCTGTATATGAAAACTGATATCTTGTTGTTAGCTTGCGTATTTGAGACATTTAGAAACACCTGCCACAAGACATACGGCTTAGACGCAGCAAGCTATTATACAATCCCTGGATTCACATGGGATTGCATGTTGAAATACACGCAATGTAGACTCGAAACGATTCAAGATGTTGACATGTTGCTATTTATGGAACGCGGAATACGAGGAGGTATCTCGATGTGCTGCAACAGGTACGGCGAAGCAAACAATAAGTATGTAGAGGGTTATGATTCCTCTAAACCCTCAAAATACCTTTTTTACTGTGATGTTAATAACATGTACGGATGGGGGATGATGCAACCCCTACCTTATGGTGGGTTCAATTGGGTTGACCCGAACATCGACATAACATCCATCCCCGATGATTCGCCAAAGGGATACATTTTAGAAGTAGACTTGGAGTACCCTGAGAGCTTACACGATCTTCACAGGGACCTACCGTTCTGTGCCGAACACAAAACACCCCCAAATTCTAAAAATAAAAAGTTATTGACCACCCTCGATGATAAAGAAAAATACATAATTCATTACAGGAATCTAAAGCAAGCTTTGGCGCATGGTTTAGTCTTGAAAAAAATTCACCGAGTATTGCAGTTTGATCAGTCCGCCTGGCTGAAACCCTACATCGACTTCAACACTCAACTGCGAAGTCAGGCGAAACATGAATTTGAGAAAAACCTCTATAAATTGATGGTAAACGCAGTGTTTGGGAAAACAATGCAAAACGTGAGAAAACATCGAATTGTGAAGTTGGTTAGAAAATGGAACGGTAGGATGGGAGCGAAAAACTTAATTGCCAGCCCTAATTTTCAAAGTAGAACTATTTTCGATGAAGATCTGATGGCTGTTGAATTAAAAAAGCACAGTATTCTATTCGATAAACCTCTATATATTGGGATGTGCATTCTTGATATTTCCAAACTTTGCATTTATGAGTTTCACTATGATTACATGCTCAAAAAGTTTCCGGTGGAGCGGTGCAAACTTTTGTATTCAGACACTGATAGCCTGGTCTATGAGATACAGTGTGAGGACCTCTATGAAGAGGTAATAAAGGCGGATATTCAACGTTTTGACACGAGCGATTATCCTTCAGATAATCGCTGGAATATTCCCTTAGTTAATAGTAAAATACCAGGTCTAATGAAGGATGAGGTGAAAGGTAAAATTATGTTATTTTTTATTGGATTGCGTTCGAAGCAATACACATTTAAGATTCAAGGAGGTAGCAACATTAAGAAAGCCAAGGGGGTAAAGAAGAGTGTGGTGAAGCGCAAAATAAAGTATGAAGATTACTTGGAATGTCTGCAGCAATTTACAGACCATTCAAATAAATCCTTCGTACTACATCAAACTCAATGCACTATACAATCGAAACATCACGATGTATATAGCATTGAGCAAACGAAAATTGCGCTTAATCCCTTTGACGACAAACGCTTTCTTATTCCCCACAGTTATGATACTTTGCCCTGGGGCCATTACAAGATCAGGCAATTCTAATTTGAATTCTTTTTCTTTCTCTTTTGCAGATACCACAACAGAAACCGCAAAAAAAAAGTCTTTCACATCATCATCATCATCAGCAACACTACTACAAGTCATCTACAACATTCCACCTGGATCATCAACCACACTGAAACAACTTGCAATTGAAGCGATCTGTCGCAGTGTTTCAAATCTTGCGGATTTCATCACCGCGACACCGCTTCCTTGGTCCGTATTTGATGATATGGTGGAACAATTTCCTATCATCAAATACCGACAGTTTGATGAAATATATTCAAAAATGCAGGTAGATCACAAGACTCTCGTAGATGGCTTTGATGATGAAGCAGACCAAAAATTGTCACTCGACAAGAGAATCAGTCTGCTATTTTATGGGGGGTTAGAATCTCACGCCAGATATAAAAAGTATTCTGCAACTTTTAAAATCAATAGAATTGTCGCTGAGTCTCGAGACCATGTGAAATTTGATAATTTGCCCTTGTGCAACGAATGTTGCGAGAAACTTAAAATTTGTTTCGAAACAAGGAAACAATTTCATACGTATCGAGACTACGTGAGAACATACAGATATCGGTCATATCAACTGTTCATTTTATACGGATATCGAGGAAACTGGTGTGGTTCATGTTGGATGCCTTTGTTCACGATACATAAGCATGAACCAGAAGTTCCAAGATATTGGTATCAAGAGCTGTTAGATATGCCTGATATTGTGTCAGAAACTTTCAACCCCTCCGACTGAAACTAAATAGTAGTTGATGCTGATGATGATGTGAAAAGCAGTAACATTACAAATTAGATTAGCTCTTGCATATTTTTTTTCTTTTACAGACACACAACAACAACAGCAACAACAAAAACAACGGCAACAACGACAACAACACGAATTCCAGATCTCAATTTAAAAAGAAAAGTCAGCATTCTCAGTAGCAAATTTTTTATTCTACACAATGGCGACCCCAAACACTCTTAAAGAGCATTGCATCAAGACGATCTGTCACAGTATTTCAAACTTAGCCAATTTCGTTGTCTGGGCACCTCTCCCCTGGTCAGTAATCGATGATGTGATGCACAGTTTTCCGAAACACAAATATGGACAACTTGTTCAGCTTTCTTCAAATACCCATCTAGACACTGATGCCATTTTAGATGGGTTTGAATATGAAACAAATTTGTCACTACATCAGAGGCTTATTTTCTTGAATTTCGCCTACGATCTTGAAAAATTCTGTTCATATGATAGATATCAGGCATCATTCCAATATTTTACAATTTTTGCTATTGAATTTGGTGACTTTCGGTTATGTAACTCATGTGGGGAGACACTGAAAAGTGTTTTCCAACAGAGAGTAAGATTTTATAAGTTTAGGCCGCACTTTGATACATTTAAATACTGTAGTAGAGATCTATACATTGTGTATCAATACAAAAAACATTGGTGTAGTTCTTGTTGGATGCCGCTGTTTAAGATATGTAATGCAGATGAGTACCTTTTGCATGATATGGAAAGGTATTTTTCTGCAGCAAAAAAAAACAAAATATTATTGATTTTTTGTTGTTGTTGTGTATTTATTGTTGTATTGTATAACTATTAATTAGTTTTTCTTCTGTAAAATATATAATTAATTTTATTTGGTGTTGTTGTTGTTGTTTACTCTAGTGTATAATTATATAGTTTTACTAATTAGGTATTGTATTTTTATTAAAAAATATATATAGAGTAGTAAGTTCATGTAAGATTCGGTGCTGGTTGTGGTGGTGGTGGTATATTGTATACGGTATTTAATGATAAGTTAAATAAAAAAATATTCTGAAAACAGTTTTTTATTTTAAGAAATAAAGACCTTTAAATACCCAACTGTCTCACATCTGCAGATACAACGTTTATCAATATCTATAAAACAACTTGAGCAGCAGGCTAAATGTCTACATGGAAGAAGTACAACAGATATTTCATTAGTTAAACAAATTTTGCAAGATAAGTTAGTGGCTTTTGAATCTTCTATTGTTTTTTGAATCATTAAGCAGTTGTCGGATATCATCAAGTGCCGTTCAGTAACGTCATCGTTTGGCAGCAAGTTTGAAATCTGTATGCCACAACAATAACATATGATTGTATCTCCTGAACCACTATAAAAGAATCCAAGTTTTGCTAAATCATTAGGTCTCTGCTTTAGAGCTATAGGCCAATTGCCAAACGTAGAAAATCTGCTGGCAACACTTATTTTATCTTTATGAACAACAGGTTTTTTTCTATTTATTAAGTATACGCTATCTGTATCGAAGAAGGAACAATTTGGATTCCAATCTAAATGGTCAGCTACAGGATCGTCTGTCATTTGCCAGTTGAATCCTTCAGTCCCACAAAATGCACATCTTACTACATCATTTTGACCGAAATAAATAAAGCCAGCCCTTGCTAGTCTGGAAGCTGGGAATTCTGATGGCCAGTTTTCAAAGGTACGTAATCTGTGTTCGTATACTTGATACCAATCTCTACACTCCATGATTGTAATATATCAACTGAGGGAAAATTAAAAAACAGGATGATTTTATACATTTTATTGAGGTTTTCTCGCTACAATGTCGGCTACAATTTTTTCTCTGTAATAATAAAGATACTCTCTTAAAGCAATACTCAGTTGAGATGTATTATCAAAACAAAAAGATGATAGTAGTCGTTCAACTGGTTGCGAACAAATTAAATGTTTCCATGAACAAACTTCATTTAAAACTTTGAAATAATATTTACAAAAGTTCATTTCTAAATATGCTTCTACTCGACTAGAAATTATATGTTCAATTCTAAAAAGTTCCACTACATCACTATGAGAGAAATATAACGCAATAATATTTTGCATCAACAAGATTAGTTTCTCATCATCCTCAGATCTTGTTTGGGTTATATGTAGAAATTCTCCACAGGAAATTGGTGCTGCAACCTCGTGACTGCTAATATTTGGGTTTTCTAAATAATTCTGATTCATCAACTTCAGAACGCACAAAACATCCGCCCATTCGAAGCTGTTCAAGACAATTTTCACATTATTTTTTTGCAGAATAACTACTGGTGCAAACGTTCGAGCTGGACTTAATGCACATTGGATTTCCAACTCAGAATTGATGAGAGGAAATTTGGTGTGTAACAGGTAAAACGCTTCTGTTTTAACTGCTTCTTCGTACATGTTTAAGATTCTATCTAGGTCGGCGTTGTAGTCAATTTCTTCAAAACTAGTATCACTCATACTGCTGCTCACCAAATTGAACTGCTCTTACTGAAGGTAATGGGAAACTCAAAAGGTTTTTATAACGTCTCCGTCGTCATCTTCCCTCCTACTCCTGTTTTACAAGTTATAGCCTGTTGCTGGAATCAATCCAGCTGTCGTGACTTTTATCAAAACCCAACCATCGAACTTTGACTTTATTGCCTTTTTTCTGCAACACTTTTTCCACGAGATAAACGTCAGGGTTTGCGGTTTTTTGCAATTCTTCCTCATAAAATCCCCCTTGAATTGGTTTGCCACTCATGTCTTCCAACAGGTAGGTAATGGGATTCGTTAACTGATATTGACGTACCTTGAATAGCTCTGTAGTCCAATTCCTGGTGTGTCCTTTTTCAAAGACGTGTTTCACTTTACTTATTCGCACCACATCACCCACCTTAAGTTTCCTAGGTCCGGTGATTTTCAATCTATTGAATACTTTAATGTCCTTAGCATTAGCAGCAGTTACGTCGCTAGGGCGCATTTTCGTCGTCTGATGTTTTTGATTGTTGTAAGACTGAACGATATCAGGTAAAATGTTAATCCACTTGTAACTGCCATTTAAACTGAAATATTTGAATAATTTCTCCTTTAGCGTCCTTATCACGCGCTCACATATGGCTGCTTTCATCCCACTAAATGTACTATAGTGGTTAATCGAATATTTTTGCATTAGTTTCGTAAAGTGACTATTGTAGTATTCCTTTCCGTGGTCTGTTTGCAAGTTTTTCGGACGGCGCCCACCATTAGCAGTGAGAATACTCTCGAAAGCCTTTGTCACCTCCTCTCCTGATTTTGATTTCAGCGGCCTCGTCCACACGTACTTGGAAAAACAATCAATTACCACTAAGATATACTTAAAATTTCTATTAGTTCCCGCATAAAGATCTAATTGTCCTAAATCAGACTGCCATAAATCATCGAAACCCTTAATGACGGTGTGACGTCGTGGAAATTTTTTTCTCACAGGTCGATGCAGCTCCTTTACAACTTGAACTTTTTCCTTGGAATAATTCATGATGACTACTATAATTTAACATGGCTGATGCCTTTTTATTTAGTCTTTAGAGCAGATTGCTGTTGCTGCTGCTGCTGTTGCTGTTGAATGGCTACAATTTTTGGATTAATCATCTTTAGTTGATTGTTGATTTGCGAAGAGACTTCGTTTTTGTGAGATCGCAGTTCGCTCTTGATGCCATCTGATAATTTTTTCATCTCTAAGTTCATCTTATTAACTTTATCACTCATTTCATCGTGTAATTTTTGCATATCCACATATAGTTCGGGTACAACTTTTAGCATTTTCTCTTTGATGGCCTTCACTTCATCAATATCGTTTTTCAATTGCGAAATTTCATCACTTATAGTCTGTTTTAGATTCTCTTCAATTTGCTGTGGCAATTTCGTAAGCTGGTTAAGCTGGACGTTGGTATTCGACTGAAATTCCAGAAAGGTCTGTTGATTAACCCTTAAGCTGCTATCAGTAGTATGTTGATTTTTCTCAAGTTTTCGCATACTGCTGTAAACCTTATCGCTGAAATCATTGAATGCCACTTGAAAGTCCTTTTTAATTTGAGACAACTTGTCGCGTACTCTATCATCAACATAGAGTTTATTGGCGGCATCCATATCCGCTTTAGGATCTGCAACATTTGAAATTATCACTTTCTCTACATCGATATTTCCATCGGCTGTGAAGGAAAATGGTATTTTTGCGCGCTCATAATCACTCATTTGCTGTTGTTGAACAGCACTTCGACCAAATTTATCGAGAGACATTTTACTAATGACTACTTTGGTTATTTGTCGCGTATAATATTGGCTTCTTTGAGCTCATTTATTATCGCTACAATTTCGTTGTCGTGGGATGTGTTGCCGGCCTCTTTCGATGCAACAAGTAACCTTAAACGATCTACCAATTCATTGGGATCGTCCCAGTAGACGTATTCCATAGGCTTTGTATTATATTTCAACTTCATACCTCTTCCTTCGCTGCTGCTGCTTGGTTTAATTGGTTTTATAAACATAGGTTTAATGACATCCTTGTATTTGGATATTCCTGAGGGTTTCAGATGTCCTTTTACATTCCGGTGTACTAATGCGCGCTCCAGAACTTTTTGGTACACGATTTTGTCATCTGGAGTGTATGCGGGGTCCTTGTAGAATATCAATTGGTAAAGACCAGGTGATCCTCGAAACACAGCGTCTCCAACAGTAAGACGTCCTGTCCTCGTATCGAAGTTGATTTCTTTGTTACCGAGATACCACTTGGAGGTTTTCAAATTGTATGAGGGTCCATAAATGTTGTCAATTTTATCACTCTTGTGAAAATATTCGGTTATATACTTTTGCACCATTGCTGGATACTGCTCCATATAGGACTCAAAGGTTTTGTCAGAGTAATTAGTCGGATCATCTTCCTCTTGTTCCGTTTCCTCGGCTTCAGCATCGGTATAAAAACTAGTCTCTGCGACTGGTTCTTCTTCGAGGAATAGACTGGATTTTGGTGTTAACGGTTCTAGTTTTTCTTTTTTCACAATTGTTTCTCGTTTTATAGATGGCAACACCGGAGGTGAATGTGTTGACGCTGGTGGTATCTTGGTAAGAACTTTGGATGTAGTCGAAACTATTTGTTTCAAAGGTCCGACTACCGGTTCAAAGAGCTTATTGAGGGTCTCATCGTTTTCCGATTTACCCAGTTTCAGACTGAGGTACTTTTTGCGAATGGACCGTGCTAGTTGTTTGATTTTTTTCTTGCGAAAAGCTTCTGCAATGCTGTTGCTGCTCACTGAAGACATTTTTGTTGACTGACTGATTATTTTTCGCTTTGTAGTCTTATATATTTATCAAAACCTTGTCGATATCGCCCTTCGTTTAAATTGAATTCTGTAACAATAACCACGAACCCGTAGCGATCCTGCCAACACTTTGAACACAAGTCTTTAAACTGTTCGAATGACATATCCGGAGATACGTGTTCATCATAGGCGTGCTTTAAATTGATTTCATCTTGTTTGAATAGCACAATCACATTACAATTGTCTCGTATTAGTTGCTTGGGCATCTTACTATACGTCTGTAACAAATAAATTGAATCGATGTGTCGGTGTCGTCCCATGGAAAAGAAATTCTGAATCTTTTTCTGTTTATCACCAGCAACATCATCAAAAATAAACACTGAATACTCACAGGCGTCTGATGGATCAATTACATTTTCGTTTTCGCTGAAAGGGAAATATGACACACCTTTAACGCTCTTGAGAACCTCTTGTAGTAGTTGGTATTTTGGTTGGTACAAAGATTTCGAGTACACGTAGACATTTTTAAATCGCAATTTTCGATGGCACACTATCATTGTCACCCCCTTCCGCCACAAAATCTAGATTTTCTATAGGCAATTGAATATCTTGCTGCTTTATGTGCATCTCAAAGTAAACTGATGTACATGTGTTTTGGGTGGACGTTTAAATATAAAATTTACTTTCTGAACGTCAGTCAGTCAGTATTATGTTAACCGCTGAAGGTAGTGGAAGTGTAGTGAACACTCTAATCAACAAGTTACCCTTTGAAATTCACCTTCCTGGCTATCAATTTTGTGGACCGGGTACGAAACTCGAAAAACGCTTAGCTCTAGGACAGCGAGGTATAAACAAAACCGACGCAGCTTGTCGGGATCACGATATTGCTTACAGTAAAAGCACTTCTCTAGCAGACCGTCATAAGGCAGATTTTGAGTTGGAGAATAGGGCTTGGGAGAGATTCAAATCTAAGGACGCTTCACTCGGTGAAAAAGCAGCTGCTTGGCTCATAACAACGACTATGAAAACCAAACAGAAACTCGGTCTTGGCATGAAATCTCAAAAGCGAAAGAGGAGTAGAGGTGTGAAAAAATCTTCCCGTAAGCGAAAATCTTCAACACGCAAAACCCTTTTACCATTTCGAAAGCATGTCATGCTACCTACGAATAAAGCTATCGCTAACTCTCCTGCAGGACAAAGTCTACGACAGTCATCGCTGATGGCTTTGAGAGCGGCTAGGATGGCAATTAAGAAAGCTGGCGGTCGTAAGAAAATTCGAGTTCCTCGTGTTATACCATTCGAGTCAAAAGTCGGTGGAATTCTCCCATTACTCCCGCTATTTGCAGGACTCTCAGCTCTTGGAACCCTTACTGGAGGAGCTGCAACTTTGGGTAAAACACTAATAGACGCAAAAAATGCTAAAAAGAAACTCGAAGAGGACAGACGACACAATCAAGCTATGGAGGAGATTGGAAAGAAAGGGTCCGGGCTCTACCTGAAAAAGTCTCGCAAAGGAGGCTTCGGTCTCTATTTGAAGAAACAACAAAAAAACTCCCGATAAAGCTACCCAGTAGAGCACTTTACACCAGTGAGCTTGTTGAATACGCCAAAAAATTGAAAATACCAAATTTTAAAGGTGTATTTATGCGTGATGCCTTACCTAAAAACAAACAACCATCAAGAACCGAGTCGGCAATCATCAACTTGGATTCTAGTCGCAACAAAGGCACACACTGGGTAGCTTACATTAAAAATGGAAACGTTGCGCAATATTTCGATAGTTTTGGTAATTTGAAACCGCCTCGTGAATTGGCTGAGTATTTAGGAAGTAATGTATCGATACTCTACAACAACGACTCCTACCAAAATTATAATCAATCTAATTGCGGTCATTTGTGTCTGCAATTTCTCTATAATAACACCTAACATTGAGGGAAATCTTCAGTCATGTCTTTGATATTAACGCTGAAAGGACGCAGTTCAATACTGTCCATTGATTTTCAACCACCTATTCAACTACATCCTGACTACAATTACGGTCTAGCCTTGCTGAGTTTCCACTCCTACAACAGCATCCCGAACATTGAGAAGGGTAGCAAAGTGCATTTAATCGACTCGAAAAAGAAACCAACCACCATCGAATTACCTGAAGGCAGCTACGAAATTGGTGATATTGAAGCGCACATTAGAAAAGTCTTGGGTGTGCAGCATTCGAAGGATGTAGATGAGATTTTCTCATTGAAACCCAACAATAATACACTCAAGTGTGAAATATACAGCAGTAAATACGCAATAGACTTTCAAAAGGAAAACAGCATCGGTGCCATACTGGGTTTTTCCAAGAGACTGCTCACACCTCTTCAAGTGCACAGCTCTGATTTACCAGTGAATATTATAAAAGTGCGAACAATCCATCTCGATAGTAACATCACATCGGGAGCATTCTACAACGACAGACCGTCACATACCATATACGAGTTTGCCATTGGAGTTGATCCTGGTTTCGCTATTGACGAAACACCTCAACATCTTATCTACCTACCTATCAACCGAAGAGAAATACACAACATAACTTTGAGAATTCTTAATCAGGAATCTGAACTCGTCAATTTCCGAGGGGAGGAAATCATTGTGAGACTGGAACTGAAACAGTTATTGCAGCAATAATGGGACGCTTACTCATATTTGAGCATCCTCATAAAAGTACAAACATACCACAGCCAAAGTCAGTATCAACGAAACCTTTGAAGAGATCACTTACGTTCTCCAATAAACTATTTCTACAATCGCTAGGCTATCATGTCAACTCAAGCATTCGATATCTTCCGAAAGCCCAGTTTCGATGACAGCATTCGCAGAATGGAAGTCAGAACCTACTATCCCTATGTAAAGTCATTTGGGAACAACGACATAGTGGAGATTACTGTGAACCAAGCCGATTCCTGGTTATCCATGGCGGACTCGTATATCGCCGTTAAGGGTCAAATTAATGTAACGGCAGGTGCAGGTGAAGTTTCCCTATCCCCTAATGCAGGAGCATTTTTCTTCGATAATATGGTTTACGAACAGTGTGGTAAAGAAATGGAATCGGTTCGCGATCCCGGTCGCGTCAGTGCCATACGAGGTTATCTGTGCTATGATCCTACCAGTTCAAGAGAATTAGCTATTGCTGGCTGGAATTTTCCCGGTAAACCAATTGTGAATGCAGCAGAGAGATCTTTCCGAATGTACATCCCGCTCAAGCATTTGTTTTCCCTCTTCAACGACTACCAGCGAGTAACCTGTGGAAAGCAAACAATACGTTTAGTGCGAGCAAGAAATGATGATGATTGTCTTATTATTACTGATAAATCTACAAAAGCAAGCGTGACGATTGACAGCATTGAACTCAAAGTCCAGCATATATTCCCCAACGATGATATGAAACTTGAACTGCTGCAAGCCGTTAAGCAGGATACCGGCATTATTATTCCCTTTCGTAAATGGGAGCTTCATGAGTTGCCTGCTCTGAAGACAGGCGCCACACGAGAAATTTGGGCTGTGAAAACTTGTGCTGCTGTAGAGAGTCCTCGATACGTCATCGTTGCCTTCCAGACCAATAAGCACAGCAACATAGCGGCTGATCCCACGGAATTTGATCATATCCACATATCTAATATTCGTCTAACTCTTAATGGAGAATTTTGGCCGAACGAGAGATGGCTATTGGATTTCCCCAGGAACGAATACGGAGAAGCCTACAAACGCTACACGGACTTTTATCCCAGTTTTGCTGACAAAAGACACCCGCTCCTAGACTATCTCACCTTCAAGAATCACACTCTCTTCGTAATCGATTGTTCCCGACGTGAAGACAGCATGAAATCCTCCACTGTGGATGTACGCCTGGATATTGAATCTCAAACAGGTTTTCCTGACAGAACACGTGCCTTCTGTATAATCATCCACGATTGTTTGATGGAGTTTCTCCCACTCAGCGAAATTGTTCGTAACCTATCATAAAAGAGCATATCTTCACATCACAACTTCAGTTCACCATGGAAATCGCAATCGTTGACATTCAAGGCTTCATTCTTAACGGGGAATTTGTTCCCAAAGAATTGGCTATCAAGACACATGCAACGGGTGTCATACATTACCTGTTTAAGCCTCCTCGGCCATTTGAATTGCTGTGCAAGGAAGATCGACGAACCGTCAGATATTGTGAGAATTTTCTTCATGGACTCAGCTACAATGGTGGAATCTGGGATGTAAGCCAGTTGAATATGATTTTGAATTTTCTTCTCTCCAGATGTTCTCATGTCTACGTTAGAGGTCACCAAAAATATGACTTACTAGTTAAAAAGTGTAAAAATGAGCTTGGGCTCAATCATGTAAAGTTCATAAATTTGGAGCATACCATCAACGCCATAAAGTTGAGAGATGTGACTAAGAAGGACCGTGAGACAAGTAAATATCCCATAGTCTGTGGCTATCATTATGAAGATTCTAATGAAGAATACGCAGAATACAAATGTGCTATAAAAAATTGTAATGATATTTATGATTGGTTAATCAATAACATTTTACCTCAATAAATGAATGAAGTATAACATGCATTTTTATTTCTCAAAATTATTTTATTAACGAGTGTATAGATCTTGTACATTTCAACATAAGTTTTACCAACAATAATATCAAAGATATAACAGCAAAACATAATAATATTGCTGTTGCTTCGGCTTCCTGCTGGCAATCATAATTTGCTGTTAATCCATCAAAATCCTCCACAGTGCCATTGTAAAAGAAAATTTTAAGTTTGTAGCGTAATGGGGTGCCATCTTTAGGAAATTCTGCAAAATATGCTGGTAGTAGCCCATCATTTAGCAATGTCCGCCTCATTAGCGAAAAATCAGATCTATTTGAGCAATTCCTAGAAAAGCATACCGCCACATTTTCCACTCCCTGTGGTATATTTGTGTATAGCATGTTTTGTGATATAAAAGTCAATATCACAAAACCAGTAGTAATACTAGCTTTCACTAATATCATTATTGAAAATGACGTATACGTCTTTATTCTTCAGTTAACAATTTTATAATGCAACACTTTACTTTACACCCTGTTTTGCATTCACCCAGAAATGGCCGAGTAGAAAGAGCGCTGAGTTAATTACAAAGGTAAGTATATTCCCCATTACAGGCCCTCGGTTCGATCCCATCTCTCGGCTAACATTTCTGGCAAATTTTTTTATTCTTATTTAATTTATCTCTGGTGGGAGAGTCAACCGCATTCGCGGTAGTGGTAGTGAACAACGTACATTTCAACGCAAACACGTTTCCTGCAGTATCTCTTGAAGTGAGTAAGATGCCTTACAATGACGTTATGTCCAACAACCATCGCTTTAATTTTACCAACCGAAAAACTACCAAGAGAATTACACCCAACTACTTAGTAGCTCACTACAAATTTGCAAATTTTCTGCAAATAGTATTTACCGCTGAGAAAGTAGTCCTGCGTTCAAATAAACATGAAGCCCTTCTTCAAGATGAGTCTAATCAACCGAATCCATTTCCAAAAGAAGAAACATCATCTGTGACTTTTACGCCAGCTGCGTTTGAAAAATTTCTAAATTTTATCAGTGAGTACAGAGATGACAACAACGTACTGGTTTCCGAAGATTACGACAACAATTTACGGGCCACCATATGGGCAGAGGATGGGGAAAACCACTTATTTATTGAAAAAAATAAAAGCAATAATTCTGAAATTATAATTCCTCTTAATGTAGTTGCTCGATTAGATTTAAAAAAATTGAATGATATTTTTTATAATTTTAATAAAACATATTCTTTCTAATAATCTCGCATTTATTTGTTCCCTCTAATTTCAACAATCCACCTGAAATTGCAAAAATCAAATGGCTGGCCGGAATCCGACTAGTTGACCTTCAAATGATCGCAGTTTCTTGACCCCATACCCAGCACCTTGATCTTTGGAAAAACAAGTCTGTACTCGTAAAAATCGCGACTCAAGCCACTAAGCTATTTTAATTATTTCGCATTACCAGTGGCGGACGGATGGAAATTTCACACACTATTAAATTTTATTCAAAGAAAATTAACGTTTTCGCATTTTTCTCCCTTAACACTGCCACCAAATTTATGAAACTCACACAACTACTCAATAGACACCTAACATACCCAACAACCCACACAACCAGTGCCGGCGGCCTAAGGGGGCTCAAATACTGATATACTTGCCTACGGACCCAAGTGAGCCAAAACTCTCATATCTCTTCTACTCTTGTTCTTTAAATTAACGGAGTTTCCTATATATTTGTCAGTATCAGAGAACAAAATTAAACAGTCTATATATACATAAATTAGTTAGAGTGAAGTTACAATAAATAATCTATAAATTCTTGCCTTACAATACCCTCGGTAGGAATGCCCTTCGGTAGTGGTCGGTCTATCGTTCAAGGTCCTGATCTTTGAGCTATATGCCTAACAGCAGCCGGAGTTCCAAGAACTGCCAGAGTTCTGCTGCCTTGATTTTGAGCCTAGTGGTTACGTATCTGGGCACTCTATTTAACTATTTGAATACTACCAAAATGAATGAAAATACTTTAACAAATAAAGTAAATTTGAAACGCTTCAAATTCTAAGTAAAAATAGATAACGATAAAACTTAAGGTAAATTGCAACTGCTAGTTATAGTTTCAAACTAATTTAGATTTAAATAACAAATCAATTATTAATTACAGGTAAAATTTAATGGTAAATCAGATATATAAACAATTACGTTTGAGAGCTAATAATGTGTTTAAAGATACGGTATACAAAAATTTATATTTAAGATCTAATCATGTGCCTTCTAATCCGACAAACCGTTCGACAACTGACGAAAACGAATTGCCGCCGAGATGATGAGAAAAACTCAGTACTCTAAATTAATATCAATGTACGGTACTTTAAAATTATAAGGTAATAAACGATAAAAATGGTTATTGCATGTATATTCATAAATATAATAAAAAAATCATATGTGAAATCTGGTCATAAACATTTCCCCCAAGTTAAACAAATAAAATAAAGCAAACTAGGCGTAGCTAAATGCTTTAGCTCAGAACCTGCTTGGCTCTCTACTGAAAACTTAGAGAAAGGAAATTAAAAATTGAAATGTGATTTCTCTGTAACCAAGCAGACAAACAACCAATCTGGGCCAATGAATAATGAAAGACCAGCGAGTGACTTAAAAAAAATTAATATATTTACTGGTATATCTATATATAAATCAAATTCAATAAAATATAAATATATATGAAATACTGAACAAAATAAAAAATAGAAATTTTTAAGCCACTCACATGATCATCCTTAGTCGAGTCCAACCCAGCTGGGAAACTTCGTCAGCTACTAAATTTAGGCTTACAGGAGATTTCGTCTAGTGGATCAATTTGTCCTTTCCTGAATTTTGGTAGATATCGTCAATCAAACTCTCCAGATTCACCAATACCTAAAAATGCAAAGGAGGCCGGCAATAATTGTTCCCTTTTTCCTTTATTTCTTTATCACGATACGTGTGAAATTTCTAGCAACTAACGATGGCTTACCCACGCCAACTAGGTTGCAGATGCAAAGCAAAAAAATACAAAAAAATAATGAACCTCGCAGTTAAGCCACAAACGATTTATCGTTGCAATAAAACGCAGTATATCGATAATAAGATGAATATGAAACCAGATTCACCCAAGACTTCTTTCCAAAATTATTAATAGATACGATAAAATGTGAACTATAGCTGATAAAAAAACTATAAAAAAAATTTCATTCGGTAAATCAACCTATAACGATAAGCTGAATCTGCTTAATTACAATCAAATATACGGTAATAAGGAAAACGATAAATTAAGCAAATTCTAACCGATAATTTCAGGATAAAGATAAAAATGATTTACCAGTTCCTATTTAATGTTCAATCGATTTGATAGAATTAGAAGTTTTTCAAATCAACAATAAAATCATGTTTGTACTCAAAACTCCTTTAGTTGATCCTGAGATTTACACTCTTTATCACCTATATCCTATCCCAATTTTGGGTGACCGAACAGGATTTCATCATATGCTTTCAATAAAAACAAAATTTATTGCGAGAGGTGACGATTCGTTATTATATTTATATACGTCCTTCGAAGACCTGAGTGACTGCAATCCATTAAACACACAGCATACAATTTGTTCCAAGTCAATTCCACATCCAATAGACAAAGATGCGAAGGACAACTTCTCAGACGGCCAATCACACTTTCCGCAACCGGCAAAACTTCGATATTATATGCAGCAGATTATAATATCCAAGAGATCAACTTAAACCTCTGGTTAATCTCCATGTCCAGACCTTTGCCATTACCATCAAATGCAAGGGAGATGTTGTTACACTAACCGTATCGACGAATTAATTAATTGAAATTCAGCCCCACTGCATCGCCTTCATCGGCAATACCAGTATCCATGCCAGACGGACCACCAAAAATAGCATCATACTCAAATATCATCCAGTAAATGTCCCCGACAACTGCTGCAACAGCATGCTTCCCGTCAGTCAACTTTCAACAATTGGAACAACTGATGAACCAACCATTTGTGGAGAAACAATTATTGCAATTTTGTTAATAATTGTTGTTCTCTTGCTCACCGCCACAGCAATCCGGAAAAAAAAGAGTAAGTTTACTAAGTCTACCCTATTAGCGAGCCAGCACCATTACCATGCCCAGCAAACAGCAATTCCAGAGGAAAGCTTCACAGTCTACTAAGCCCCACCGATGACATAGAACTTCAGAACTGCCCTGATGATACGGCATCAACTTTTTCAAATGGATGGAAGTTGTTTAATAAGTTTATAACATGAACTTTGAGTGAACTTATTTAGCAACTTACATCGTCGTTCCCAGCGGAGTCAGTAACACGTGCAGTATCGTATTACGATCTCAAGAACATCGTTGAGAATTGTCGTCGTGTGTGCAGTGCTGTTTCATGTTTATATATATATAAACATGACAAATATATATATATATATATATATATATATATATATATATATATATAAACATGACAAATATATATATATATATATATATATATATATATATATATATATATATATATATATATATACATCATGCTATTAATTCTGCGTCCGTACATACGAGTTTTTCCATATAATTCTGCGTCCCCCGGGGTTCTGCATCCGTATACGGACGCAGAAAATTTTTCGCCTGTTGATCAAAGATTCGACTACCTAAACAGTACAGTTTCTTCCTAATTATGATCTGAAACTTAGTGACGTATGGTAGGCAACACTATTTTCGTCTATCTCTTTTTGGGGGCAATTTAAAAGTATCTCAGTGGACGCAGAAAACAGGTAAAATGTATCAAAAATATACAAGTCAGGTTCCCGCTTTTAACACCACGTGGCGAAACGATCGCTAACTGTATATTGCGCAAATGTATATTTCCTGTCTATTTTAAGATGATTCTGCGTCCGGAGAGCTGACAACGTTGTTCTAAAAATAAATATATTTTCTTGGATTTAAATGATTCATGCGCTTTAATGTACATTAGATATTTTGTTCAGGGTGAGATTGATGGTTATGTGTTGTTAATTCTAAGTTTATGTTTTCATTTTTTCCATTATTATTTTAGTATGACTATTTTTAAAGTCTTAATGCATACTTTGGATATTCTTTTTTAATAAGCTTCTTAGATTTCTGGATTATGTGATTGATGCAGACAGCAAGGCGATATATTTATAATCTATTCACAATATTTTACTTTGTATGCTCATGGTTCTATTGTTCGAACCGCTTTTGCCAATTCCAAATAATAATTTCGCAAAGAGTTGATACTTAATTATTATACAAAATGGTGTGATTTTCGAATTTAAATTTCCAATTTATTACGAATATCTAGAATTTTATCTTACGAACCGATTTTTATGAGGTGTCAATCGATGGGGAAATGTACGTAAAAGAAAGCTGTTGATTATAGGATAATATAAACAATTTTGTTTATATTATCAATAAAACAATAAACAAACACTTTAATGGGAGAATCCCGGGAAGTTGTAAAATACGAATGTTGCCCAATTTTGACACGTCAGGCGGTAAGTTTTAAGTAGAATATACTTGAAATTATACAATTATATATTTTTAAAATAATTTGTGTTTTAAGTAATTTGTTAACATATTCTAACCTACTTATAGCGAATGAGCCATTACCAGGGGTTTAACCCGGGTATGGAATGTAGAATTCGTAGCAAAAAGAAATAGCTTATGAAATATGTGGGCTATCTTATATATCAGTTGTTTCTAACTTTTTTTAACAACCCTACATAACTATAAAACTACCAACCCGAATATATTTCACGCAAGCTTCAAGTGCTTGTAGGCTACCCCATAGAGTTTTATTCGAGTCCTTTGCAACAAAAAAATCAGCAAAAGCAGTTCAGTAGTTCTTATGTTATACCCGAACAAACAAACAGACAACTACAATTTTATAATAGAATAGAACATATAGATATGAGCCGAAAAATCCGTCACCAATATCAAAAAAGTGAAATGTATTACTTGTTGGAGGATCTTCTCACAAAGAAAAACAAATGAAGAAAAAAAGTTGAAAGCATGGATCCCAAATTTTTAATTGTTCATAGAAAATAATTTTAAGTTTGCTTCTAACGTCTTTGTAGCACATGATTTTTTAAATATAATTTTTGGTAGATCTGCTATTGGGAGAACGAACTGACTGAAAAAAAGGTCAACGGGACGAATCCGTAGACGTTACGTATATGGACCTGTCTTTTTGAAGTTTTGTTTCACTCAGTGTCAATCATTCGCATACAAAAGCAAATTTTCATAATTTCATAATTTTTTAATCTCAAATTAATCGAAATGTCATTTTTAGAAGCAATTCTTGAACTGAAAAGGCCACATTAGTTATTCAAAATATTGGGCACTCAGGCACATATCACAGCGTAAAATAAAGAAGTAGTATGTATTTTTAAAACTAGTTGTCAGATCAGTGCAACATGTGCCTAAGTTCAATAAATAAGTAGTATGTATATACTACTTCTTTATTGGACTTGCACATGTTGCACTGTTCTGACAACTACTTTGAAAAAATGTATATTCTTATAGAAATACTTAGTTACATCTTACATTAATTTTAATAAAAAAACAGATACAAAGAGTACAAAAAGTTATTGCAATAGATACTGTGGGTTCAAATCAAAGGTAAAAAAATATTTACTTTCACTTTCGACCCCTTTTTTACCAAATAAATTCACTGTTTATAAACAAAGAGTAATACTACAGCAGACTTCTTCTGTCGATTTTAGCAAACGAATATAAACTAAAACTAAACTAAACTACTCAACTTGGCGTTTTAAATAGCGGGCGTAGACGATACCCGAATGCCATGATTATTTCTTTGTTGTCGGAGCGTTTTCAAGAACCTTCTCGAGGCCGCCCCTTTTTTATATACCCAACGAAATTTCGCGATAGCCATTGTTGTTTTTTTATTATTTCAGCCGATGTTATGTTTACGTTGTTTTTATCGAAACGATTAATTTACAATGTTTCTTAATTTTTCTCTTTAGTGGCATAAAATGAATTTTGTAACACTGCCCACCCTTTAATTTTGATCGGCCCGATCGTAATCATTCTATCCATTGTAAAGAGCAAGTCGATCCAAATGATGCATTTTCATCTTAGTTCTTGGATTCCGGCGAATAAGATAAACAATGTCATTGATTCTCTTGACTATCTCGTATGGACCAACCCAGGCTCGGGGGAGCTTTGGAGATTTGCCTTTGCTCCTCTGGGGGTTGTGCAGCGAGACCTTGTCCCTATCTTGGAATCCAACTGAATTTGCCTTGAGGTCATATCGAGTCTTCATCCGATCGCTGGTGGCCAACATCTGTGTTCGGGCTATTTCATGTATTGCCAGCCTGTTCTGTCGGAGTTGGTCGGCATAATCGTTGACTTCTTGGGGCGGTTCTTCTGGTGAGCCAAAAGCCAAATCACAAGGTAATCTCAGGTTTTTTCCGAACAGTGCCATGGCTGGAGTCAGTCCTGTGCTGTTATGTACAGCTGAGCGATATGCCAACAGCAATAGGGGAATATGCTTATCCCATGCTGGTTATTACTGACGACCTTGGATAGATTTTGTTCCAAGGCCCTGTTGAATCTTTCCACCATTCCGTCTGACTGTTGATGCAAAGGTGTGGCTCTCGTTTTCTTGATTCCCACCATAGTGGTTGCTTCCTGTTTGAGTAGAGCATATGCCTCAGACCATTTGCTGTAGTAATCTATTGCGACCAAAATGTATTTGTTCCCACTCTCAGACTCGAGGAATGGACCGACGACACCAATAGCAATTCTCTCAAATGGGACGTCCACATTATATTGCTGCATTCTGCCCTTGGTGCTAGATTTTTTTCTTACTGGCTGAACTTGTGTCACAGTTTACTCAATTGTACCGTTGGCGAATTTTATCCGTTTTGTTCATGCCCAGATGACTCCTGGTAATCCCATTATGTACTTCGGTCAGGACTGCGGGTACCTTTTTCTTTGGGACTATCTCGGGTTTCTCGGCCGACATGGCTCCCAAATTCTCTTTAACAATCTACTCTCTGCTCTTAGTTCCATTGGGCCCATAACCCATAGCTACTGCGTCCCATCGTGGCCTGGATGCCCCTTTCTTCTTGAGTGACATGATTGGTTCAATGTCTGAGTCAGCCATTTGGTTCTCGATACATTGTTCCGTTGTCCAGTCTTCATTCATCTATACGCGAATCTGTCGGATGAAAATACCTCCTCACGGTTCCGTCTTCAGACAATGTCCGCATTCTACCCCACGGGGTCTTCTTGACAGGGCATCGGCATTATTATGCAAACGACCGGTACGGTGTTCAACCTCGCAATCGTATTGCAGTAATTTCTCCATCCACCTGGCCAGTTGTCCTTTCGGAGTCTTCATGTACAACAGCCATTTCAGGGCGGCATGATCGGTGCAGATTAGAAAATGACGGCCATAGAGATATTTGTGGTAATGGTCTGCAGCCCTGGTTATTGCAAGAAATTATTTTCTGGTGACGCAATAAATCCTTTCCGGTTTCAAGAATCCACGGCTGTAATACTCGATCACCCACTCTTCACCATCTTGCATTTGGGAAAGAACGGCCCCGAAACCTGAGTTGCTGGCGTCGGCGTCTAAGATGATCTTGCCGGACTGTGTAGGAAACGCTAGGATTGGGCTGGAAAAGAGTGCCGCCTTCAGTTGTCTGAACGACATTTCTCAATCCTGATTCCGGAAGGTCTCTTTTTCAGTGGTCTGTAATGTAGCCGTGCGGCAATGGTGGCAAATCTTTCACAAAAAATCGCCTGTAGTACGAACAGAAACCCAAAAGCTTCTTAGTTAATGCTTGTCTCGCGGGATCGGCCAATCACGAATGGCTTCTATCTTGCCTTCATTTGTGAGGATTCCTGTCTCACAAACGATGTGTGTGACCCATGACCAGAATGTCGTCGAGGTATACTAAGCATGTTCTGCATGTCAACCCGCTCAATACATACTCCATTAACTCCTAAAATGTAGCGGGAGCATTACATGTCCCAAAAGACATGGCCGTGAACTGACACAACCTTTTACTAGTGGGGAACGGTTTCTTTTCCCTATCGTTTTCATGTAGTCCAGCCTGTCAATATACAATCTTTAGGTCTATTTGAAGAACCAACGGGACTTTGTTAGTGTGCTCAGTCAGTGTGTCTTCGATTCGGGGGAGTGGATAGCTGTCTTTCTTCGTAACATCGTTCAATGTTCTGTAGTGAACGCAAAAACGATTGGTTTCATCCTTCTTTTTCACTAAAACAACGGAAACAGACAATGGGCTGATGGATGGTTCAATAACTCCATTTTGTAACATGGACTCAATTTTTTCCTCGATTGCCTGTTGTTGCCCCAATAATAGTCGCCTTGGTGGTATGCCAATGGGTTGAGCCTTCCCAGTAGCTATACGGTGCTGTATGATGTTTGTACGACCAGTAGTACCATCTTGACTATCAAAAATTTGCCAGTAATTTGAGATAAATTGCTTAGGTTTCTGCTGTTTCTATGGTGTAAGGTGTGTCAAATGGTCGGTGAATTATTTTAGAAACTCTTTACTGGGCCTTGTCTCCTTCACCGATCTCTGATACGCTATACAAGCTATTTCTTGACCATTGTTAATTCGGATGTCGTTGTTGGACATATTCAGGACTCTAATAGGTCTGACCCGTCCTGTTTTAACTATAGGCCGTCCCACTAAGTAGTCACGAGCTGAATGTAAGGGCTCCACCATTCCTACGCAACTTCCAGGATTGCTCTCTAGCTGTAATTCTGGTCGAGGACTTTGCTATAATTTTTATGGAAGTCGCTTTTAACGGGCCGTGTCAATACAAATTCCTCATTAAGGAATCGAAGAACATCATATCTCGGATTGAAAATGTACCCATGCTGGCTGATTAGGTCCATACCCAGTATACAATCGTTCTCAATCTCTGCTACTAGGACCCTATGCCGGATTCTGTTGTCCCCTATCTGTAGCACCAAATCTACCTCACCCTGTATTGACATGGACTCGCCGGTGACTGTTCTTAAATGGATGTGGTTATTAGCTGGCTGAATTTCCAATGACCTCAAAGCTCTGGAACTGACAATGGACACAGCGGCGCCATTGTCAAAGGTGATGGTGATTTCTCTGCCATTGATGGTGCTATCTCGGCTTTCACTCCCTTCTGCTGACAGAAGTTTGCCTGATTGGTGAGGTTGTTTTGTTGGCTACACTGACGCGACGCTGACTCCTCTTGGCTAAAGGAAACTGCTCGTACCCTCGGCTTGGACATGTTAAGGACAGCCTCTACCTAGAAAGCCCGGAGCAAAGCTTCATTACTTTTCTTGATGCCACTAAGTCTTAGATTTGTTTGTTCCTCAACATCTCTGATACCGTTTATGAAACTCTGTTTGGCAAATTGATCTTTAGTTTGTTCTGGTAGGTCTGGGAAGGAGAAGTGAACTAACGTTTAATCTCTGCTTTGAATTCTTGAAGACTCTCTCCAGATTTATGTTGTTGTTTTTTACCACTAAGTTGCATTTGTTAAACTTGACTCAAGGATTGATTGTCGTATCTTTTGTCTAGGATTGCGATGATCTTGTCGAATTTACCTTGTTCATCCATTGGAATGATTAGGAAGAGCTCTAACGCCGGACCTCTGAAAGAAATTACCAGAGAGGTAAATTTTTCTTGGTTGTCAAATTGCAGTTTGTACATGGGTGGTTTGTTAAAGGAACCTTTGGTACTCACGGTGTTCTGGTATTTCCCTCCCTGCAAGTCTTGTTGCATTTTTTAATTTCCACTTTTTTTGCATGGTATTGATTTAATCTTGTACTTTACTTTGAACTGTTTTTTTTAATTGAACTGATTTCAACTCTTACCTGGTTTGGATGGAATCGATGTCTACTACATTGGTTTCAAGAGTATCCACGGTATTTTTTAGGATATTAATGTATCGTTTGTCGCTTTTAATTCTCTATTTACATTGTCTGACTAACTGCTTTATTGACCTGCGTTACGATTTGCATTAATTGTTCAAATTGCTGTTTAATTCACTTTGTTTTTGTTTTTCTTGAAATATTTCAAATTTATTCTGTCTCTTAAATTTGGTATGTTTTTGTTGTTCCTCAGTTACTTTAAATTCGTTCTGTCTCCTCGCTTCAGTTTGTTCTTGTTTTTCTTCAAATTTTGAAAATAACCCCCAATTAAATTCTGTTGTTCACTTGTTGGTTTTCATCTATATTAGTTACAAGGTTCTCTAATTCTGTTTTACGTTTTTCATCAAAAGATTTCACTAATCTTTTTTGGATTTCCTCTTGAAGTAGTTTCTCCTTTTTGTCATGTTTTTCCAGGATGTGAGTTATTTTTTCGTCTACTTTATCAGTAATCTTTTTGAAGATGTGTTGCTAGTCTCTTCCATTTCCGCTATACTTCGAGTTGTAGCCATAAATCAATTTAGGATATTAACTTCAGTTAATCCCACACGCTGGCACCAAATTGCAATAGATTATGTGGGTTCAAATCAAATGTACACAAATATTCACTTTCACTTTCGACGTCTTTATTTACCAAATAACTTCACTGTTTATAAACAATGAGTAATACTATAGCTGACTTCTTCTGTCGATTGAGTCACATGAATATAAATTAACTAAAGTAAACTATTTAACTTGTCCATTTAAATAGCGATTGCAGAACATAAATGAATGCCATGATTATTTCTTTGTTGTCGGAGCGTTTACAAGACCCTTCTCGAGACTCCTTTTTTAGATACCCATTGAAATATAAGGAGAGCCATTGTTGCTTTTTTATTATTTCAGCCAGTTTTTTGTTTACCTTGTTTTTATCGAAACGATTAATTTAGAAGGTGTCTTAATTTTACTCTTTAGCGGTGCAAAATAAATTTTATAACACTATCATAATTGGATAACGGCAATCGTTCCCTTTAAGGCTTCTGTTTTTTTAGATGGGCCAATATTTTTTGAGAGGCTAAGCCTCCTTGTCTTCCCATAGCCGCGTCTATAATAACGAATGGCTTTAAATGGTCTATTTCAGTTCAGTCATACAAAATATGCCTTAAACATATAAATTACTTTGTTTTGTTTTTGTTTCCCTTTAAATGGTCTATTTCAGTTCAGTCATACAAAATATGCCTTAAAAATATAAATTACTTTGTTTTGTTTTTGTTTCCAGGTAACAAGGTTAGAGGCGTTGCAATAGTTGGAAATAAGAAAACAAATGTTTAACCAATAAGTTATTTAACCTTCGATCTGGCAACACTGCGGACGCCGAAAACATGTAATCTGTAAAAAAAATATACTTCTAGACGCAGAAAAAATAGGGAAATGGATATGTATACCGGACGCTCAATTATTATAAAAATGAAAGGATGCAGAATCATAGCAAAATGTAAAAACCTTATTTCACAGACAACATGAAGTTCAAAAATTATATACTCTTTAGTTTCGGATATAAAAACGTGTCTTTTACGCTAGCATCATCTAATCGTTCGATATACTCGTGTGGACGCAGAACCGTAGGAAAATGAAAAGATGCAGAAAAGATAGTAAGATGTAAATATATATATATATATATATATATATATATATATATTTGTCTTTAAGTTTTTGCGGGCACTAAATGTATTAGATGGTTTCCGGGAATTCATCCGCGTAGTAGATAACTGATCCCTGCCGGGATCGATGGTAAAATGACGACGTTTCGGCAGAGTCACATCTGCCCTCTTCAGGTCTGAGTATTCGAGTAACTAGAAGCGAAAGCAGAAGGCTACGAGAATTATGCGAACCGACCTGAAGAGGGTAGATGTGACTCTGCCGAAACATCGTCATTTTACCATCGATCCCGGCAGGGATCAGTTATCAACTACGCGGATGAATTCCCGGAAACCATCTAATACATATATATATATATATATATATATATATATATATATATATATATATATATATATACATACTTTTCATACTTTTACCGAAAACACATTATTTCGTCAACTGATTCCTGTGCTTCATTGTCAATTTTAAAACTAAAAGTTGAAATGGGCTCTAATTTAAAAGATTTCATTATCCATAACAATTCCTATTTATTTTATTAAGCTACGAAGACAGAGCTTGAAGCTATTAGAATACCAAGTGCAACCATCATTAAGCGAGTTCCAATTTTAAGTATATCCATATAATTATATATGCCACACGCGAGTCAAGTCGCGGGTAACGCCTAATATATTATATACATTGTATTGCTTACAAAAGAATGACACGTCGAAGAATGTATTGTAAAGAAATTTCCCTAAGCCGGCCCTGGTTTTATTCCAGTACGACATCGATCGCTTTTAGGACAAAAAATTTATCTCGAAATGGCTCGGCAGCTGTAGAACTGAGAACGGATAGTGCGAGAGTTTTCGATGCTGGTTTTAAAAGGAGAGACCCATAATCGCGGCAGTTAGTTAGCGCAGCGAAGAGCTTATGTAGAATTGTTATTGTGATATTCGAATCAGCTGTTGTATATATTTGATGTAAATATAAGTTCTAGAAAGTGGTAGTAAATATTAGTTTTTAAATTTTAATTGTACCCACAGAGTATATAACAGTATAGTATATCTCTGGTAGATGTTGTTAGGCTGATAATTTTAAAGTGACATTTTAACCTCAAAATTACGGGATGACAGCAATCACATGGAACACCTCCCGATTCGGAACCTTTGTGTGTTACTTTCCCCGAAAGTGCTTGATTACAAGTTTTCTTATATTAACAAAATTATACAAACATTTTTTATTGTGAAATCTATTGTACTAAAGCATCTAATTTTTTAGTTTTCATTGATTTGTATAAACTGTACTTTATATTTATTATACTATACAATGGAATTTGTTTATTAAAAATTGTCATCAATACGATGAGAGAAATCTGAACTTTCGTTATTTTCATAACCATTTTCTATAAAAAATCAGTTTTACTTATTCACACAGTATGACCGATCATTTTCCTTTTGTTATTTAGTAAAGACATTTCTTATCGTCAAACAAAGCAATGTAATGAATACTAGTATTAAACGAATTTTTCGTACTACAATGAGAAAGTCGACAAAAAGAATGTGCGTAATTTTTCTAAATTAAACTACTTTTAAGCTGGCACTGCAACGAAACTAAATTGTGTTGTTTGCCTGCACTTAACAAAAGTTTTGCTTTGGACTTATAATTGAGTCCATTCTTATCTGCAAATTAGGAATTACAAGACAGAATTCACTGCGAATATAAAATGTTTTAATTTTTATACATACAGGGTCGCACAAAATATGGAAATTAGATTGAATCGAAAAAGTACATTTTTCTCAAACCTTTTTCTAGCTGTCAAACTTAATCTTTCACTTTAATTAAACTATACGAAAGATTTCCCCGATTGAATGAGACCTTCCGCTCGAACCTAGAGAAAAATCTCGTATATTCGCATATTTTGCCGAATTTCCGTCCTATTAATCGTTCTTTTGCAACAGTTATTAAAATACCGTTTTAAAAAACTTTCGCCCTGAGGGATTTCAACAAAATACTATTATTAAAATATTTTTGCCTATACTTAACTAAAAAGGGGCAGACAATTTATTTCACCTCAATCAAAGACTTTTTAAAATTTTCGAGCAAATTGTTGGAAAGTTTCAAAATTTTCCCAAAAATACAAACTGGTATAGAAATATACCTACTGTACCATACAAATGATTAGTTTTTGAAGAATCTTCACCCTGATACATCAGTCGGAAAAAAATCTGCAGGAGGTTTGGTGCCAGATCTTTTTTAATAATCGTTAATTCGTCAAAATGATAAAGTCATTTTGACGAATTAACGAATGCTTCTTTAACAATAAAAATTTAAATTTCCGTCTAATAATTGTATACGATTTGGGTAATTAATAATTCATATAAGCAAACTTATGTAAATATTGAAACAATAAAATTCTTGAAACGGTAAAAAAAATCTACTATTGACCTCTGGCTCGAAGGGCCATGGGCAATGCTAGCCTATGAGCTGCTCAGTATAAATTCGGGAGGGTAAGGTAATTGCTTTAAATTTTGTCCTTTAGGGGCGCCAGGCACACAAATACATTACACAGCAAAACAACAGCTAGGTAAAATGAATACAATTTTTTGAAGATATTCCCAAAATTTTTACAATACTAAAATGAACAATATTTTCTGTAGGAATTAAATTAGACTGGAGTTACAAGCGATTGAGAGTTAAAATTCTTGCCTTACAATTACATCCGGTAAGGATGTCTTACAGTCATGGTTGATTTCCTGCGAGAGATCTGGACCCTGGAGTTGTCTACTGGGTGGTAGCTAGGGTTTACAGTAACTTAGGGCATAACGGCCCCTGCCTCCGTCCTTTCAGAGGACAAGATGACCACAGGGGATACTGCCAGAGTGTTTCCCTGATACGGGAGCTGTGGGTTACATCTAAGGAGCTCTTAGTCCCGGGTGCTGGCGTGCATGTAAAAATGTATTTAGCAATTAGTAATTGCTCTTTTTTATCAGTACTGAACTTTCCCCTACCGGTTATTGAAAATTATACTGTCCAGGTTCAATTTGACCGGTACAAGGATGTGATGGCCCCCTACAGTGATGTGACCCTAACTTCTCCACACTATTTTATACAATTGGCAAATAAACTTACTAATTATATCCTACAATCTTCAAAAAACTTCTCAAATGCACGAAGTTAAGTTAATGGAACAGTTAAAAAAACTATTATATAACTGAAGTTAACAGGTAATTACCAGTTATAAATGAGCATCAATATTACAAAGGTTCACGTCCAAAGTGAAGAAGTGATTAAGTACAAAATGTTAATCAATCAATATATTGTTACGAAATTTACCCAAAGCCGACCCTGTGTCATTTCAGCACGACAACAAACGCTTCAAGATAAAAAATACGATTCTCGAAAAGGCTCGGCAGCGGAAGGAACGATGTTGATTTCTACTGGAGAATTCTACGCTGGTGATATAAAAGAAGAACGCCACGATCGCCAGGCAGTTATACCGCGACGACTAGCTTATATGAAAATGTATTGTGAATCAGCTGTTTTAAATGTAAATAAAGTTCTAGAAAAGTGAAAGTAAATATTAGTTGTTATAATTTTTTAATTGAACCCACGAAATATATAACATTTGGAGTTAGAAGTGAAGGATTAAGTGCAGTTAACATCCTAAATTGATTTATGGAAACTCGTAGTATGGAAAAGATAGACGAAAAAATTGCACAGATTCTAGAAAAACGTGACAAGAAGGAGAAACAACATCAAGAAGAAATTCAACAAAGGTTAGTGAAATCTTTTGATGACAAACTTAAAGTTGAGTTAGGAAATCTTGTCACTAATATCGATGAAAAACGTAAAATAGAATTAGAAAATCTTGTTTCTACAATGAAAAGCGAACAACAAAATCTGGTCTCTGCCATGGAAGAAAAACAACAAAATTTAATGGAAGGATTATTCTCGAAATTTGTAGAAAAACAAGATCAGACTGAATTAAAACGACAAAATGAATTTAAAATAACTGAAGAAAAAAGACAAATGCAATTTGAACAACTAATGCAAATAGTAAGACAAGTTAATGAAACAGTTAATGAAAGAATGCAAATAGTTGAGTCTGATATAAAAGACATAAATGATGACATTAAGACCATAAAAAATACCGTAGACACTCTTGAAACAAAAGTAGATGACCTCGATTCCATCCAAAGCCAGGTAAAAGTTGAAATCAGTTCAATTCAAAACACAGTTCAAGACCAAATCAGTGCCATCCAAGACAAGGTAGAAACAGAAATTAAAAAAATGCAACAGGACTTACAGCGAGGAAAATACCAGAACACCGTGAGTACCAGAGGTTCCATTAGTAAACCACCCACATTTGATGGCAGTTCATCTTGGCCTATGTATAAACGACAATTTGAGGCTGTGGCTACAGCTAATGGATGGGATAATCAAGAAAAATCTACTTCTCTGGTAATTTCGTTAAGAGGTCCGGCCCTAGAACTCCTCCAGAGCATTCCAGTCGATGAACAAGGCAATTTCGACAAGATCATCGCTATCCTAGACAAACGTTACGACAATCAATCCTTGAGCCAGGTATACCAAGTCCAACTGAGTGGAAAAACCCAAAAATCCGGTGAAAGCCTCCAAGAATTCGAAGCAGAAATTAGACGGTTAGTTCATTTGTCCTACCCAGACCTGCCAGAGGAAACGAAAGACCAGTTGGCCACACAGAGTTTCATAAACGGCATCAGAGATGTGGAAGTACAAAGAAATTTAAGACTGAGTGGCGTCAAGAAAAGTAGTGAAGCTCTACTTCGGGCTTTGGAAGTAGAGGCCGTCATGAATATGTCCAAGCCGAGGGTCCGAGCAGTTTCCTTCAACCAGGAAGAGTCAGAGTCACAATTTCAAGCGCTGCTGGCTGGTCTGAACAAATTATTAGACCGGTCACAAAGAACTGGCACCAGAGGGGCATGTTACCGCTGCGGACGGACAGGGCACTTCCAACGTGACTGCCGAGTAAGGCTACCGGAACGATCCCCAACCAGGGGTAGCCAACAAACCGAACTTACCAACCAGGGAAACTCCAACCAGTCAGCATAAGGGGGCGAATGCTGACTCACCATCCACCAGCCCCCAGGACAGTTTCCATCCGGGGATTTTGCAGAGATAGCGGCAGCCTAGTCATCAGAGGCACCATCAACGGGCGAGCAGTTACCATCACCATCGATACCGGCGCCGCTGTGTCCATTGCCAAGTCCAGGGTTTTGAGAGCATCAGAAATTCGGCCAGTTACCAATAACATCCAGCTCAGAACAGTCACCGGCGAGTCCATGTCCATACAGGGTGAGGCAGATGTCGTGCTACAGATAGGGGACAACATGATCCGGCATAGGGTCCTGGTAGCGAATATTGAGGACGATTTTATACTGGGAATGGACCTAATTAGCCAGCATGGATTTATGTTCGACCCGAGATATGATGTTCTTCGGTTCCTAAATGAGGAATTTGTATTAAAACGGCCCGACAACACGTCAGTCACCCCCATAAAAATTGTGGCAAAGTCTTCAGCTAGAATTCCCGGTCGAACAGAACAGATTATTCATGGGCAGCTAGACAGCAATCCTGGGAGCTGCGTTGGAATGGTGGAGCCCGTACACTCAGCTCATGACTACTTGGTTGGTCGGGCTATAGTTAAAACCGGACGAGATATACCAATCAGAGTCCTGAATTTGTCCAACAACGACATCAGAATTACCAATGGTCAAGAGATAGCTTGTTTCGAGCCAGTAGAGACCATCATCAATTGCGAAGAAGAGTACCAGACGTCGGTGAAGGAGACAGGGCCCGATAGAGAGTTCCTACAACAGTTTGCTGACCACTTAACACACTTGACACCAGAGAACCAGAAAAAAGCCAAGCAATTTATCACAAAACACTGGCAAATTTTTAACAGTAAAAATGGAATCACCGGTCGCACCAACATCATCCAGCATCGAATAGATACCGGAAAGGCTCAGCCCATCAGAATACCACGTAGACGACTACCATTGGGGCAACAACAGGCAGTCGAGGAAAACATCGAGTCCATGTTACAAAAAAGAGTTATTGAGCCATCCATCAGTCCATGGTCTGCTCCCGTCGTGCTAGTTAAAAAGAAGGATGGAACCACCCGATTTTGCGTGGATTACAGAAAGCTCAATGACGTCACGAAGAAAGACAGCTATCCACTACCCCGAATCGATGACACTTTGACCACACTAGCAGGCTCCCGTTGGTTCTCCACACTAGACCTAAAAAGTGGATATTGGCAGGTTGGTCTGCACGCAAACGACAGAGAGAAGACAGCGTTCTCCACCAGTAAAGGGCTGTTTCAGTTCACGGTCATGCCCTTTGGGTTATGTAATGCACCCGCTACATTTGAGAGGCTAATGGAGTATGTACTGAGCGGGTTAACATGGAGGACGTGCTTAGTATACCTCGACGACATTCTAGTCATGGGCCAGACATTCGACGACCATCTGAAGAACCTGGGCGAAGTATTCTCCAGAATTAATAACGCCAACCTGAGACTCAATCCGAAGAAGTGTTCCTTGTTTCAAAAAGAAGTAGAGTTTTTGGGCCACGTAGTGTCCGAGTCAGGAATCCGCACCAACGAAGACAAGATAGAAGCCATCCGCGATTGGCCAGTTCCAAGAGACAAACATGAACTCCGAAGCTTCTTGGGCCTATGTTCATACTGCCGGCGTTTTGTTGAGGGATTTGCCACCATCGCCGCCCCTCTACATCGGCAGACCACTGATAAAGAGACCTTCCATTGGAATCAGGATTGCGAAACATCATTCAGGCGACTGAAGGCAGCACTATGTTCCAGCCCAATCCTAGCCTTTCCTACACAGTCCGGCAAGTTCATCTTAGACACCGACGCCAGCAACACAGGTTTGGGGGCCGTCCTATCCCAGGTGCAAGATGGTGAAGATAGGGTGATCGAGTACTACAGCCGTGGATTCTCGAAGCCAGAAAGAAATTATTGCGTCACCAGAAAAGAACTTCTTGCAATAATAAGGGCTGTGGACCATTTCCATAAATACCTGTATGGTCGCCATTTCTTAATCCGAACAGATCATGCCGCACTCAAATGGCTGCTGGACATGAAGACACCCGAAGGACAACTGGCCAGATGGATGGAGAAATTACAGCAATACGACTTCAAGGTGGAACACCGTGCCGGCCGGTTGCACAATAATGCCGATGCCCTATCCAGAAGACCCTGTAGAGCGGAATGCAAGCATTGTCTGAAGACGGAACAGCGAGAGGGTATCTCCATCAGGCAGATTCGAGTACAGGCCTGACCCCAGCCAGGGTCTTATTCGGAAAGGAGCTGCGATTACCATGCGACTTGGCATTTGGCTCCCCCGAAGAACCTCCCCAAGACATCGACGATTATGCCGACCAGCTCCGACATAACATGCTGGCAATACACGACTTAGCCCGAACGCAGATGTTGGCCACCAGTGACCGGATGAAGACGCGATACGACCTCAAGGCCAATTCAGCCGGGTTCCAGGAGAGGGACAAAGTCTGGCTGTACAACCCCAACGGAGCAAGGGTAAATCCCCAAAGCTTACACCCGCCTGGGATGGTCCATACGAAGTGGTCAGAGGCTGAATGATGTCGTCTACCGGATCCGTCGAAACCCCAAGGCTAAATTGAAGGTGGTTCACTTAGATCGACTCGCTCCCTACCATGGAGGGGATGTTTCTGATCGGGACGATCAGAATTAAAGGGGGGGCAGTGTTACGAAATTTACCCAAAGCCGACCCTGTGTCATTTCAGCACGACAACAAACGCTTCAAGATAAAAAATACGATTCTCGAAAAGGCTCGGCAGCGGAAGGAACGATGTTGATTTCTACTGGAGAATTCTACGCTGGTGATATAAAAGAAGAACGCCACGATCGCCAGGCAGTTATACCGCGACGACTAGCTTATATGAAAATGTATTGTGAATCAGCTGTTTTAAATGTAAATAAAGTTCTAGAAAAGTGAAAGTAAATATTAGTTGTTATAATTTTTTAATTGAACCCACGAAGTATATAACAATATAAAAAAATAATGAACAAATTTTCAAAACAAAGAAAAATATTAAATATAAAAATTAATATGAGAATAACAATTAAATGCCCCTTAATTAGACAAACCGCCGAACACGAACGAAAGCGAAGCTTCCTTCGAAATGATGGGAAAATTCAGTACACTCCGTATAAAGATATGATACGCTAATATAAAAATTAAATTTTCAAAATAATATAAAATTATATGTGCAATCTGGTGACATAAGTCCCCAAAACAAATTAGGCGTGGCCGAGGAACGGCTTAAACTTCTAATGAAACTCAGTTATAAAAAGATTTTTTTAAGTGATATTTAGCTGAAATAACGCCGGAACAGGTAGCTGAGCCGATAAATTCTACAGAGAACAGCAGGCAAGTGACTCATAAAAGAAATGAATCGATATATACATATATTCATATACTTATAGAAACTCATACATATACAAACCAAATTTTTTCGTGAAATAAATATATACATATATATCATATCAATAAATAGCAGTTACCAAGTCACCTACCCGGAGCTTCTCTGCTACAATCGCCCCAGCCGAGATCCTTGGTCAGCTACTAAATCCAAGCCAAGAATGCGGTTAGTTCTGTAGATCAAGTTATTCTTTCCTGAATTTTTGCAGATGTCTTCAATAAGATTTCTAAAATTCCAAATTCTTAAAAATGTGAAAGAAGTCAGCAATAACTGTTCTTTTGCTACCACAATAGGTGCCAAAAATTGTAGAAAAAAAATTTTTTTTTAATACCCACGCTAACTTAAATGCTTAGTAAATGGACAAAAATAATATTACAAAAAAATCTGCAGTTAAGCCACCGGCAATCTATTGATGAAATCAACGCGGTCACTTGTAGTTAATATGAAACCAGGACCACATTTAATTATTTTTTTAGTTATTGATGGATAAGCCGAAATATGAATTTTTAATTGATAAAAAAATTATTAAAAAAACTAGTCCGATAATCAAACGATAATTCCCAGCTAAACTTGCTTAATTACAATCACACATATGGTAATAAGGAAAACGATAAAACTAAACAAATTGTAGCTGATATTTTTACCATAAAGAATTAATTTTTCCATAAAATTTCAGAACGAAACTCGCTTACTTATTATGTCCTCGGCCGCCTAAAAAGAAGAGAGGTACTTCTTTTTGAAATGCTTTCTCCCACCTTTCGTCAAACGAAAGAGCGGAAAAACATATTAACTTTTTGAATTTTATTAGGCGGTAAAGCATAAAGGTTAATAAATAGTTGGTCAATGCAGAAAATAATACAAATTAATTTCAAAAGAATGCATTAAACTGTAGACAGAATTTTATTAATGACAGTTTCCTTCTTCACGAAAAATCGATATTTCTAGTTAAACAGAAGTTCCCTCGAAAATTCAGCATATGACAGTTTGTTGTGCCTAAGAGATCTAAACAAGGCGCCAAATCACAGGTGAAAAGCTTGGACTCAAGATATTTTCAACCGAAATAGATGTATTTATTATAGATTAGATATTTAAGCAATTTAAAAAAAGCAATAGCGTAAGCGATTAAATTAGACATATTTACTTACGTGTTCATTTATTAAGATAAAGGATACCTCTTTATTCAGAAAACGATATAATTAGGAAAGTAATTTGTAAAATATAGAAGATAATTTTAAAATGCCACAATTATTAGATAAATATCAGTGTAACAGACAGAAGAGCAGTTTACCCGTTACACACCCCTCTAACCCGGAGTAAAGAAAGGATTTTTGAGAATGAAATCTGATAAAAATCCTTTCGTAAGCTATAAGAGAACCTACGAAAATAAGTAAAGATATTTAATTTTCAAAATCAATTTCTTAAGCTCTACCAGGATACATCGGTTCTTAAAATGCTTCAAACACCAGCGAAAGCTAAACAGGAGAACTTCTATTAGATAAGATACGAAAATATTTAATTACGAAAGCATTGAGTTCATAAGACAAAAGGGTACCTATTTTAGGTGGTCCCTACATGTGAGTAATGAAACGTTAGACCAGTTATAAGAATCCGGTAATGATAATTCACTTCACCATAGTTGAAAACGAAAATTTCTCTGAAAGTTAAACATAAATAAATTTTAAGAGATATTTACCATAAAATAGGAAAGGTAAGGGAATGCCAATATGTAACGTTAATGACCAAGTCAAAGAGAAAAAGATGATATTTTAACAACTGTACAGGACAAATTGGAATATTGGAATTCAAGACAATTGTTTTAAAAAAATTTCAGATAAGGCAAGAAAACCAAATCTCCAATTTAAAATGCACTTCATATCGATAAGAGCCTACGCCCAAGAAAAGTTGCAATGAAAACGGTATTTTCTGTGAAAATTATCAGAAACGGTAACAAATGTAGATTCGAGCCACTACCATCAACTTTATGTTTTTCTAAATACGGGCAAGATAAATTTCTTTTTTTTAGAGCTCTTGTATGTACGTTTTCAACATTTAGTTGATTGATTATTAGTATGTTTCGGAGAAAGAAAACCCTATGAGTTTTATATTACAATTAATAAACATCAACTTATGTGTTAACTGCCGCAGTGGAATTTCTTCCTTTATCTACTGTTGCGGAGACATCCAGCGGCTCCGGCGTGGTTGATATCCAGTAGTATGATCGAAGCAAATAGGACTATCGAATGGTGGAGTGCTGATATTTATGGTTGGAGCCTAGTTCGCTTTGATTCGCCAAAGGGAAGTGAGTGGGCGAGGACTACGAACCCAGCAGACGGTATAACCATAGAGGTATTATACGTAGAGTGCATTAGGTATGGGCGTTACTGTAGCAGTGTAATAAGAATACAAAGAGAAAGACAATATCAGGGTGCGATTGCTATGTCTCTACCCTACCAATAGTAGGCGTCACCACTGTCACTGACCAATCAGGAACGAGCCGCTTATTCTCTCTCTCTCTCTCTCTCTCTCTCTCTCTCTCTTTCTATTGCTATTACATGAATTTCGCTATTTCACGTGCTCTACAGTATAATGCTAATAATATGGGTATAACGCGTCGGAATTCGAGATACCAAATTTTGTTAAGTTATAAGCCTTCTTCTTTCCTATTGCAATTGTTCTGGTGTTTGTACATTTCGATGGCTTCTAACTGTAGACGGAAAATATAGTGGGAGGTATTTGAAAGAACTTCGGTGCACAGCAATGCAAATTTTTCATATTTCAATAAACAGCAGTTTTCATTGTTTCGTTTTACCGATTTATACCGCGCCTCAAGAACACGGTATTTGGTAAACTCCAGATGAGGCGAGAGTGTCACTGTGATTTTTTGGAGAACGGAGTATACGGCAAAGTTGTTGAGTAGGTTTGTAAACTATTTTGACAAGATAGTTTCTAAGTAGTTTCCTAATGCGATCTGCAGTGTTTTTTATATAAGGCAGGTAGGTTGTCACCAAGTTCATTGATGGCGGTTGCGCTTTTTTGAAGGTGAGTTTCTGGAATTACACCATTCGCCTGGAATACAAGTTCTAAATAGGCTTTTAGATCTACAAGAGTTTAAATTACAGTTCTCTTTTGACTGAGATGTTAATTATAATGTTTATGGTTGATGTGACGGTTTTCGGTATAGGTTGTACCAAGGGTACTAGTGTAATTTCTTGTAACTAGCACATCCAGAAACGGAAGGCTTCAAACTCAACAATTTGTTATCCCGCACTCCGACGCGTAATACCCTCTACTAGGCTGAAGATGTCTGCCGCAAGTGCAGATGTAACGTTCCAAAAGAAATTCCACTAAACTACGGCAAAACAGCTTGGAAAGCTACAATTCATAATAATTATAGGTTTTTTACATTATAAAAATTTTGTTAAACTTGTATTGCAATAATCGTCTGTCTTTTATTCGATTGCAAATAATAATTATATTATAAATGAACATAATAATGTATTAAACAATTAAAATATATGAACAACAAGAAGAAACAAAGTAATTAAAAAAATGCTCTCAATTTGCTCTATAATATAGTGAAATTTTCTGGTAAAACTAAGAAGTATACAAGTAGGTATAAATTAAATATCTGTATTGCAAACAATTCCGTATACGAATTTTTTTAGATTAACTTAGCCATGGATGTCAAATTTTATTTTTTCTATAGTATCTTTGTTTATCTGTCTTTTAAAAACGTATTTAATGCACTTGTGAATTTATATTCATCAACTTCAATTTACATTTTGTAAAAATGATATCTATAATATTTACTTGAAATCAAATAGAAATTTGACACAAGCTATATTAGGAGTTATACCTTACAGAAGGCAGCCACACAAAGTTGTTGGAATATTTTTAAAAATGTTCTCAATTGCAGTACCTCAATAAAAAAATATCATGTTCGAGACGACAAGTTAATCAAACTAATGACTTGCCCAAGTAAACAGTAAAGTTTCTTAGGAATGTTTGAAAAAAACACGTTGAAAGAATTGTCAAAAAATACAAACCTAGTAATTATAACTATCAGAAAGTTAAAAAATTACGTCGTGCAGACTGACAAAAAAACTAGATTTTTGCCACTGGTACAGATGGAAACTCGGAAATGGTAGCTGTTTCAATAAAAAAAATATTGTACAGAGATGATGTTACATTTACCAATAGCGCACAATTGAATTTAAGCATAAGCATTTCGAGGTGGTAAACAACCCACGGTTAACGAAAGAAGTGCGACTTCAGGTACGGTTTTCACAAAATTAATTGTGACTTATAATTAATAATGAGTTAATTGGTCATATTTTTTTGGATCGCAACAATTCAAAATAAATATTTCCATTTACTGATGTTGTTATCGAAAACTCTCATGAAATACAAGAAAGGACCCTTATTACTGCAGGCAAGACTGTGAAGTGCACATGATGCCCGTAACGGTACAACAAACCTAATCAAAGCGTTTCAGATTTTTGGATTGACACAAACGGGCCCATCAGATGGCCTTGTCACTCACTATGCTGTTATCATTCAGATTACTTTGTATAGGGTTTTCTTAAAAAGGAAGTATACGGTAAAAGTAATGTGTTTAATAAAATTATTACAGAAATGATAGGGCTACTTCCCGGTCTATTTTAATAATTAATGTTTACTAAAAGACACTTAAATAAAGACACTTTTGAAAAACTTTATTAAATTCTGTTTTTTTTTTCTCGCATAGATTATAATGCCAATATGTAGTTTATGTTATTCTGCTTCTTGTGTTCAATTATTTTAATTCTATCAGGTTGTTTATCAACTACTAATAATTAATTATTACTTGTATTGCAATGAAATAAAGATTAGAACTCCACGAAGATTACTGCAATATAATTTTAAGAAATATTATCAAAGTAAAAAGGAAACAATTATTATGAACGTGTTACAATCTGATGGGTGTTTTTCTGCAAACCGTATTAGTAACCTATCAGGTGTGATATATGATTTTCCACACATAGACTTTTTATTTTATCTGCTTTAGGATTCGCTTGATTTTTATCACAATACATATGTATTTAATTTTCTAATTTGGCCCCCAAAAAGTAACATTAGAGTTTTATTTTACTAATAAACTTTCAGAAATGCTTTTTATAATCTACTGTCTGAGGCTCTGTAGATTGGAAGAAAAACAAAAAAATAGGTTAAAGTTTAAATTATAAATTATTAAATCTGTTATTCAAATTATATAAAAATATAAATAAAATATATTTTTCAAATTTTAAATAGTGTAGTTTCTAATGTGGGAATTAAGTCGATGTTTAATATTTTTAATATCTTTTAAACACATGATTTAAAAATATGATATATTTGTAATTCACATAATGAGCCTTTTATCTGATATATTACATGATGCGTTTGAAAATTGAATCTTTATTTTCCATTTAATTGTATAGTTTGTCCCTAAAATTACTATGGGGGTTTCCTAGTAATTTATTTTCCGTTTAATTCTATTATTTGGAGGCCAAATAATAGAATTAGGTATTTTTTTTCATATTTTTCCTATAAACAAAAAAAGAGGTCTTAGAGTTTGGGAAATAACGGGGAGAATGGGTAATTTTTTTAAAATATTTTTTTAATATATTTTAAAATATTCATTTTAAAAAAATTTAAAAAATATATTTGTACCTATTCGTCATAATGAGTCCTGAGATTTCATATACTATATGACCCGTTAGAAATAATTATAATTTTTTATTTTCCATTTAATTCTATAATTTGCCCTCCAAAATGAATATTAGGGTTTTTTTCTTATTTTTCCAGTAAAGTTCAGATGAGGTGCTGTACCTCCATTGTTTTTCAAAATTTTCCAGCTTATGGTTTCGGAGATAGGGGGAGGGGATGGGTAATTTTTTTATATTTTTGTTAATATCTTTTAATTAATTTATTTTAAAAATATGAAAAAAATATATTTGTTTTCGTCATAATGAGCCCTTTCATTTGATATAAAACATGATGGGTTAGAAACAATTTAATTTTAATTTTCCATTTAATTCTATAATTTGCCCCCCCCAAAAAATAAATATTAGGGGTTTCTCCTTAATTTTCCAGTAAAGTTCAGGTGAGGGGCTATACTTCCGTTTTTTTTCAAAAATTTTCCAGCTTATGGTTTCGGAGATAGGGGGGAATGGGTAATTTTTTTTTATTTTTGTTAATATCTTTTAATTAATTTATTTTAAAAATTTGAAAAAAATATTTTTGTTTTCGTCATAATGAGCCCTTTCATTTGATATATAACATGATGGGTTAGAAACAATTTTAATTTTAATTTTCCATTTAATTCTATAATTTGCCCCCCAAAATAAATATTAGGGGTTTCACCTTAATTTTCCAGTAAAGTTCAGGTGAGGGGCTATACATCCATTTTTTCAAAATTTTCCAGCTTATGGTTTCGGAGATAAGGGGGGGGAATGGGTAAATTTGATTATATTTTTGTTAATGTCTTTTAATTAATTTATTTTAAAAATATGAAAAAAATATATTTGTTTTCGTCGTAATGAGCCCTTTCATTTGATATATAACTTGAAGGGTTAGAAACAATTTTAATTTTATATTTTCCATTTAATTCTGTAATTGCCCCCCCAAAATAAAAGTAGAAGTTTCTCCTTATTTTTCCAGTAAACTTCAGGTCAGACCCTATACCTCTAATTTTATAGTTTGGGAGATAAGGGGGGGAATGGAAAATTTTGGTATATTTTCGTTAATATCTATTTAAATATTTTTTTAAATATGATATATTACATGATGCGTTTGAAAATTTTTTTATTTTTACATTTTTATTTAATTCTATAATTTGCCCCCCAAAATTAACATTAATGGTTTCTCCTTAATTTTCCTGTAAAGTTCGGGCAACGCTCTATATTTCCTATTTTTTTCAAAATTTTAGGCTCAGTAGTTTCGGAGATCAGTGGGGGGGGGAATGGGTAAATTTTGGTATATTTTCGTTAATATCTTTTTAAATAATTTTTTTTAAATATGAAAAAAATATATTTGTGTTCCTCAGAATGAGACCTTTCATTTTATATATTACATGATGCGTTTGAAAAAATTTTTATTTTAAATTTTTTATTTAATTCTATAATTTGCCCCCCAAAATTAATATTAATGGTTTCTCCTTAATTTTCCTGTAAAGTTCGGGCAACGCTCTATATTTCCTATTTTTTCAAATTTTAGGCTCAGTAGTTTCGGAGATCAGGGGGGGGGAACGGTCGATTTTTTTAATTTTTCCCCCCAGAAGTACTCCTATAATTTTTTTTTTTCTTTTACGATATGTACTTCTGATTGGGTCACCAAACTATACATTGATACCAAATTTCAACCTCTTCCCTCCAGTAGTTTAGGAGAAAATGGCTATGATGTGACAGAGGCAGAAATCCTGAGTGATATTATAAGGGTATCCGTATATTGTATATACGGAACCCTAAAAACTACGTCAAAGTGGTTCCATGATATCGAAATGCAGTAACATAAAATTATATTGTTATTTACGACAAATCTAATTTACCAATAATTATAATTATTTTTTTTATCTTCTGCAGAAACGAAGCTGCCCTTGAAACATTAAAATGACAATTTGCGGATTTAATCGATTATCTCCTTAACAACTCCCTAACATGGAAGTAACAAGCATTAACATAAACAACTTTTTTCCTATTAATCGAGTGTGTATATCTTACGGTTTACGAGATCTCTATATCACTTTGCAATTACAATGTACATCACTTCATATATACTATTTTTTTATATTGGTGTAGATTTTACTTAAAATATATTTTTATTGAATTTATTAAAAAATATTTCATATGTTGGTTCCTTACCTTTTTTATGACTTTTTCTTATCTCAGGTCTTGAGTTCTGGGCTTAATATCTCAATCTACTACAAATGATTTATTTTTAATTTTCTTAAGCTATTAAGCTAATATGATTTACTGTTTCTCACTCTACTGACTTCAGTCACTTTAATTTATTATTTAATTGTCAACATTAATTTTCTTATTTTATATTTTCTAACCAATTAAAAATCAAATTAATTTATATTCCATGTTTAATATTTTTCAAATTATAAAACTAAACCTCCTAAAATAATCCTTTCAAATACACATTTATTCCTTTTTTTCTCTAATGTCACAAATTTTTATAGGTACTATCATCTACTAAATAGACTATACATTCAAATTCTGTCTTTATACAAATAGTCAAAATTAATTACTCGCAGTTTGTCCTTACTAATTCTATCTTCAATAACTTCTTCTGCCTATATCTGCTCATTCAGGTTAAACTGCATCGACTGCTATATTTTGTAGAGGTAAGTTTTGATTTTTTATTCAGGTTACACTGGATCGACTGCTATATTCTGTGAATCAAGTGTTGTTTTCTCATTTAGGTTACATCGACTGCTATTTTGTGAATCAGGTTTTGATTTCGCCCAAGGAACCAATTTATACACTTTTTTAACGTAGTTATATATTCTTCTACGTTATATTATTTAAATAATTACAATATTTCAATTAATCTTCTTTCTTGACAATCACCAAAAAAGTTATCTGTCATCTCCAAAGTTTTCTACCCCCACGACAACCACACAAAAATTCCCTTTTTAATACGATTTTATTAGGTCGATGTGCACGTCTATGTAACGGAAACTTTCAACGTCATTTTCACCAATTTAAAGAAGTCCAAGTAAGTTGAAAATTGGCACACGTGTCAAGGGCCGATGATAATATAATTCTTTAAGTTAATTTTTCCCGTTTGTTGTCTTTTTGTCACTGTTCTTGCCTAAATACAACTTCGTCTATTAACTACTGCCATCTCGTTGGCAGTAGTAGGTCTTGCTGCAATGAAATGGAAAGGTTACGCAAACAAAAAGTAAACTTTTTAATTAAATATACTAAAGACATGCTTATGAGACTAAAAACTTAGAAAATAATTATAGTTAAAAAAAATAAAAAATCCGCTTTAATAGCAAACTGAACTAAAAAGCAGAAAATTATTTTTATTTATGAACGGCTTATATTACAGCAGTAGAAAGTCGAAAAATCAATCCTGATCAATTACCATAAAATAAAATTATGATAAATTTAAGTTATTAACAGAATAATTCGATTCAGAGTAAAAATCGTGGGGTGCTTGAAATATTAAATTTTACAATTATTCTACTGGCAACTATTTATGAGAGGTGAGTTATGCAAATATAGTGAAATACACCCCACGCTTTTTACTCTGAATCGAATTATTCCGTTAATAACTTAAATTTTATTATATTTTTATTTTGAGGTAATTAATCATGATCGATTATATAACTTTCTACTGCTGTAATACAAACTGTTCATAATTAAAAATTATTTTCTGCTTTTTAGGTCGGTTTGCTATTAAAGCGTATTTTTTTAGTTTTTTTTTAACTATAATTATTTTTTCTATTCTAACCGATTGCTACAAAACTTAACTTTGATTTAATTTAATGTGGCAACTATACCGGATGAATTTAAATTTAACTTTATTTTCATTTCAGTCATTAATATTATAATCCAAAATGTTAATTTCGATTTATAAAATCAAAGATAAATTTTCTATAGGTTGACTTATATCTACTATTGACAAATACACTAATCTGATAAACCTGGAATATTTCATTACAATATATATATATATATATATATATATATATATATATATATATATATATATATATATATATCTCCACAAAAAACAATTTTGTTCTGCATTATTTACCTTAGTTTTAATTTGTTTGCTAATTATTGAATTAAATTGTTAATTTGAGTCTATTTATACAGATGTATCTCAATTGAGATATTCTGCTTTAGCATTGTTCATTAGTGTCATTAGCTTTATAATTATGAACATATTTACGTGAAAAGACAACTGGTTTTTGACTTTGAAGAAGCATGATGTTACTAAAGCACTTCTTTTACAAGGATACTTACGCGGAGGAATCAAACAAGACGTTGTTGCTGTTGATAGCCCATCCCGATATTTTTTTATTGTTTTATCATTGCATACGTTTGTCATTAATTATTTGTATATATGTGAATTGCTTGCGTCTGAATCTAAAAAATAAAAATTTCAAAAAATGGGCAGATTTTAAATGACTACAAAGTTGAAAACAATTTCTCAAATTACAACACAATATATATTTTCACCGGAAAATGAGCATTTACAGACAAAAAACAGCAACAGGAAGCTATAACACATTCGCAGTTGTTAGATGCCTATACACAATGACGTTATAAATATAAACTTTAATTGTTGCCTATTATTTAAACCTTATCTATCTAGGTGACAAACAACTATCAACTGAAAATGCTGTTTCGAAGTCTAATCTGAAACCTATTATAAGTTTGATGAATAAGTAAATATAAAGCCTTCTGGTTTTTAGGTTCACTTATCACCGAATTCCAAACTATACTAGAGAGATCAGTAATTAATTTAATTTTTACATTACAAACACCTTTTTTTGTTTATATTTGTTAATTTGTGCATAGGTAATAAGGATGTACCGAATGGTATTTCAACATTCGTGAATCCAAGTGCGAATATTTATCTTAAATACTATGTAATAAAGAACATACAACTGTATGTCAGCATATGTAAATCCTGTAGTATTTACATATTTACTAACTTAGAATTCAAAACATATTTTTGAATTAAAAGTTGATTAGTACATTATTGTTTGTATTTATTACTTTGTGTTTAGGTACATAGGAGGTATCTACCTACATAACCAGTTATGTGTAGGATTATATTTTTGTTTATTACTTTCAACTTTGTAGTACCTTTATAAAGTTGGAATATTTTGTAAATACCTATTTCAGATTTTGTAGCATCCCATTATTTAAAGATTTCTCTGTGCATATCTTTCTAAAATATTATCTGGCAACAATTATTTTCCGATAAATTTGCAATTTAAATTTGGATCTTGGAATGAAAATTGTGTGACACTTCTTTGACTTTTACCATTTATCCTATTAAGTCTTCCGATTTATGATTTAAACATGAAATTTCATACTTTTGCGCGTGGAACTCTTTCATAAAATTTACGTTAGTCCTAGTTTGATATTTAAAAAATGCAGCTGTTCGTATAACCAACACATATTTCTAATCTTTTTATTTTTGAAAATAGTTATACATGGTGGTTTTTTGGATTAATGTTTGTGCTAAGTAAGTTTGAGTATTCTTTCAATAAATTGGGTTAATTGTTTGTTAAATATCATTAAGAAAACTGTTTGATAAATAATATGTCAGTTAAAAGAACACATATTCTAGTAATAAAATTTAGCGTATTACACCAGTTATATATAATATATTATAATACGCTTTAGTAGCAAACTGAACTAAAAAGCAGATTAACTTAATTAGACTTCTTTAAGTTGCTGAAAATTACGTTGAAAGTTTCCGTTACATAAATAGATACATATGTACACATGAACCTAATAAAATCGTATTAATAAATGTGAACATTTATACGTTTGGATGTTCGTTATTCACGCACAATTTGCTGAACTGACTAGGATGAAATTTGGACCAAAGATAGGATGTAATCAGGATGTAGTAAGGAGGTTGGCCTACGCTCAAAACCATCGATTAACAGTGACACAAACTTTGCATGCTTCTCTGATTATACTGAAGATGACGCTAAGTGGAGTGACTTGTTGTTTTGAAATAAAATGCATTTAAATGTTAATTATTATAATCCGTTTTACTAACTGATTTATTTTTAAAAAAAGTCGTTGCGTCGTTGTTTTATTCCAAATTGTGTGATTAGAAATAAAAATAATCAAAGTGAATTATCCACTTTACAGATTGTTTCATTGTAAATATTTAAGCAATGAGTTTTGTAAAATAAAATACTGCAACATCGTGAGTTCAAATTAAATTTTAAGAACTAATATTCACTTCACTTTCTAGAACTTTATTTACACCTCAAAATCCAATATAATAGCTGATTTCGCAAACAATGTACATCAAAATAATAACACTATCTAAGCTATACTAACTATGAAATGTACGACGTTTAATTTATAATCCACATCGATTTTTCTGGTAGTTATTCGAAGTTCTCGATAGGCATTCCACTCTGTTCGAATATTCAATGCTAACACGTTTTTGCTGACTAGAAGCTTCCCGATAGTTGTTTTTAATCACAGACGGTCAATGTTCTCCCATTTCTTTCACTATTTGAAAATGTTTAATTATAAATAAAAATCCTATTACCTCTTGGTGATTATTCAACTTGCTGTTATCTGTTGAACCTGAATTAACATATTTAAAACGAAAGACACATATTTAGTGTAAAAACTGCCTGTTGACACCAAATATATTTAGACTATTCTCAGACAAAGATTAGCAGTAATTATCACACTTAGATATTCATTATATTGAAAAAGTTTTCTCTGCAACAAATAGCCATATTTCCAGTATAATTGTACCTGATATGTTTTACAGAAAAAATGACAAAAATTCCCTTGTCAACTTAATGAATCTAAGTTCTTAAGATTACGTGGAATTCCTAGTTGAAAACTTCCAATAGAGTCCCAAACAGACCTATAAAAGATATAATACTTTATATGCAGTTTATTTGGAAACATAAAGACTATCTTTGAACCTATTGGACATAACCTCTGGGATTGTATCTGCTTCTACTGCAGTCCAATGTAGAAAAATGAAGCTTACGCGTATTTTGTAATTCAAAATAAATTTGTTTTTAATGTTGTTTCCACAATCAATAAGTTTAGTATTTTCTGTTTTTGACAGCTATATTAAAAATATAGAGCTTAGTTTTTCCCTTAGAAACTTCTATGGGTATACAGGGTTCTTCACGTATTACGACACGGAATATTATGATATGACGAAGAAACTCATTTTAGACGATCTTTTTTTTTAGGTTGATATATATCCTTCAGAGGAACATTTTAAATTATTTTCTTTTATACAGGGTGTCCCAGAAATGTGAATAGTATCAAAGTTGTATTTTTAAAATTGAATGCCCTGTATATTATTACATTTTCCTTATCTACTATTAAAATGATAAGATTTTCCATAAAAGTTTACTATGCCTAAGCCCCATAGTTTCTGTAATATTCACTATTTTATCAAAATTTGATCATGTTAAGGGTTAGTATCTCAGCAAACTCTTTTCTTGTTTCCAACCAAATTCCCACTGGGGTGACCTGAGGGATAATATTGTTTTGCTTTGAGGAAAAAAAATTCTCGAAATGGCTCGGCAGCTGAAGAATTGATGATTGACTTTACGAGAATTTTAAATGCTGGTTCTAAAAGGAAGCAGCCTACGATCTCGAGTCAGTTAGTACAGCGAAGAGCTTATATGCAAAATTGTTATTGTGATTTGAATCAGCTGTTCTATATAATTTGATGTAAATGAAGGTTCTAGAAAAGTGAAAGTGAATATTAGTTGTATAATTTTAATTGGACCCACGAACTTTTTAACAATTTGGTGTCAGAAGTGGGATTAGGTGCAGTTAAAATGGTATATTGATTTATTGAAACCCGTAGCATGGAAAAAATGGACGAACCTACCAAAAAAATACTCAAGCTGGTTACGGAGGGACTAGACGAAAAAATAGTACAGATTCTAGAAATACTTGACAAGAAGGAGAAACAACATCAAGAAGAAATTCAGCAAAGGTTAGTGAAATCTTTTGATGATAACTTAAAGTTGAGTTAGGAAATCTTGTCACTAATATCGATTAAAAAGTAAAATAAAATTAGAAAATCTTGTCACCACGATGAAAAGCGAACAACAGAATCTGGTTTCCACGATGAAAAGCGAACAACAAAATTTGGTTTCTACGATGAAAAGCGAACAACATAATTTAATTGAAGAATTGTTCTCGAAATTTGAAGAAAAACAAGGCAAAACGGAAGAAAAAGACAACTGCAATTTGAACAATTATGCAAATAGTGTCGCAAGTTAATGAAACAGATAGTGGAATCCGACATAAAAGAGATAAACGACGACATTAAGATCTTGAAAAGTAATGTGGAAACTCTTGAAATCAAAGTAGATGACATCGATTCCATCCAGAGCCAGAGGAAATTTTAAATCAGTTCCATTAAAAACACAGTACAAAGTGAAGTAAGTGAGTACAAGATAAAATCAGTGCCATCCAAAACAAGGTTGAAACAGAAATCAAAAAAATGCAACAGGACTTACAGCGAGGAAAATACCAGCACACCGTGAGTACCAAAGGTTCCTTTAGTAAACCACCCACATTTGATGGCAGTTCATCTTGGCCCATGTATAAACGGCAATTTGAAGCAGTGGCTACAGCTAATGGATGGGATAACCAAAAAAATCTAACCCTCTTGTAATTTCCTTAAGAGGTTCTGCCTTAGAATTCCTCCAAAGCATTTCATTCGATGAATAAGGCAATTTTGACAAGATCATCGCCATTGTGGACAAAAGATATGACAGTCAATCCTTGAGCCAGGTATACCAAGTCCAACTCAGTGAGAAAACAAAAATCCGGTGAAAGCCTCCAAGAATCCGAAGCAGAGATTAGACGGTTAGTACACTTGTCCTACCCAGACCTGCCAGAGGAAACTAGAGATCAATTGGCCACACAGAGTTTCATAAACGGTATCAGAGATGTGGAAGTACAACGAAATCTAAGACTAAGTGGTGTCAAAAAAGTGTTGAAGCTTTACTTCGGGCGTTAGAAGTAGAGGCGTCATGAACATGTTCCAGCAGTTTTCTTTAACAGGAAGAGCCAGTGTCACCATGTCAAGTCCTGCTGGGTGGTCTGAATAAGCTATTAGAACAGTCACAAAGAACTGGCACCAGAGGAGCATGTTACCGCTGTGGACGGACAGGACACTTTCAACGTGACTGCAGAGTAAGGCTACCGGAACGATTACCAACCAGGGGTAGCCAACAAATCGACCTTACCAACTAGGGAAGCTCCAATCAGTCAGCATAAGGGGGCGAATGCTGACTAATCCTCCACCAGCCCCCAGGACAGTATCCATCCGGGGATTTTGCAGAGATAGCGGCAGCCTAGTCATCAGGGGCACCATCAATGGCAGAGCAATTACCATCACCATCGACACCGGCGCAGCTGTGTCCATTGCCAAGTCCAGGGTATTGAGAGCATCCGAAATCCGACCAGTTACCAATAACATCCAGCTCAGGACAGTCACGGGCAAGTCCATGTCAATACAGGGTGAGGCAGATATAGTACTGCAGATAGGGGACAACATAATTCGGCATTACGTTAGCTACTAGGGTAGCGGAGATTGAGGACGATTTCATACTGGGTATGGACCTAATCAACCAGCATGTTCGACCCGAGATATGATGTTCTTCGGTTCCTAAATGAGAAATTTTTTTTGACACGGCCCGTCAACAACTCAGCGACCTCCATAAATATTGTAGCAAGATCCTCAGTCAGAATTCCCGGTCGAACGGAACAGATTATTCATGGACAGCTAGACAGGAATCCGCGTTGAAATGGTGGAGCCCGTACACTCAGCTCATGACTTAGTTGGACAGGCTATAGTTCAAACCGGACGAGATATACAATCAGAGTCCTGAATTTGTCCAACAACGACATCAGAATTGCCAATGGTCAAGAGATAGCTTGTTTCGAGCCATTAGAGAATCATCAGCGAA
>CM067219.1:148129966-148251926 GCA_034190945.1 Octodonta nipae
ACAACCGAAAATTGCAAGGACCTTAGGAACACCATTGTAATGAAATTCAGAAAGAGTCGTCATCAATATCCCAAGAAAATGTAATCAAGGTCAAAGTTCGCAAAAATGTTTTATTTTTTTTATTTTTCAGTATAATCCTCAAAATAAAGGTACTTTAGTTGTATTTCTACATAATATGCACACTTTTCTACGCCACCTATGAGGAGTGTACTAAGCGCGTTTTTTAACTTGCTTTCCCGGTAGGCCTACTCTACGGTCTATCTCAGTAAAATTAATGGAATGCCAGGTCACCCTAGAGGATCATTAGCGGCATCATCTTTTCTTCTTGTTGTTAATATCCTTGTCTTCCTCCTTTTTTTTCTTCTCCTCATTTTTCTGACGTGAATTGTTCAACAGCCATACATCAGTTGTCATCATCGTTGAATAAGATTTCTTTGATTGGAGATTCAATATTGAACACGACTGGACCTGACAAGTGGTGCACAAGAAAGGCATTTTTGCAGCTGAAAAATAGTATTAAGGAGGTTTTCTGGTGCAGGTGGAAGTAGAGTGTGGATTGGTTCCAATACATTATTAATTAGTTTCCAACTTCTGGCCCATTGATTACCAAGCCACACTTGAATCTGCTAATTACACGATAAAAATGAGCAGAAGCCGTGGTTGGAGGAAGACAAGCTAATTGCACAAGTTGGTTTTTGTTATGTGTATGTTTTGCAAAAGATAATTAACGTAACTTGTCTATGCAAGTAGTTTTTTGGGAGCAGCATATACCAAAAGAAGAATGCGAATTCCGTTAGTGATTTCAAGTTTCTGGGATAGAGTTCATTTCTTCGAAAGTTTTGCACATTAATAAATAAAATTTTATTTGTAAAACAATTCAAAAACTTGTTTTGCTCCTCTGGAGCATTGCTATTGTATCACAGCCAGTTATAGCATGTAAAAATAGTATATGATTTTTACATTTAGGATAATCCGATAAATTCGCATTTTAAAATATTTCTGATTGTTGTTGAGCTTTGCCGGGTTTCAAAATATAAATATATTTTTCAATTGTAGTTCGAGTGCTAAATAATACCAATAGATCAAGATCTTCACCAGCAACAACAATTATATCAGTTGGATTGAATTGACTGATTGCAGTTTCTATAGAATACATCAATGTGTTCAAACCTGAGACGACTTTTTGCCGTGTTATCAGAACGAGACTGAGCTACTTTCATAATTGAGTCTTTGAATGAAGTGTTGTAATTTGACTAATTGTAGGCTGAAATATATGTGCTCGTTTCCTTTCATGTCCATCATTCAATTTATCGCCGCAAAAGAAGCAACAAATTTTTACAGATAAATCTGATTCATTTACACGTGAGCCAATACCTGGAGGACATATTTTAGATATAGTAGCTGTGTCCTATTCATGTCGCCTTTGTACTGGAGGAATTACACTATTTCCAATGTACTGTGCACATGATTTGTCTGTGAGTTTTTGTCTTTTAAGAAACCAGTAAATTCATCACCAGTTTTAACACTTTCTTCAATTAACGTCTTCAATTGAAGGGTTCATGCATTCATTGATGAGGGTTCAAGCAAATAAAACACAGCCGAAAACTGCACAAACAGAAAATATTCGAAATAGCCACATATTTCCACTACAGCTTTTACTAGGAGCTCACTTTCAAGATAACGGTAATTTTGTTCTTACTTTAGAAATAGGAGCAGGTAAGCTGATACTGCCACTTAGACAACTCAACAGCAGAGAGACGTTGCTCAAGACCATATGGTCACATAAAGTGAGAGACTCGGTTTCTTTTCAGTTCATATTCTCAGTATTATTGCTTCAATATTAATATATAGTTGCGACTAATGCTGGTGTCTCACACGTCCGTATACGTACGTCGTCCGTGAAGACGACCACCAACGTTAAAAATTATTAGCATTATATTAGTTATATCAAATAAAGACCTCCAATGACTGGACTATTGGGTATGCGCATTTTATTTTATTACTTTTTATTGCACCATTGATACTTTTGGCCCGGCAGTTACTGAAATTTTCTACTAGAAAAGGACACGAACTTATCGATCCCTTGCATCGAGTCGCGCTTTCATCCTCGCAAATTGTTTCCTTAGTTGAAGATATAGAATGAATATATCCTTTCATAAAAAACACATTTTAAAGAAGAATACGAGCCCAACGTAAGTGGTCATCTTTTGCGGACGACGGACATGTGAGACATCAGCATAATAGTTTGCTAATATTATGTGTCCAATGATAAGCATAGTTAGCGAGTCATGTTTAATATGAAGAGTACAACTAAAGGATGTTTATCATGAAACTAACCGTTCGCTGAAAAATCTAAAAACCCGTGTTTGCAAACTTTAATTTGAATATTTTTGAACACATGGGATCGATGGGGATTTTTCAAAATTTCATTATAATGGTGTCCCTAACATTCATGCAAATTTCTAGCTCGTTGGAATTATGCAAGGCTGCCCCTATTTTTTCGGCTAAATTGACCGCATTATTGTTAAGTATAGTCTATAAGATTTTGTTTTATTTTCACTGATGTCATTTCTATGTGCATTTATTTAACATCGTTCATTTTTCCAATAGTTCTGTGCAGATTTTAGGTCGGTGTATAAAATAAATTTCCTTTTATTACTTTTTTATATAAATAAATGGAAATCTATTTGTTTTCTGAATGATAATTGTGGCATCTTTGGTTCTTTGGGAATAACACCACATATACTTGAAAGCCCAAACGTTTTAGGGTCTAAATCAGACCCCATTCTCAATGGTATTAACACAAAATGAACAAGAAATTAAAACTTTAAAGGATTCGCAATGACAAATTGTGATTACGACATTTGTTATTGCGAATCCTTTTAATTTTGTAATTTCTTGTTCATTTTATGTTAATGCCATTGAAAACGGGGTCTGATTTAGACTTTGAAACGTTTGGACTTTTAAAAAATACACTTTCAAGTTTATGTGGTGTTATTCCAAAGAACTCAGAAAAAATGGAAATGTATGTTAATCAAGTGAAACATATTCCATAGTGTTTATCTTTCGAGATATAACCGAAACGAAAATTTACATAAAAAATGGTTTAACCTTGATCTTAAACTTGTTATAATTGCGGTGCATGATTCACTCATTAAATTTTTACATCGTCTATAAACATAACTTTAGAAGAATAAAAAAGTTTTAATTGGCAGTTTAAATGATTTCAGTAACAAACAATTTCTTCATGGATTGTGTAATATTTATGTTTATATGTTGAAGCAGTATTTTACTAGAGTGAATTTTAACTGTTATATTGAAATACTGTCTGACATAACTTTAAAAATAAAACAGATTGGAAAATAAATTAAAAAATGCAAATTTTCACACTTAATTTAAACATGGTAAAAAATGCATTAAATAATCGTTCAGACTTGTTAACTGGATTTGTCAGTATATATAAGTAGTCGATACTAAACAATTCTATTAAAATATAATTATGATTTTTTGCTTAGAAAAATTTGTGAGGTGCTAAAACAAATCTTATATAAGTGCAGCTTCAATAAAACAGTAAATGTAAAGTATCAGTAACGATTGCAACTACCAATGTAAAAGCTATAGAAACCCCACAAAATGGTTCAAAAACATTAGCATTGCATACATAATGAGCAGCAGACAACAAGTACCTTAAATAGAAGAGATATATGTCAAAGGATAATTATTGTACATAAGAGAAAGAACGAAATTTTTCGACTATTAGACAACTGTGTGTATTGGAATCTCGCAGACGTTTCGCCAAGATCTCACTTGGCATTATAAATGTGTTGTCAGATAGAATGAGAGTAGGCTGTAGCGTCTAAGATTAGCTGACACGACTTCCTCTCTCTCCGCCGTTCTTTAGGCCATTTCACTAGCTAGTTCTGATCTGCGTGCGGCCGTTTGTGTTTTATTTTGTTCTCTCCGTTAAAGTATTAGTAGTCAAATTTCTAGATATCCATTATTTCATGCACTATTCTTGTTATGTTGTTGGTGGTATCTGCTAACTCTTTACTTTTGTTTAAAGTTGTATCTGTTGCTGATGTATGTGTATTTTAACAGCTAATTATGTTTTTCTAGTCTAGCTGGAATTTAACACTTGGTTATCCTATATATACTGTGTTGTTATTAATGTTTTCTGCTCTAATATACCCATTGGTAACAAAAAATCATGGAATCTCACATAACATTCAGGTCTCTGGACGGATGAGTCCTTATTTGATTTTCGATAGACGAAATTGTATTTTTAGAACACCAGGCCCTCAATATGGACAATGTACATGCCAACATAAATATCGTTAAAGGCATACAAGAACCTGGGGTGATTTATAATATTGGAGCCCATTAAGCAAGTGAACACTCACATAGACGGAATATTACTAGATTTTCTTTTGAAAGTTAGGGTTAGAAATATAAGGTCGCAACATGAAGTCTCTATCTGATTCAAATAGAAATTCCTGGTACACTAGTCAATAGAGATTTTTAGGTGACATAAAATTCAACAGCAAACTGCATAAGCCATCATGTAAATAATAGTTTATAAGTCATAACTTTAACAGCAAACTCGTAGAAGTAAATTATTTTAGCTTAAAATCCCCAAAAATATATGGTATTTTTTTTTGCTTATAGGATAGAAAGTAATGATTTGTACTTAATGCCGTGAATAGAAAAAATGTAAAGAATCAGAAAATCTTCAAAATGATTGTATATAAATTTTGATCGCAGCATTTTTTATAAAGAAAAGCTGGAAAAACCGATGTAAAATGAGTGATTTAAAAAAATTCACAACTTAGTTGTAATAGCAGCTGGAATCTCCTAGTGATAGTTTATAAACCTGCAGATTAATAACAATGAAGATCGATATGTACGTTAAGTTGATCTTGCAGAATTGCCATTTAAATGATTTGTAGAAATATTTTGCAGGTCGTATCGTATTAACCCCGATAGTTCGATAGCGATATGCAAAATATATTTTGAAAGCTTATAATAAGCACTTCACTTCGTATATCTTGGATTATTGTATTAATACTGCTTCTGAAATTGGAGTTAAACGATTGAATCTCCGATGTTTTGACAGTGGCGGATCCAGTCAGTGGAAAAAGTCATTTAATTAATATCAGTAAACTGTATGCAGGTACCCTTTAGCTTAATATATATAATAATACAATTACCGTAATTTTCATCTGTGGCCCCACCTTAAGAAAATTGTTGATCCGTCCCTGTGCCTTGACAGCTATTGTCAATGCATCGCTAGCTTGCAGATTCGTACATTTATTGCAATGTTTACTATTATTTTAAACGAACTTCTCGGTATTATAGCGAAAAACAAATATTGGCAATTCGAAGTGGAATTTATGAACTCTCAAAATATCTTTAGCATACACGGTCGGACATGTCGTGTTAATACGGTGGCAAATAGTTCTCTAAATTTTATATTCGAATTGTTCAAACACTACTTATTCAATAGTATCCATCGTGAGCCCATATAAACTTAATATCATAAACTATCGTTTTGATGATGACTAATATTCCGGTTTAGTACCAGTAAGTTATAGATTTTTGAAAAAAATCCACTTTTGACCAGTTAACTGTTAAAAAATGATCCAATCAGGATGTATAAACACTCATTAAGAAAAATCTCGGATTCTCTACAACTTTACTGTACACGGCATTGCGATTCCTCCATTACTTTCATTATAGCAAAAAACAAAAGACGGGTTTTTATTACTTGTGTACTTCTACGAGTTTGCTGTTAAAATCATAGCAATAATTATCTATAAACTGTTACTGACGTGATTCTATAAGCGGATTGCTATTGAATTTATGTCCGAAAATGAGTTAAGTTTTGCTCTGTAAACTGGTGTATGGTTTAACCTGTCAAAAAAATCTAAATACAAATACTTACATTTTGACACAGAGTTGAGAGCTGGTTAACGTCAAATTATATTGTAAAGATGAAAGCAACGACATGTTGCCTGGTATATAATAGGGACATATTTTCTCATAAGAATGATTTATTGTGGCATGAATGCTCTGAAAAACTAATTTTAAGCAAAATCAGTTCTCTCCATAAACCAAGTATCAACTTCCAATATGTTTTGGATGACCTTGAAATAATTAAAACAACTTAAATTGTGCTATTTTTTATTAACTAATAGTTTATCTTCTACATCAATAGATATTTTGATATTTTCATGTGTGTAAAATCAACCATATCAAAATGATGGAAGTTCACTTAAACTTCCAGGAACGATTAAAGTTTCAGACTAATATATCAAAAACTAAAAGTACAATAAATAAATGTACGTAGAACATAAACCACACAAATAATGTGTAATTCATCAACTTTCTTGCAACAACACATCCCATTCTCTCCGAAATTTAGGATGTGGATCTAGCATGTAGCAACTAGCATCATTCTGCTTCACACAAGTACCGTACAGAAAAATAGACCACACCATAGTACACAATCCTTCTATTATCCGTATTAACTCTCATTGGGTCTTATTTCCTCCTCTTTAAACTTCCACATATGTTCATTGTACGATCAGCATGCTGTCCATTCACTTAAACATCGCCTCAGTGGATCCTGCAGCATAAGCTCTTCACGATGCTGATCTGCACTTTAAAAGTGAATGAAATTGTCTTTTAATTATGATTTAAACATGTGATGTAGAGACAATAAAAATTGTGCTTTTATTCTCGTATAATATTAGTACTTTTTATATCATAGTATATAGAGGTGCAATTAATTTGTATGTATATTTAAAGCACCAACGTTAGATTACGTAGATATAATTCTGATACCTGAAAACTGATAATCCAGAACTGGCACGTAGTAACATTAAAATGATATTTATATATATCAGCTCAACAGGCCTAGTGGCCCTTGGTTATGAGATCTTTCACTCTTATTTCCCTTTATTTCAGTCCAACGCCTGCTTCTTCCGGTCCCTGATACCCACTTCCTCCAAATTCTTTACCACTTCCGCTAGCCATTTTTTCCTCCCTTATTTCGTCTTTTTACCCATCGTTTATCTGGCATTCTTGCAATGTGTCCTAACCATCTAACTCTTTGTATCTCACCTCCAGAACAATACTTTTTTATAACCCTTCCTTATTTGTTCTTCTCCAATATTTGTCCTGGCACTTAATTCCTCCAAAGATTTTTCTTAGTATTTTATGTTTCCAAATTTCTTCGTCATTGTCCAAGTCTCTCAGGCATATGTGACTGTGGGTCTTATTATTGCTTGATAAACCCTTAGCTTCGTTTCTCGAGATATATTTGTAGCTATTAAAACCTTTGAAAAGATACCTGCCATCTTGCTTTCTCTAGCTAGTCGTTTTTCTATTCTTTCTCTTCATTTCCCTTACATTTTATTGTTACACCTAGGTATTCAAAATGATTTACTTTCTCTAATGTGTGTGTCCTGTTCCCATCGGCGTAGATAACTAGATTACTTGTGGAGTTGTCCTTCATAACCATATATTTAAATTATTTTCATTTACTGCAAGACTGTATTCTCTGGCTTTTGCTTCCAACAGTTTAAACGTCCTTACAACTTCATCCTTGGATCTCGCCATCAGCACAATGTCGTCAGCATAAGCTAGGCATTGGTGTCTGGAGCCATATCAACCCATTAGAGTTACTTTACTTCCTTCCTTCACTTTCCTTAAGAATTACTTCTTATACTAGGTTAAACAAAACAGTAGACAATGGGTTTCCTTGTCGCAACCCATTCTGTATTGAAAATTCCTCGGACAAATTCCCATTGATAATAACTTTGTTTTCTCTTTTTTTGGTAGCCATCTCTATTAGCTTTTTAAGTTTTTTTGGGACTCCTAACTGTTCTAATGCCTGATATGGCGTATCCCTTTTATAGTGTCATATGTTTGTTTGTATCCTTGAATATCAGCTGTAAACTTAAATTTTACTCATAAGCATTTTGTTGGATCTGTTTCATAAAAATGATATTTAGTCATTTCTAAATAGTATGGAATATAATGCGCGATACTAGTTAACCATAATTTTAGACTCTACAGTAATAGCCCCTTATTCGCTTATTTCTTTTAGTATGTTTTGTTGACTCCTCTTTAACTACGCTTCATGAAATCCTCCTTTTCTACTCTCCATGATAGTTTTAGTATTCACTGTTGGTGTAAAGTTCGTTTAACAAAATTCCGTTCCTACAATAAATGTTTCCCAATTAAATATACCATCAAAATTATTACCATATAATATAAAGCCAACATGATCAAATACAGAGTGCGAAAACTGCGTCAATATAATAAATACTAGGAAACAAACGTATTATTGGCTTCTAAACGTGTTTGTGGCAAATCTTGATTACTTTATGTTTTTTTTTTTGGACAATGACACCACAATCGAAATAAAACGACGTATATTGAAGGAAAACCAAACGTTTCAAAGTCTATTCTGACTTCGTTGTAAATGGCTTTATATTTATTGATGTAAATTGCAAAAAGAAAATTACTTTGACATTTCAATAAATATAAAGCCTTGACAACGAAGTCAGAATAAACTTTGAAACGTTTGGTTTTCCTTCAATATACGTCGTTTTATTTCGATTGTGGTGTTATTGCCAAAAAAAAAACATAAAAGTAAAAGTATTATATATAATAATATATTAGAAGCATTTTGTAACTACAATTAAATTTGTGATTGTCCAAGTTTTATCTAATCGCAAAAGGGTAAAAATCATTTACAATTAACATTAAACAATGTGACTTTTGCATTACTCAGTGGTTATCTTAATTACCAAAATAAAAAAACCAAAACAAATTAACCATTGATGTCAAACATCCAATATCCGTCTGGTATTGATTCTACTCCATTAATTATCTTAACTTTTAAAGCGCGTGTAGTGTCTTGTTCAGATAAAGATGTGGCGAAAGCGATAAAGCAACTTTAATCACAAAGGTCGAATAATGGTTCATCTTGGCATTGATACGAAAATTGATCGATGCCAGAGTGCCTTTTCACTCAAACGTGGTAAAAAACTAAATTTTTAAAGTGATATGCTTGCATCTTTAGTCAAAAATGCCAAATATGTCATTGGTGCCAAGCAGCTTCCTCATTTTGCTGATGACAGTCTAATTAAATAATGTATATTAAAAAAGAACCGACTTCAATTGATTTAAAATAAAAACCGTTTAGAAACCGTATGCAATCAATCACTATCTTCTTTTTTATCTAATTTAGAATGTATTGATTATTTTAGAGTATTTTTATCTGTCTCTAACTTTCTCGCTCTCACTCTCGTGTATTGTTTATTTATATTTTCCACATACTTTTTAACTTTTTAATTGATTTATATTTGGACCAATTTATATCAATGTAACTCTAATTCACCCTATATGGCAACCACCCTGTATAACGAAAATTTTACTTCGGTCCATATTTCAAGTATTCCAAATACCTTATATTATTTTTTTTACATTTTTTAAATTAATTAAAACTATAATTCTACTAAGCCCCGATCTCAACCACCTTATATATACAACTATTTATGGGCCACCCAATATAACATTTTTTGTATCACTCTGTATAACTAAATTCACCAATCCCCAAAATATTTCACCCAAACCGCAATTGTTGATGGCCACCCTATATAATAATTTTCTTTAATATTTTAATAACTGCCTTCTATAGCTGTAACTCTACTTCCATCTATATTTAAACTATCTTGTACATACTGCTGCCAATTAGTCACCCATTATAACTTATTTGTCTATCAGTTTTTAAACATTTCCAATAAATTTTCCCAAAACTACAACTGCTTATGAAGCACCCTATGTATACAATTTATTTATTAAAATACTTAACTCTATTTCTCCCTATATTTCAAATATCCTATCTGAGCAACTGATTATGAGCTACTCTATTTCACAATATTTCCTCACATTTTTGAAGCATACTATAAAATATAATTTCTCTCTACACTTCATTTAAACCATCTTTCATTTGCAACTTTTTCTAACCTTGTTGAATCACACAGTGTAACGATAACTTGACTTCGCCCCATATTCCAGGTACTCTATATGCAGCTGCTCATGCCCTACCTACAATGTATAATATTATTCTACTCCACGCCTTATTTCAACAACCTCGTATATGCAACTACTTATGTGCCACCCAATATAACATTTTTTCACCACCCTGTTTAGTTAGAATTCTAGTCTACCCTATATTTCATCTATCCGGTATATGAAACAGTTTGTAGATCATAACATTCTTTTATAATATTTTTAAAGCCACCTGTATAGCTGTAATTATACTCCGCTACATATTTCAACCATCCTATAATATGTTACGTGTGAACTACTTGTGGATATAAAACATTTTTTTAATGACCCTATAAACCATAATTCCACTCCACTTTATCTGCTTCTAACATTTTTTTGAACCAATTTCATAACTATAATAGTAGCTCAAGAAAATTCAAATATCCTGCGTACATAACATATTTTTTATCCGCCCTCTATAAATATAATTCTATTTTACGCTTATTTTACCCACATTGTATATGCAACTACTTATGACCCTAACAATATAACATTTTGTTATCCACCCTGTATAAATATAATTCAATTTCACCCGTTTTCTAAATCTAATCTCTTCTAAATGTTATTTGTGGCATATTTTTGATAAGTTTTATGTGTTCTTGGGAAATAACACCACAATCGAACAAAAATTCGTATATTCAGGGAAAAACCAAACGTTTCTAGATTTGATGATTGTTTCAGTCTTCACTTGATGAAAATTCATTTTTAAGATTACTTAAAAACAACAACAAACACTTGTTTAAATTTTCACTTTTTAGATTTATTGTGACCTCATTTTTCATGGCTTTAAACATGAATTGAAAACAAAATGTAAAATGAAAATTTTGTATATGACATTTAAGTTGACATAAAAAAACTTGTTGTTTCTAGATATACAGGTAGCACAAAAAACTCATGTATTACAGTTAAATAACTTTCAAGTTGGAAGAACTTGAAAGAGTTGTCTTTAGAATTTATAAGTGGTGTTCCTAGGTACGACTTTCATATAAGAAAGCGCATTCACCATAAATGTGATCAAAGATTTATTTTATTTCACTGAGCCCATTAACGTCATAAGGGTAATGTTATAAAAAATTGAACTATAAATTTTTTATATTACAATTATTCAAAAACGATTCATGCAAAAAAATCACCTTTCTTATGTTAATATATGAATAACAAAGTTACCTTTTCCCTAAAAATTTTGCTTAATTTTGAAAATTGACATAAATATGGATTTTTAAAATCAATTTTTTGCAAGCATTTGACTTAAAATTTAGATACTAAATAAATTTAGTTTCGGTCGAAACTACAGCAGTCGATATCTGTTTTGGTTAAAAAATAATTTGGTCAAGTGCGATTTGTACTCGCATACTTAGGGTTCCGTACCACCTTCAAGATTCGAATATTCCAGTTTCAGACAAGCAGGGAATGAGTGCATTTTCTTATATCTTATATCTTTTAAAGGAATCTTTTAAAGGAAGCGTTTAAATTTAGAAAAAATATACACTTTGATTTTCAACATATAGACTTTTTATTTTATCTGCTTTAGGATTCGCTTGATTTTTATCACAATACATATGTATTTAATTTTCTAATTTGGCTCCCAAAAAGTAACATTAGAGTTTTATTTTACTAATAAACTTTCAGAAATGCCTTTTATAATCTACACTCTAAGTTTTGAGGCTCTGTAGATTGGAAGAAAATATTTTTTTAATATATTTTAAAATATTCATTTTAAAAAATTTAAAAATTATATTTGTACCTATTCGTCATAATGAGCCCTGGGATTTGATATATTACATGACCCGTTAGAAACAATTATAATTTTTTATTTTCCAGTTAATTCTATAATTTGCCCCCCAAAATGAATATTAGGGGTTTCTTCTTATTTTTCCAGTAAAGTTCAGGTGAGGGGCTATACTTCCAGTTTTTCAGCTTATGGTTTCGGAGATAAGGGGGAATGGGTATTTTTTTATATTTTTGTTAATATCTTTTAATTAATTTATTTATAAATATGGAAAAAATATATTTGTTTGCTTCATCATGAGCCCTTTTACTTGATAACATACTGGGTTAGAAACAATTTTAATTTTATATTTTCCATTTAATCCTATAATTTGCCCCCAAAAAAATATTAGGGGTTTTTCCTTATTTTTCCAGTAAAGTTCAGGTGAGGGGCTATACCTCCATTGTTTTTTCAAAATTTTCCAGCTTATGGTTTCGGAGATAGGGGGGTATGGGTAAAATTTTTATATTTTTGTAATATCTTTTAATTTATTTATTTTAGAAATATGAAAAAAAATATATTTGTTTTCGTCATAATGGGCTCTTTCATTTGATATATAACATGATGGGTTAGAAACAATTTTAATTTTCCATTTAATTCTATAATTTGCCCTCCCCAAATAAATAGTAGTGGTTTCTCCTTAATTTTCCAGTAAAGTCCAGGTGAGGGGCTATACCTCCATTTTTTTCAAAATTTTCCAGCTTATGGTTTCGGAGATAAGGGGGGAATGGGTAAATTTTTTAATATTTTTGTTAATATCTTTTAATTAATTTATTTAAAAAATATGAAAAAAAATATTTGTTTTCGTCATAATGAGCCCTTTCATTTGATATACATGATGGGTTAGAAACAATTTAGTTTTAATTTTCCATTTAATTCTATAATTTGCCCTCCCCAAATAAATATTAGGGGTTTCTCCTTAATTTTCAGTAAAGTTCAGGTGAGGGGCTATACCTCAATTTTTTTCAAAATTTCCAGATTATGGTTTCGGAGATAAGGGGGGGAATGGGTAAATTTTTTTATATTTTGTTAATATGTTTAATTAATTTATTTAAAAATATGAAAAAAAATATATTTGTTTTCGTCGTAATGAGCCCTTTCATTTGATATATAACATGATGGGTTAGAAACAATCTTAATTTTATGTTTCCATTTAATTCTGTAATTGGCCCCCCAAAATTAAAAGTAGAGGTTTCTCCTTATTTTTCCAGTAAACTTCAGGTTTGAACCTATAAATCTATTTTTTTCAAAACTTTACGTTTTATAGTTTCGGAGATAAGGGGGGGGAATGGGTAAATTTTGGTATATTTTCGTTAATATCTTTTTAAATATTTTTTTTAATATGAAAAAAATATATTTGTGTTCCTCAGAATGAGATCTTTCATTTGATATATTACATGACGCGTTTGAAAATTTTTTATTTTTAAATTTTTATTTAATTCTATAATTTGCCCCCAAAATTAACATAAATGGTTCTCCTTATTTTTCCTGTAAAGTTCAATTTTTTTTCTTATACGATATGTACTCCTGATCGGGTCACCAAACTATACATTGATACCAAATTTCAACCTCTTCCGTCCAGTAGTTGAGGAGAAAATGGCTGTGATGTGACAGAGGCAGAAATCCTGAGTGATATTATAAGGGTATCCGTATATTGCATATACGGAACCCTAAAAACTAGTTCCGACCACTGCCTCTATAAATTTTGGATATATTGAGAATAAGTTTTCTGGCAATCTGGAAATATCTTTGAATTTCCAAAAATTGAGTAAAATTATCTTTTCAGAGAAACTATACGTACAGATTTGGAGAGTAGAAAATATTTTGTCTGTTCATTAGGTTTTCTCTCCTCCAAATTTTTTCCTGCAACAGATAAGTATTTAAAAATTGTATATGTAGAACAAAGTGTAGTAAGGCAATTTCGTAAAATTGCCCGGATTACTGGCTGTCTGTACAGAGATTCTTCCTCACAGTTATTCTGAGAGAAAATATATTACAGTAGCTTAAGGAATCCACCACACAAAATTTCTCAATAATCTTTTCATTAAAATATTGCACACACCTAAACTTAGTCTTCCGATCTTCACTTTTTACAACAGAACCAATTAAATATTTAAGGCTTACGTAGAGATAATACTCTTTGTTTTTTTGTGTTCTACAATTCTTTATTTCTTTTTATGGGTTAGCTTAAACTTGATTACAGGGCAACCTACGAGGTTAAATTGTAAATCTAACCACTCAAATAAACGCGAAAAAAATATTGAGAGAAAGAGATGTCTACAAAATGATCAACCAGTATTCCTGTATTGTATATTGTGTAATACTTATCTGTGTATGGAGACGTTTCAACTCCGAGTCTGAAGTCGTTGTCAATTGTTTAGTGTTGTTTTCGGGGTTTTTTCTAAAAAAATTTCGCTTTGATCTTGAATTTGTTGTTTGACAAACAACGTCTCCATACACAGATAAGTATTACACAATATACAATACATTACTTATATACAGGAATACTGGTTGATCATTTTGTAGACATCTCTTTCTCTCAGAATAACTGTGAGGAAGAATCTCTGTACAGACAGCCAGTAATCCGGGCAATTTTACGAAAGTGCCCTTACTACACTTTGTTCTACAACATATACAATTTTTAAATACTTATCTGTTGCAGGTGAAAAAATTTGCAGGAGAAAAACCCAATGAACAGACAAAATAATTCAAGTCCTCCTCAACAATCCTTTCGAAATAATTTTAAATATTTTGTCAAACAAGCCATTAGTGTGGATTTAACAAATATATGATCAATCAAATCATCATCATTTAACTTGGCCAATCATTTAATAGCGTATGTTTTTGCAGAAGGCGACATATAAAAGATCCATAAAATGGAATGGCACTGTTCAAAAGGCTGGTGAACCTTTGAGCTACAAAAAATATTCCTGTTACATTCTACAAGACAACCTCCTACCTGGTTTGTTCACCGTACGAGAGTTGATGATGATAGCGGCGAATTTGAAAATAGCGAATCTGTCAAAGAAATCGAAAAACTTTTGGTATGTATTTAGTCACTTTACAAGTTACGCCTAATTGTTAGATTTGGGAAATCAACAATATAGTTGGATTGTTGCTGTTATGTTTAGGAATTCATTACTATTTCAGAACTGTTATTGGCATAATGGGCTATTCGCAAAAGCATTATTGGTACGTAAGAAATAATTGAAAAGCTCTCAAATTTACCATCAAAATAATAATAAATCCAAAACACGACTGACAAAGAAGATTTCAAACAAAACTTGAAATTAATGGTTCGCTCAGTTTATAATTTGCATCATTACAAGAGAGTGTCGAGTGCCTAATTGTGAAAATTTGGAATAAAATTATTCTTTTGTATTGACTGACCAGCCTATATAACGTATTTTGTTCGGAAAAAATTACTGATAGATTACTTACGAACAATAACATTTTTGCAGAGACACATTGTAAACTAAACTAACTAGATTACATTTTTTCTAGTTCTGTAACATACCTTAAAATATACTATTTGGTCATATAAAGGGTGTTTTTAGAAGGTTCGCCAAACTTGGATGGCAAACTGTAGCACTAGTGATGCAATGTTTGGTCTGGTTTCTGAAATTGTCAAAACCCTAAATAATGGTAACAAGTGTTTGAGTATTTTTATTGACTTAGCTAAAGCCTTTGATACTGTCCCCATTCCAAACTACTTAGTGTCCTAGAACTTAGGGTATTAGAGGCAAAGTATTGGAACTGACAAAAAGTTATCTGAATGAAAGATATCAGGTAGTTAAAGTAAATAAAAAATTTAGTCAGAAACAAAAAATTAAATAGGGATACCACAAGGCACCGTATTAGGTCCAATTCTGTTTATAACATATATAAGGTCTTTACTGCAATTGGACATGGGTGGATAAACAATTTCGTATGCAGATGATACTGCTCTTGTTTTTGAAGCAAAAACTTGGAATGAATTAAAAACCAAATCAATAAATGGATTACTAAGCGTACAAAACTGACTGCTGCAATCGTTCAGACTATCACTAACTGGGAGCAAAACTAATTATATCGTGTATTCTTTAACATCTGCAAATAGACCTAGCTTTCCTGATATAAGGATAAATGATCATACTATACAAGAAACATCCCATACAAAATACCTTGGCATAATTATAGATAGACACCTTAAGTGGGGCCCTCATGTTGATTATTTGTCCAATAAAATTCGTAAACTGATTCATAAATTTTATCTTTTGAGAGAATTTCTAAGTGTGAAATTCTTAAAAATCATAACTTTTCAGTTTATTTTCTAAAAACTTTAAAAGTTCTTTTAAAATAAAAATAGTAATCATCACTCACAACTTCTTTGATATTTTTGTTTAGGGAACATTTTCATTTATCACACTCACAATTACACAAAAAATCTTGTCGAATGTATACTGAAGTTTCAATTTTGGGAATGTTATACTGATTTTTAAATAACAAAAAAATTTTGTCGTCTTTCTTATACAAAATCCAGTGTTTATTTATATAATTCCTACTTTTGTAGAACTTTAAGTTATTTTCTTCAAGAGCAGTCTTTTTACAGTAGTAGTTTTCTTAGACAAATAACGTGTCAGGTCTTCAAAAACTATTGGCTTCTTGTGGTTTAGTATTAATTCGGTCAAATAATTTTATTTCATTAATTACTCGAACTGGCACTACGCTTATGATGCACTTTACTTTAAAATGTTTTATGCAAAATCTTGGAATTTTTTACTAAACCCAATTCTGTAGGCATATGTCAAACCCACTGTTGCTTTAGTTTATCATTTTTAAGCAAACAAAATTTGTTTATGGAAATTCATTATAATAATTAGCTGATACTACAATTGCAATTTTCACAAGTTACGTTTTTTTTTAAAACAAACTGTCCGACACGCGTTTTGACTAAAATGTCTTCTAGTTCCTTGACAAAGACATTAGTCGAAACGCGTCAGACAGTTTAAAAAAAACGTAATTTGTTGAAATTGCAATTGTAGTTAATTATTAAACAAAAAGTAGTTACTTGTTCTACACCTTTTTCTGATTTTTAATTTGAATTATAGCCTGAGACGCTGCTGTTATAAGGCATATTTTATCAAAATACACAACTTCTCTTAATTTAAAAGTAGAACTAAAACTAAAGTATGTTATACGTTTTAGGTTAGACACAAAACAGACATCGCTATATATCATAGCATGGTACATTCCGGCCATTTGTTTATTAGTGAGTATCACTACGCAAACTTCAAGCAAATTACAAAATTTAACATCAATTTTGAATTCGTAATAATACCACGAAAAAATGTAGCGCTTATTCTTAAACATACACACAATATCTTTCATGTACAGAGGGTCTACTCAAAGCTGAGTTCAAATAAATTTCAAATAAATTGAAAGCTTACTCATGGTTTGTGGACTTTTTGGTATAACAATTTAGTCCAAACATCATTTTCAATTATATTTTCTTGTACTTTCATCTATGTCGTGTACAAAGATGTTAAGAGACCTTTACATAATTAAAATAGTTATGCGCATGTGTCAACTTGCGTCATTTTATTCGAACACTTTAAACTTGATAATTTGGATACGATAATTTCAATGTAATTTATTAATTTACTATTAGTAGTAAAGTTTTAGTAGTTATAAACTTAAAGTGAACTAACTATGAGTTTAACGATTTTAATTAACATGTAAAACATTTCATCAATAAAGAATGAATAAAAAAGCATTAATGTCATAGAATATGTGGCAGCCATACGTACAGTAAATTACAGCTAAAAGTTAAAAATTTGCTAAATGTGATTTGTGAGTTAGAGATGTGAACTAAGTGATGATTGATTACAAGTAATTGATTATGTAAATAAATATAGATATAATATTAAATAAAACAAGTGTTACCCTTTTCAAAATCAGTTGTCATCAGACATATTGGTTGAAATTGATTTTAATTAAATATTTATATACTGAATTTTATATTTTATTTGTAGCAACTGTACAGCCTTCAGTAATATTCCATACAATTTTTGTACAGATTTCGTAAAAATCTTCTAAATTAACTTTCTTATATCTGTCAGTCAAAAAAAGATGAATAGCCAACATAATTAAATTCACAAATTGTAGTAAAAAGGACAGTGACTGCGAAAACTATAGCAATAATTAAAGTTGTAGTTTTTATTAATAATGTATATTTTATAAATTATAAGTATATTAATTACTTTAATCCAATATGAGTTTTTTTGTTCTAACCTGTCAAATAGATCATCTTCATATGAAAATAACACTAACCACCATTGCAACTTAATACAATGTGCTTTAGTTGAAAGATATACAAATAAAGCCTCTCCAATTAATATTTCATTCAATTTCATTGATACTAAGGGTAATGATATTAGTTTCCTATGCATATTTATGAAAAGTGCCCGAAACTTTCATATTCCCGCCTTTTTAACAAGCGAATGCGCCTGCGCAAACGGTGTAAAGGTCTATTGCCGCTTACTTAGTTACTGGGATAAATTCCCTTGTGAAAATTAATTCCAGCATTCTCTTTAACTGTTAAGATGTGAGTACTTTAGTGGATATTTCAAACACCAATCTTCAATCCTTTATAGAGGATTCTACGAGATTTTTTTTTCTCCCCATACTCATTTTGTTTGAACATTAAAAAAAAGATTTATTATCCTGCTTAAACAACTTTACTAGTATATAGAGGATTATTTCATACATACGATTAATATATTTATTTATATTATTTAATATGCAAATTATCATATATCAACAATATCAGATTGATAAGTAAAAAATACAATAGCATCAGCGATAGTGAAATCAGTATAAACAATTGAAAAACAATTTTATATTTGATTACAACTACAATAAATTTTCAAATTATCTCCATTTTACAACTTGCAATGATGTAAGTATTAATAAAATAATTACGTGAATTCTTTATCACTTCTTATATCATGACAAATCTAGTGGGTGTATCGATCACTTACAACAATACAACAATCGAACGCAAATTATCTTGTTGAGAAAAAATGTGTGTTTCTCACATTTAATTTTTTAATTTTTATAGGTAGTGTACACACAACCATACTTATATGAGATCACCTAGAAATTGCATACTAATAATAAATTATGTTAAATTAAACAAGCCAAACTAAATTAATTAAAAAATATATTAATAATAAATACACGATGCTGTGGCAAAAATACTTCACCAGGAACTAGCACTGAAACTTGAATTATCACAGTCGGTAAAATTACCATACTATCAATATAAATCAGAATCTGTGTTAGACAATAACAACTACAAGCTCTACTGGGACCGCACGATACTGACCGATCGGTCTGTTGCTCACAATAGACCAGATATAGTTTTGGTAGATAAAGTCTCTCGGAAAACAACTTTAATTGACATAGCAATTTCTAACAACAATAATATAAATATCAAGCAGGCTGAGAAAATTGCCAAATATAGAGATTTGGAATTTCAAATAAAGACTCAGTGGAACATGAACAACACACGAACTGTGCTAATTGTTATGTCAACGACAGGACTAGTCGCAAAACATCTATTAAAGAATTTAAAATACCTCGGTCTGGACGAACATCTTTACAAACAAATGCAAAAAGCCGTCCTGGTTGGGACAGCCCGGACGGTCAAGAAATCCATGGCAAACTGCCGCCACGACTCCAACCACGGGCCTGAAAACCTGGCAAGGGCTCCCACAGAGCTGAACCCTTTTGATATCCAGGATATCTGGGGTGTAGTGAATTTTCCCCTAAAGGCACTCATAGCGTGCCTTAGAGGGAGTATGATGTCATACATTGTATGGTCAAGTCGGATAATACAAATAATTTAATATTACACAAATAACAAAAATGTGAATATCACCAAAAATTAAAATTAACTAAAAAATAAAATGTGTGAGTAATAATGCAACTTTGGTAGTTTAAGTAGTAGCTTTTCGAAACATTTCTCCAATCTTAAAACGCTATTTCCACGAACTGCTCTCTTTTAAGCATATCCTACACGTGTTTAATTAGATTAAGATGCGGGGAACAAGCAGGTCATTCCAAAACAGTTATAACTTCCTCGTCTAAACAAGTTCTCCCAACTCTGCTGGTATGTGGAGGTACGTAATCTTGCATAATTAGAAAATAATCACTGAGGTATGTGGAATTAATGCTACAACCTATAGTCAGCCATTAGAGAGGTGTTTTCCGCGAATCTCTCCTATTTATGCACTTCCAGGAACCTGCAGAGATGCGAAAAATTGTGTAAACGAGGAAGGTGTGACTGTCTCAGAGTAGCATGCGTGTTACCCGGATCTTAATCAAATTGAATACCTGTGGGATATATTTAAAAGAAGGATAAGAGCTTGTCAGAAGAACTTTGGCAACGTAGAGGAGCTCGTGGAAGGAGCATTAAAAGAATGACGAATGTTTCCCAACAAGAAACTGTTAAGGTCATAGAATGCTTACCACGTCGAATTCGTTCTTGCATTGATGCTAGAGGTAGTCATACTGACTATGAAACTCCAAGATCGTAACTCCTCAGACTTTGTTTTTTAATTCCTTTTAGTTTTTGGTGATATTCACATTTTTATTATTAGTGTAATATTAAATTCTCTGTATTTACTTTCAAAATTTTTTTTAAGTAAATTCGATTTGGATAATCTATTTTTAGGGTACCGTATATACAATATACGGATACCCTTATAATATCACTCCGGATTTCTCCCTCTCTCACATCACAGCAATTTTCTCCTCAACTACTAAACGAAAAACGCTGAAATTTGGTATGAGTGTACAGTTTGGTGACCCCATGAGGAGTGCATATCGTAAATGAAGAAAATTTGATTTTAGCGATACTTCTGGGGGGGGACTAAAAAAAATTGACCGTTTCCCCCCTCTTATCTCCGAAACTATAAAAAGTAAAATTTTGAAAAAAATTAGAGATATAAGGCGTCAACTAAATTTTACCGGAAAAATAAGGAGAAACCTTTACTATTAATTATTGGGGGCAAATTACAGAATTAAATGAAAAATATAAAATTAAAAATATTACTAAAACATCTTAAAATATATATAATGAAAGGGCTCACTCTAGCGAAAACAAATATATTTTTTTCATATATTTAAAATAAATAATTTTAAAGATATTATCAAAAATATAAAAAAATGTATCCATTCCCCCTACCTTATCTCCGAAACTATAAGAGCTAAAATTTTGAAAAAAAAAATTAGAGATATAGGACCTCACCTGAACTTTACTGAAAAAATAAGGAAAAACCTCTAATATTAATTTTAGAGGGCAAATTACAGCGATAAATAGAAAACATAAATTAAAATTATTTCTAACGCATCATGTAATATATCAAATCAAAGAGCTCATTATGGCGAATACAAAAGTATTTTTTTCATATTTTAAAATATATTAACAAAAAATATAAACACCCATTCCCACCTTTATTCCCCAAACTAGAAGACCTAAATTGTTTTGTTTACAGGAAAAATACGAAGAAATCACTAATATTAATTTTGGGGGTCAAATTATAGAAAATAAACAAATATTTTTTAACGTAGCATGCAATACATCAAATGAAAGGCTTCATTATGAGGAATACAAATATGTATTGTTCTTATTTTTAAATTTAATTGTTTACAAAAATTAACAAAAAGATATAAAAAATTCTCATTTCTCGATTTATAAACCATACTACCTAAAATTTTAAAATCATAGAATTAAATGGAAAATAAAAATTTAATTTTCAAACGCATCATGTAATATGTCAAACAAGTGGCTCATATACATCATATTTTTAATTCATTTGTTTAAAAGATATTAACAAAAATATTAAACATCGACTTAGTTCCCACTTTTGAAACTACACCATCTAAAGTTTTGAAAAATATATTTTATTTGTATTTTTAAATAATTTCTCTAACAGATTTAATAATTTATTATTTCAAACTAGACCTATTTTCCCTTTATCTCCCAATCTACAGGGCCTAAAATTCAAAAAGTAGATTATAAAAGGTTTCCCTGAAAATTTATTAGTAAAATAAAATTTTAATGTTAATTTTGGGAGCCAAATTAGAAAATTAAATACATATCTATATATAAATAGGCAAAGACAAAACGATTAGATACCATTTTCTCCTCTGTCTCTCAACCGATTTTCTTCATTTTTGTTTTGTTTAGTAGCTACTGACGACTTTCAGTGCAGAATGCTAATATTAATTTATAATATTGGTTCATTCATTAAATAAAATATAATAAAAATTCATTATTTACGTCGATAATGTCAATGCCAAACAAAAGAATGTGCCGCTGCCGCCAGACTCAAACCATTGAGTAATTATATATAGACAGACCAATGCTATTATATACTTAGAGCATGTACTTCTGGAGGTGGCATGCAAGCGTTGTTATTGTTTAGTGGGTAAAGTAATCGTTGAATATCATAATTATACAGGGCGATTCCAGATATGTTAGAAATAATTTTTTTAATGGGTGGCACATAAGCAGTTGCATATTTAGGGTGTTTAAAATATAGAGTAGAGTGCAATTATAACTAATAAAATAATTATATAGGGAAGCCCATTAGCAGTTGAATTTGCAGGGTTCTTGGAAAAGAAGGTGCAGTAGAGTTACAGTTATACAGGTTGGTGCAAAAATATTATACAGAGATGCATGTACAGGGTGGCGGAAATGGAATGCAACATTTCGTAACCCATAAGCAGTTGTATAAATAGGGAAGATGAAATATAGGGTGAGAGGAATTATAGATATACAGGATGATGATAAAAAATGTTAGAAAAGGAAATGATTTATAGAAATAGAAAAGGAAATGATTTATAGAGTAGCCCACGAAGAGTTCCATATATATGATGATTGAAATATAGGTCTGAGTAGAATTATTGTTACAGAAGATAGTTAAAAATGTCATAAACAAAAAGAGTAAATATGGTGGCTCATAGGCAGTGTCATATACAGAATGGTTTACTGGGTGGTTCAAAAATGTTAAAAAATAATATGCGTGGTCCATGAACAGTTGCATATACAGGGTAGTGGAAATATATAATGAGATGGAATTATTATAATGAGTATTTTAATAAGTGTTAGAGAATTGAGTGCAATTATAGCTATACAGGGAGGTTAGAAAAAATAAATATGTAGGGTAGCGGTTGAATTATTGTCATATTAAATTAAGAATTACGAATTTGAACACAAATAAAGTCTTATGAATTATATCTGAAAAAACTTGAATTTAGTTACTTATTTGTAGAAGGGAGATGTAAGACCGACATCTAGGATTTTCGAGGAAACTATCACACAGAGGTTCCGAATCTGGATCCGTTCCGTGTAATTGCTGTTCTCTCTAAAGTCCTAGGATAGAATGTCACGATAAAATTTTCAGGTTACTTAACCTGCCAGAGATATTGCCACAATTGGTCGAATTTCGACCACTGGGCGGCAGCTAGTTATAATAAAAATCCATGATTCCCTTGATTTTTATAATAATATGTATTTAATTTTCTAATTTGGTCCCCAAAATTATCATTAGAGTTTTATTTTACTAATAAACTTTCAGGGAAGCCTTTTGTAATGTACTGTCTGAATTTTAGGCTCTGTAGATTGGAAGATAAAGCGGAAAAAAATAGGTCAAGTTTTAGCAGATAAAATAAAAAGTCTATGTGTAGTAAATAAAAGTGTATATTTTTGATAAATTTAAAACGCTTGTCCAACTCGTACTAGACCAAATTATTTATAATCATTTATTAGTATTAGAATACTGTTTTTATGTAAGTGTATGTAAGTGATTCCATATAAGTTTGGTTGGGTGTATAATAAGTACAGTGCAGGAAATTAGTTTTAATTCAGTGTTGTTATCACTAACAACCTTCCAAACAAATTAAACTAATCTTGCAGTTATGTCTCTTGTAATTATCAAATATAAATTATTTCCTGACGCAAAATTTCAAACAAACATTTCTTCATCAAATGAACGAATAAACAAACAAATGGATAAACAAAAGCACAACAACTGCAGAATCAGTGTCAACAACCCTACGATAAAGGAAATTTGATATTGTAGAAAACAACAACAACAGAAGTAAGTACGGTAATGACATTCAAACACCACATATTCACTATGGCAAACTTAACAAGAGTAAATAAAATTGATAGTGACTGATAAAATCTTACATAATGGTTTAACAACATAGGAGTAACAACCTAAGTAAACAGCTTCCCAGTTAATAATTTTTTAATGTTTATATCGAATATTATCATTTAGATTGTTTTCTTGTAGTTTGAAGAATAAATAAATTTTCTCTGAGGAGTTCAATGCAGAATAAATGTTATAATTCCAAAAAGTTCTACAAATTATTTTTTGTTTAATGCATATATTTGTTATTAAATTCCTCATAAATTTGGAACATTTCCTGATCTGTTAGATAAATTGTTGAACAATTGACTTCAGAAATAGTATTTATTTGTTGCAGAAAAAAATATTTTTTCTATTTAGATAAGTTACTTATATAAGTCGGTCTCTGTTTTTATCAAAAAAAAAAATATTTATTTCACAATTGTTAGTGACATAATGAATTAATTGGATGCAATTTTCAAAACAAAGTAACTTTTCCGATATATCCAAAAATGAAGCATTTTGCTTTTTTAACCGATTGAAAAACAAAGAGGTTCCCAGTTCATCTGTATCTATGTTTTTTATGTTCCTTCAGCGATTACTCGCAAACGGCTTAAGGAATTTCGACGGTATATACTGGATCATGTCCCGAGACATTGCGAAGTGGTCCCATATATTTTTTTATAACATAGCTTACACCGTTTCTTAAAAAATGTGGAAAAACTTTTTTACCGACTTTCTCATACAGTAAATGTTGGTGAAGTCGCTGATATTGAAAACATAGAAATTTTTCTATTCGAAACATGGGATAAATTGAAAAGAAATTGGATTAGTTCCAGGATATCACGCAGTAGTCCCATATTTTTTCAATAACATAGCTTGTACCTTACTTAGAAAATCGGGAAAAACTTTTTAGCGACTTTCTTATACAGTAAACTTTGGTGGAGTCGCATTTTCTGTTCGGAACATGGGGTATAATAAATTAATAAGAAATTAGAGTAGTTCCGGCGGATTCCGAAGTAGTCCCATTTTTTTCAATAACATAGCTTATACCGTTTTTTAGAAAATCGGGAAAACTTTTTTGTTTTGGTGGAGTTGCTGGTATTAAAAATAAATGTTTCTGTTCAGAACTTGGGGTAAATTGTAAATAAATTGAATTAATCAAAATAAATGTCAGTTAATCAACTTCAAAGTAAACATTTTCGACTAGTCTCTATATACAGTGTATATTCATAAATCAAACGATTTATTTTTATTAATAATTTTAAGAGAAAAAGTTGTTCTTCATAAACAGATTTGTAAACATTCAATGTCCCTTTTTTAACTGTAGGTTAGGAGGTTTGTCATCAAATAGGAATTTTGATTAAAAGTGAAGTATCTTTATTTTTTTATAATATCTCAAATTGTAATCAAAGTTTATTAGAATCGAAAACTGCGCTATTAAAAATTGTAATAAATTGAAAGTTGATTGGAAATAAATCGAAATAAATGTCAGTTAATCAACATCAAAATGGAGAATCTCAGTTAGTTTCTATATACAGTGTGTCTTCATAAGTTGGATTCAAACGGAAAACGTTCGTATGAATATTATTTAGCATAAAAATACTTGCATGGTCAGAATTTTTATAATAAATCAGTTTTTTCATAAAAAAATTATTCATTACACAATTTTAGTGATATAGCAAACTTTGTTTGATAACAACTTTATATATTATAAAAAACAAAGGTTCTGCACTTAAAGTAAAAATGGATATTTATCAAAACTAGGATAAAGTTGAAAAAGTTACATGTGAATATTTATTAAGTATACATTTTATACTTAGATGACATAATTACATGACAGTTTTTAATTGTAAATACGTCTGGTTGATTATAATTTTAGATATTATCAAATATAAATATACTTCACTTTTAAGCAAAATACATATACTCACTGACAAAGAATTCGCACACCCAGAAGGAGATGTTTAAATTTAATATTGTTCTGGTAAAACATAGATGCTATAGTAAGGAGTAAATGATTACAATTTGGTAAAGTTTGGTGATTTTTTTTTCATCTAAACTTTTATTAATCCATTAACAGTAGTCGTTTTTACATTTTTTTTTTTAATTTATCAAAAAATATACTGTTTGATGGGATCCAAAATCGATGTTTACTAATGTTAAAATGCCTAGACTACGTGTACGCTGAATGAATGAAACCGAAATCTAACTACTGTTCTGAGATGTTGTCAAGCGTGGTTTGATAATACCCAAAATCGGAGAAGAGGTTTCACCGGTCGTCGTATGAGCACAAATGAAGTTCAGGATCGACGTCTAAGGCAACTTAAAATTTAGCTGATAAGTCTTGTGGACTGCAGCATTATCTTCTGCTACCTCTGACCGCTGAGCATCGATAGCAACGACTACAGTGGTGCAGAGAAAGACAACATTGGAATGCGGAATAGCATCAGGTCGTGTTTCCCGAACAGTAGGCGTTATGGTATGGAGTGCTATTGCACAGGGAGTTAGGCCACCTTTAGTCTTTGTTCGGAGCAACATGACAGCGCAACGTTATCTAGTAGAGCCATATGTACTCGTTTACCTTAATCGGCTCATTTTTATTTCAAATTTTAATAATTTACCCCTTACTATAGCTCCTATGTTTTACCAAAACAATATTAAATATATACATCTACTTCTGGGTGTTGTGATTTCTTCGTATACTTTTGAAAATTTGCATCTAATAATTACCTATAGTTTTCAGACTATCCTATTCTTTTTACGAAGAATATTTTTTACTCTAAATATGATTCATAAGAAAGTTTTCCATTTGATTCCAAGGTATGTAGAGACCATTTAAGAACCCCCATCTTCAAGTTGGTTAACTGACATTTATTTTGATTTAATAAGCCAAAGATTACTATATAAAAACTACTTTTTGCCAAAATAATAAGCTATGCCATTGAAAAAAATATGGAACCAAATTCCTTGAGTCGGTTTTGTGAACACCGAACACACATAAAAAACATAGACAGACGAATTGAGAACCTCTTTTTTGAAGTCTGTTAAAAGTGCAATGATTAAAACTACAACATTCGAAGAGGTATTGAAAAATTTCAGTGAAGATTAAACGAATGTACAACATACAACTAAAACTGACTGAATTTCTAAACAAATCTTATAAACGTTTCATGAGAATATTCTCGGAGGAATATAATTTGTGGACTACATTAAATATGAACAACTACGTAGTTCGTCTTGAAAATGTTTAAAAAAATAAACACTGAGTCATCAACGTGTACTGATATGTTTCACAACGCATTTATTTCCTTCACGTTTTCGCAATTCCGAGTAATTTTAAAATAAAACATTTCAGTTCTATGTAAAATGTAAATGACGTTGGTATCTTTTTACGGTGTCTTGTTGATATAATTTACTTTGTGGTTTAATGTTACTTGGTACAAGACGATTAGATCAAAAGTAATAAATAAGCTGCTTTGACATTAATTGCATGTTCGTTTAAACTCATTGTATCATAACAAAAGCAGCATGAAAAATTATCCTCGCAATGTAAAATACATCACTGTGGAAAATAATGAAAACGTAATAATTATTTCTAGTATAATTGTTTGTGAGATAATACATATTGTCAAATATTTTAATTTTACATCTTAGAATTGTGTCTTTTTAATACGCTTTTATTAGGTCGATGTGTACGTATGTATCTATCTATATAACGGAATATTCAACGTAATTTTCACTAGCTTAAAGAAGACTAATTAAGTTGAAATTTGACACACGTGTAAAGGGCTGATGACAATACAATTCTTTAAGTTGAATTTTCCCGTTTGTTGTCTTTTTGTCACTGTTCTTGACTACATACAAATTCGTCTATTAACTACTGCCATCTAGTTGGCAATAGTAGAACTGCAACGAAATGGAATGGTTAGCAAGCATGAAGTAAACTTTAAATTATAATTACATCGTTATGAGACTAAAAACTTAAAAAATAATTATAGTTTAAAAAAAATAAAAAATACGCTTTAGTAGCAAACCGAACTAAAAAGCAGAAAATAATTTTTAGTTATGAACAATTTATATTACAGCAGTAGAAAGTAAAAAGCTCTTATAAATACCTGCCAATATTATAATTGTAAAATTTAATATTTCAAGCACTCCATGCTTTTTACTTTCAACTGCTGTAAAATAAACTGTTCATAATTAAAAATTATTTTCTGCTTTTTAGTTCGGTTTGCTACTAAAGCGTATTTTTTAGTCTTTTTATACTATAATTATTTATCCTAGTTTCTTAGCCATTGACAACGGGGTCTGACCTAGACAGCAATTTTCATAAATGTGGTGTTATTTCCCAAGAAGTGCTTGAACATTGAAAAATATTCCACAAATATCATCCAGAAAATAATACATCAAATTTGTTATTTTAGCAATAAGTCATTTTTTAAATTTGTAACATAGTTTATAAATTTTTAGGGAAAATAATAATATCATTTTAATTTGTATTGCCATTAGTCTCCGGAAATATTGATCAAAAACGACTGAATACCAAAAACAGCAGCAGTCATTTGAGGCCACTAGCCACTCAAAATAACTTTAATAGAAAAAGACGAAAAATACGTTAATTTATATTTACTGGGGGCACATTTTACATCCTGCAGTTTCAACACCTAGGCGGGGGTGAATATCACTTTTACAAAAATACAAAGGGGGTATCATGCGACACCTCTTTTAAAAGGTCTCTTTGCCAATCTTTTGACACATTATTTTTTAAATCAGATTATTTTTTACAGAGAAATGACCTAGAAACAGTAAAAAAATAAAAACTTTGAAATGTAATTAAAAAAAACATGAGTATAAATACCGAGATAAACAAGTGAGACAAAATTTTTAAATGTTTTTGCGAAAGATATTTGCGTCTGTAAATGTAAGCAATTTATTATTAGTAGTGGTTTCGTTGTATACTGACCATCAAATTTCGGCAATGGTTTATTCTTTTCAAGAAATGTTTGAAATATTATTTTTTTATTGTGAAGAACAACGCTGTGCACGCAGAACTAGAAGTGTGTTCAATAAAACTGTCAAGAATCGTAGAGTTTTAACTGAAGCTGCACAGGTTGAGATTTGAAGTCATTTTGCCATGGATCTTCAAACATCAGTACCACTTATGACAGAAGACTAGAATTCTGCGAATTAATGACTCAAAGGGCAAATGCAGACCCTAATTTTATTAAAAATATTTGTATTTCTGACGAAGCAGGATTTTTTTAGTGGATTTGTCAATAAACATAATACTAATAATTAGATACTAGGACAATACCAACCCATAAGTTTTTCGGGCACATCCAACATTCAAATTATTGGTCCTTTATTCGTGGAAGAAAATTTAACTAGGGAATTGTATTTAGAAAATATAATAAATCTCCTTATAACCAAATGTTTAGGAAAGTAAATAGCTCAAGATGGAACTTTGTTGCTAGACGAAGAAAACCAATTTTTTAACAGGACGGAGCACTTCCACATTATGCCTTGTCTGTACGAAATTGACTTAATAAGACATTTTCAGATAAATGGGTTCGAAGAAGGGTCGCTATACAATGGCCAGCAAGATTATCCGACGTAACGCCCTTTGACTTTCTTATGGTTACATCTAAAAACTGTGGTGTACAAAACTCAACCCCGCCATATTCCTGAACTTAGACGTATAGTAACTGGCGAGTGTGTGCGGGTTACACCAGAAAAAAAAGTGCGGGAGGAATTTGTGCTGCGACTTTACCATTGTCTTACCAACAATGGCTGACATTTTAGACATCTAACAAGAAAATTCTAAAACTAATACAATATTAATAATGTAAATACAATTTAAATAATAAATATTTTAATTTGAAAGTTTGCAATCGCATTACTCTGTAAAAAATAATCTGATTTTAAAAAATGATGTGTCAAAAGATTGGCAAAAAAGACCTTTAAAAAGAGATATCACATGATTAAAGTGACCAGATTTTTTAGATGGGCAAAGCGGGACAACTCTGAAGGAAGCGGGTATCAACAAAAATTTTCATACACACTAAAAATAATGCCTTAATATTTTTTTTTTATTTTTAACATAAGTACAATTTATAAATATAAAAAAATGTATAATATTTTATTCCTTGGCATATTTTTTATTTGAGTCAATTTGTTTCAGTAGATTGTTGTCACTTTTTAAAATATTGTAAAAATCTTCACAAGAATTTGTCAAATTATATTTGACACATAATATTTATTTGTTTAATTAGCTTGCTAGCAAGCAGTACGAACACGAAATGTATCATCTGAGAAACAAATACAATGTAACTGGGGAGCAAAAGCAATATGTTAGTCGTCGTAGCCCGTAGGATTCTTAGAAGGTAAAACAAGTTGAAGGATTCTTAGAACGCAAAACAATGATTTTCATAAATATAAAATTTAACTTAATTGTAAAAGTCGGGACTTTTGAAAAACGTCGCGGGACCCGGGACAAATTCTGAAAAATCGGGACCTCCCGCCAAAAGCGGGAGGTCTGGTCACCTTACACATGATACATCTTTGTAATTAAACTTGTAGAAGTGATATTCACTCCCGCTTAGGGGTTGAAACTGCATCCCGTAAATATAAATTAAAGTGTTTTTTCTCTTTTTCTTTTAAATGTTATTTTGGGTGGCTAGTTTTGAAATGAAAGCCCTTTATATGCATATTGTATATTTAGTAATTTTTTAGTCAGCATAATCTACCAAATGTGCGTACAATCGGGAAAATTGTACTTAAATTTCAGCTAACCGGGCCTGTAGAAGACGTGCTTGTTCATAGAGTTCGTACTAAGGATAACATTGCTGCTCTTCGCAAAGGTTTGGCAGAAGAGCCCTCAACCTCGACTTGTCATCGTGATCAATAATTGCACATCTCACAGACCTTTCTGATGCGAATTTTGAGAAAAGACTTAATTTTAACGCTTATAACATTCAATTTCTGAAGAACTAACGTCGATAGACCAACTATACCATCATAGGAAAATAAACTTAAGATAATTTTCTAAACACTGCGTTTTATTTACCATTCACATGGGTCTTTATTTATGGTTCATCCTTTATACAATACCTTCATTACCTTCAGCGCCCTTCATATATAAATTGTAACTTTTTTATTGTTATTCCTTTATCAAATGCGCTATATTAATTGCTATTAGGTCACCACAGAGGATTTACCTAATTTCCAAGATATATTTCCTGTCTGGATTTTTCTCGAAAATAATAGTGGGGCTGAATGTTGTTATGCCACCCCTTTGCCCCTAATTGGAGTAATGAAGCTTCTCCTTCAATTAAACAGATGAAATTTGAGTGATTTAGAACACTGTGCTTTAAAAATTAGTCACCCTATACCAGGGGTGGAAAACTTGATTAGACCTAAGATCTACTGTTTACTACCGAAACCCTGTGTGATCTACCAAGTACATACTTCTTGAAATCTTAAATGAAACAGCATAGTTTAGTACACAATCATGTATTTTTTATTGGCCAGTCTTAGTATTTTCACATGTGAGATCGTTTCTTTAAATTTACTTAACATTATATGGGTCCTATATATTAGTGTGAGCATTGCGCCTGAGCATTTTTCACTAGTTTAGCAAAATCAGGTTTGTAGTTGGAAAGTGAAAACCTTAAAAAATCCAATGTATGAACGCCTGTCAAGCGAGAACGGTGTTTATTTTTTGTTTGTTTTAAGTAGGAAAATGCTGACTCACATAAATATGTTGAACCAAAACACGAATGAAGTTGTTCAACACATTTTTTTTTAATTTGGATATTTTTTGTTGGAAACCAGAAATCTTGACTTGCGGGTGACCTTGATTTTAGAAATATGTCGCAGCGCAGTGTAATAATTTCGTTTGCCCTAATTTCTGTTGTGTACTTCTCAGAAATGAAAGTGTAGGTAGGATGTTTTTCCATATAATCCTTGATGTTTACATATTGTTCAATTTTTTTCTTCTCTATGTCAACTATCATAGATTCTTTTTGACTTTCAAATGCTGTAATAGAACTCATCATTTCTGTTAATGTAAAATCACATTGCCAGTCTAAATCACGGAATTGCCGACAATCATCACCCCTTTCATCAAGAAATTTTATTATTTCTTCCAATAGATGTCGAAAGCTTTGCAAAAACTTGGTTCGGCTCAACCACCTTACGTCAGTGTGCAATGCCAATTCTGGTTCCTTTTCATCTAATTGCTGTTTAAAGAGCCGCCTTTGGAGGGATTTTCCCTTTATGGAATTTACAATTTTGAAAGAAATATCCATCACATGTTTCGTGTTCAATCTCTTACTAGCCAGTACTTGATGAATTATGCAGTGATAGCTAATGAAGTCTGGACAATCTTCGTCTTTGTGACAGAAAGCAATAAAACTTTTATGAATACCACTCATTGCAGGAGCTCCATCAGTTGTCATTGATACGAGTTTATACAAGGGTAGCTCAATCTGCCAAATATATGCTTTGAATTCCGTGAATATATCAAGGCCACGAGTTTTTCCTTTTAAGGAAATCATACTTAGCAGTTCTTCCTTGGCCGAGTAATCTCCGAAGACCATCCGAATAAAAACAAGTAATTGTGCACTATCAGTGATATCTGTTGACTCGTCAAATTGTAGCTACGCATAGGACGATATCTTTTTGTAGTTGTTCGTTTAAGTTTTTACTTATTGTTTCTATACGGCGCATCACAGTATTTCGAAACAGCTGTAAACCACGAACAGCTCTTTTAATTTCGTTTTTATTATTGAAATTCACGAACAGCGAATCTGACAAGTCTTCGAAGATTTCCTTGGTGTCTTCCCCATCGGAAAAAGGTTTGCACTTTTGTGCAATTATGTAGCTTACTCGGAAACAAGTTTCAGTTGCTGCTTTACTATGTCCTATAGGCCCAGAAAACATGTTTTCTCGAACTTTAAATTGCGATTGTCTTCTAAACGTTGTTTGTGGCATATTCTTGATTACTTTTATGTTTTGTTTTTTTTTTTGGGGGGGCAATAATACCACAATAGAAATAAAACGACGTATATTGCAGGAATACCAAACGTTTCAAAGTCTATTCTGACTAATAAATATAAAGCCATTGACAACGAAGTCAGAATAGACTTTGAAACGTTTGGTATTCCTGCAATAAACGTCGTTTTATTGCTATTGTGGTGTTATTGCCCAAAAAAAAAAAAAACATAAAAGTAATTTAAATTGCGATTTCAATGCTTCCAATTTACTCTTTCTTATCTCGCTGTTAGGTGGAAAGTCAGTGAGATATTTACTATGCATTGTGTTAAAATGTCGCTCTAAATTTCCTTTTTTGGATATTGCCAGGAATGTATTGCATATTAGGCAGCAACAGTTTTCTTTCACCATAGTAAAGTAGTCCAATTCCCATTCTATTGGTGAAAGTAATAAGTTTTAGATTTCTTTGATAAAATATGAGGAACATAATTTGTATAATAAGTAGTACAAGTACAATTTTATAATCGACTTCCAACAGTAAACTAATAATTGCTGTACGTTTTCCTACAAAATTTGAAGAGTTCCCTCGATATTGCCCGGATTACATCATCAGATCTCAACTTGGTGACTATGATATTGTTTTAATACACTTCAAAAATTAGGCCGGTTGGCCACCCCGACCCTATACCATATTGAGATGAGTAGCTGTACGTAAAAATGTATTACTTTTATTGGTCACAAAATTATAATATAATATAATAAAACTCTCTTATTACAAAAATAAATAACTGATATACATTTTTTTCAGATTGATGAAATACTGTCTCTCTTGAACCTCCAGAAAAGCCAACATACAAGAGCACAGCATTTATCTGGCGGCCAGCAAAAACGATTATCCATAGCTTTAGAATTAGTTGATAATCCTCCAATAATGTTTCTTGACGAGCCCACATCGTAAGTTATTATTAATCTGTACACTACTGTATGCAAAATGCAAATTGATGTTTTTTTTTTCTTCAGAGGTTTGGACAGTTTATCGTCCCTCCAGTGTATCCACATGTTGAAGGAATTAGCAAAAGGAGGTAGAACAATCATATGTACTATTCATCAACCCAGTGCCACAATTTACAACATGATTGATCACGTTTACATGATGACACAAGGTAAATGTGTCTACCAAGGCGCCAGCATTAACACAGTGCCTTATTTAGCTTCGTTGGGTTTCCAATGTCCAAAGTATCACAACCCCTGCGATTATTGTAAGTTAAATATGAATTTTTATTAATCATTCATACAATTATTTTCTCAACGTCATATTACTGAGTTGAATGGTCATTATCAAGCGAGAAATAATAAATTAAGTAGTTTCTAAATGATTAAGGAGGTAAATAGTTAATTTGAATGTTCATTTGGGATTATCACTGATCACAATGGTTTCTGAGATAATTGGAAGTACTGTGTGTTGTTCTAAAACTTTTAGAACAAAAAGAAAACTCAAGAAATTTCAGAAACAAACTACACAAACAACACACAGTACTTCCAATTTAAATAACAACGCACGAACTAGGGTCGCAATTCCGCAGTCTGTTTTTTCCAGCTGCAAATTTGCGGTAAATTAGTCTTTACAGCGGGATCCCGCTGTAATTCCAGCGAGAGATTTATAAATATATTTATATGTGAGAATAATAATGCTATTATTGTGGAATGATTATATTTAATCAAATTCAATATAAACAATTCTTAGCATATAAAAATCAAGCAGATAATCCACAAATCAACAACAATAATATATTAATTGTGTTATTTATACATAGGTATTATTATATCTCCATTTACTTACAACCTACAACCTAAATATTAATTTAGTCATTAGTCATTGGTAACATTTTATTCTTTACATCTCGCTTCTTCAAACGTATAAATACTTTTACAGTTTTACGTATAAATAAACATCGAATAAATCAGAAAAACTTCGTATTAAAAAAAACGAAACAAAAAGTCATCAAAATAAAAGTTTGTATTTGCCTTTTATTCCCCTATTTTCATATTCATTTCAGTCTTAATCATTTTTTCAAAATTCTGACTTGTCGTTGAAACATTGACTGTGCAAGTGTTACTTTTTCGTTTAATTAATTGCATTTCCAGTTCTTCTGTAAGCAATAAATTTTCTTCAGTACTAATTTTGGCGTCTACAAAACTTTCAGATGTGACAGGCTCATCGTCTATTTTTTCGTTGAAAGTCAATATTCTCTCACAAATCTTTTTAATTTAGAGGCGAATACAAAAATTTTTTGTGACTGAAAATTTGTAGTATGTTTTATTTATAGAACTTTCGGGCTTCTTTGGATTGTAAATATAAAGGATGATTCCAGACACGTCAGTTCGATGCTCCATAATCCTCACTCTAAGAGCGGTAACTAGATCAGCGCTCTCTGCTTGTTGCTTATTTAACTTTTGTAACATAAACTGAAATGTTACGAATCAAAGAATTTATTTGAATGATGTAAAAGTCTGCTGATTTTAATCCTTCATTCGCTGGACTGATCGATGCTGGCGCGGGGAACATAATGCGCACCCAAACACCCCTGAGTGACTGCTGACCTAGGTCCCTAAACGGACGTCTTCGATTCAAAAATCTCCCGAGCGGGATTTACCGCACTACTGCGGGAATTGTGCAGGTCTCATTAACATGCGGGAAATCGCTGGAATGCGGTAACGCGCAATGCGAGATTGCAAACCCTAGCACGAACTGATATTAACTCTACAATTATAAACGTTTTCCCTATGTTTCCGGTCTATCCAAAAAAAAACTAAACGTATTGGCGACAAATACCATGTAAAAACGATTTTTAAAACAAATAATACATTAAGATCAAATTTGACAAAAACAAAACCGGAAAACGTAACTCAAAGATCTTTAAATTGTGTGTACAGTGTACCTTGTGCCAGCGGAAAAACGTATACCGGTGAAACATCAAGACCTCTCCAAATTAGAACAAAAGAGCTCCAATACAACGTCTCAAGAAGACCTATAGACAGATCACGATTGGCAAACCATGTACTCACGGATAATGGTATACATAAAATGGACTAGGATAAAACAAAAATATTACTTAAAGAGGAGCACACCAAAAAAAGGATAATCAAAGAAAGTGTCTGCATGTTGTTAAATAAGAGAGAAATTGGGACACCCTCTGTAGAGATACCGGTATCATGACAACAGCTCCTGGCAAATGAACATCAAAAATGAAACTTCAAAGTCAATTAATCAGTCATTTGACATTGAGAAAAAAAGGCAAGCTACGAATATTGTGTAAATCATTTCAAAAAACATTTTTCGACAACAGATAAGTAATACAAAATACATGTTATTCAGGAAAACGAAAGGAAACTAACATTCCGGGCAGTTTCCACAAACTGTTCCTAAATACTACACCATGATTTTCAATTACTTAACTTATCGTTATTTTTCAGAAACCATTATTAGGAGTGAAAATTCCAAATGAACATTCAAAATAAATAATAAATTAACTATGGAAACTTGTAATTTTTTACGAGAACAAAAATAGAAAATTCTACTTCAAGGCCCGTTGTTTTAATGTATGTTCACTGATTTTTCAGAAACGGATTAACCAATTTTGATAGTTTATTCTTATTTCTTAAGGTAGATCTTGAGGTGGTTTCACATATCACCAAGAAACTTTAGTTTGTCAGTAACGCAAGAATCAATTTACCCAAAAAAACTGTACTATACAAATATACAAAGAAAGTATTTTCTGGCCTCGAAGTCGTAATTGGGGTTCCTGAGATAGGGCGGTCTCAAAATTTTTTTTCATAGTCTTATGTTTGTATATTGTCTATTCTTTCGATGACATCAGTTCCACTTAAATCATCAGATCGATAAAGAAGTCCAAAATAAGGAAATCTCATAAAAAAGGGGCCCATAACCATACAAAGATGCTCTTTGTATTAAAAATCAGTCTCATTTCTACACTCAGAAAAAGTGCGGAAATTACGACTCGTAAAGTTATCAACGATTTTTGAAAACATTCACTTACTGAGTTATATTTAAATACATTTATAATTAGCTTAAATCTTTAGTTTTATTCAGAGCTCAATATTTTTCACACACCGTGCGCCCTAGTTTATTTTAGTTATTTATGGGCGATCTTAGCAAACTATCATATTATATCTACATATATTATGTTGACTCAAACCAAATGAATATTTATATTTTTTGAATTTCCTATAAAAATATGTTAGTTCATCAAAGCCACCTCCAAAGATCAGATCAAAAAAATTAAGAGATTGCTCCATTTTTTTACTGTCCAAAAACATCAAAAATCAATTTTTATTTTTTTTGTCCTATTACATACAATATCAATATATACATCAAAAAGGACCAAAATCCTGAAAATGTCAACTAGATATTTTGTTTTTTACTGAACTTGTAACACCTTTGCAAAAATGATGCACTTATGTATTATTCGTCAATTCATAATAAAAATCGTCTCTATTTTTTTATGTCTCCCTTGCTTTGTTTGTATTCTTTAGTATGTCAACTGCAATAAAAAAGAACACGTTAATTTTTATATTCAGATTTGCTCTTCTTGGATAAGTTTTAAAAAATCTAGACCGACCTCTAAAAATCAAAATATCAACTTGACATTTTTTAATGCATCAAATTGAAAAAAAAAACGATTTTTGAGCTCATTTTGGGAGGAGGCTCTAAAACATAACAAACTATTATTCAACAGTGGCCATGAACAACGAGGCAGACGGAGATTAAGAAAAGGGATTGGCAGGTGAAGCAATAAAATGCACTATGGACACCGTACCCGAACAACGACTATACGATTTACGATCCCGAAAACAAAATATAAAAGACGCATTTTTTAAGATTATAGTTTATGTATTTCACTTTTCAAAATATCAAATTTGACGAAACGTCATGTGAACTGTTCTTTTCAGAGCACAAACCAAGAACCGTACGGAAAGGATATTTTGTGGATTATATGTGATACTGTTCTGACGTGATAACATTATTCAATTTCTGCTTAATGCTTTTAATTTTGTACTATTCATCTAAGTTAGTGATTTCTCTATATCCGTTACTGAATTATTCAAAATTCGTATACTCAAGTATGTATCTATCTATTATGTTAAGTTCAGTGATGGACTACGAATATAGTAATTTTTGTCTTTAATCTTCGTGATTGACTATTAGTGTAGGGAACTTAGCATTATTTTAATACCATTTTTGCAAAAAAAAGTCCACAGGTGTTTGAATGGTTTTTCTTGAAGAAGGTACGCCGCGTAACACAAAAAAAGTTTTGTTAACAAATTTTTACTTCTTAGTTAATTATACTAGGTGTTTAAAATAGCAAAAACCCAAATTTTGGTAGTTTTTGTGACTTCTCAGCAACAGAGTAAAAATGTAAAGAATCAAAGGTAAGTGTGCTGTATGCTTATTTTTAGAACCTACTAATTGAGATGTTGATCGATAAGATTGATTGATTAATAAATGAGTTATTCGCGAAAAATGTGAAAAAAGGCGCCATTTTCAATCACTCGTAACTCGTATTTAAAACAAATTAGAACTGTAAAACTTTGTAAAAAATTTCATTTGTCTATCTAAAATAACTGTTCAAAATTTTAACTTCATGGCTTTGAAGGTTTTCTCAAAAATGTAATTTTTTATCGAGAGCTCTTTATTTTTGGTGATGTTTGCAACGCTTCCATTCTGCATCAAATTACTTTTTGATAAATCTGAATGGAACATGTTAATTATCAAATCTTTCGGTACAACTCATCATATATTAACATTCTGTTGGGTTTGTTCTATTGCCTGTAAATTTAATTTGAAATTCTGCATTTTGGTATTCGCCAACGCATACCTATTAGTAGAGGGGGATCCTAATTTCGCTCTCACGGTAGAATAAAAAATAGCATGTCATCGAATTGACATGACGTTTAAAATGCTTTTTCCAAGCATATTACGTTACATACGAGGGTAAATCAAATATAAAAGGTAAATTTGCTATTCTGCTTAGAATGCAGTTTCGAGCTAGATTATGTTGTTTGGAGTAGATGTTTGGGTTTATGGACACTGGGAAACCAACCGGGTACGCGCGTATGCTTGGCTTTGTCCTTAATATCTATTGTATGATGTGTGGTCAGTAAAGAATACAGCCATGACTAAGCAAGAGTTACATTCGTCTATTATGCAACAGATTATCATAAAGTTTTAAACCTATAAAAGCGTTAAAGCCTCAGAAATTCTAACACATTTGAAGGCACAGTTTGTGTATAGTACACTGTCTCAAAATCGTGTGCATATGTGGGTGAGAAATATTAAGGGTGTTCGAGAATGATAGCCATGACCGACGCATAAGGACAAGCCTTACAGCTAACAATGCCAATAGTGTTCAACAGCTTATTGAACGTGAGCGCCTATTAACCGTGGAGGAATTTCCTCAGAATTGGGTGTCAGCTACGGAAGTGTTCAATCAATTGTCATTGATCAACTTGGTTTCAGAAAAATTTGTGCTCGATGGGTTCCGAGGTTTTTGACTGTAAACTAAAGATCGTTGAAAGAAAGGCCTTTTGAAGCGCATCGTCTAAAGTGGCGAAAAAAGAATAAAATTCAAAACTCGCCACTCATCTGGAAAAGTTCTTGCCACAATTTTTTTTTGACGTACAGTGAATGTGGATTACTACTGCTAGTTGTTACGGTTGGCAAAAGCCGCGTATTTGAAACAAAAAACAAGGAATACTGCAAGAAATGGGCTGAGAAGCCAGCCACCCTCCGTATAGCGCTGACTTGCCTCTGAAAGAATAACCGGGAGGAAAACGATTTGGAATATATGAAGAAGTTGTTGAGCACATGCGCAGTTGGCTTGCAACCCGCCCTCAAACATTCTATGAACAGAGAATACTGAAACTCCCAACTCTCGGTGGAAAAATGCTAAATCAATCATTTGGGTATAATGTTATTCAATAAATATATGTATATATAGTTATGAACTATGAAGTTAGTTAACTAATGAATAAATTTAAAAAGTTTATAATGAAAATTATTCCTTAAAACACTATCTATAAAAATGGTATGATGTAATTTTTTTGATAAAATGATTAAAAAAAGTTATATCAACAAATAGAAATGTAACATTTCAATGAACAAATTATCATATGCCACCGTTTCTCGTCCCTGGGCTATCAGCAAACAGTTTGACAGTTGGAAGAATGGCATTTGTATTAGGGGAAGAATCAAAAGCGATTTCAAATGAATGTCTGTTCGAACGCAGTAGTAAAATGAGGGGAAGGTGCTTCTCCCACCAGTACATTTTATTTAATTCCGAATACCAAAATGCAGGCTTTCAAACTGAATTCACATACAATAAAATAAAACTAAAAAAAAATTAATTTATGAGGGATGGTACTCAAAGAACTAATAATTAATATGTTCCTTTCAGATGGTTAAAATATTAATTTAGCTCAAAATGGGAGCGCTGTAAACTTCACGTAAAATCAAAAGCCCTGGAAAAAAATTCAGATTTTCAAGAAAACCGTCTGAGCAGTAAATTTGAGATTCTTACCAGTTATTTACCTCGTAGAAATGAAAGATAACTAATTATCCAATCGGCTATATGAACCTATCATTTAGTCGCTATTGAAATTACGTATAAAACAAACTTAGTTTCTACCCTAGAACTTTTTCATTCAGTTGTTGAAAAGTTACAAAAACTGCTAAAATTTTGCAACTTTAAACACTCCGTATAAATGATTAAGAAATAAAAATTTGTTAACAACAGTTTTTATATGTTATGCTATATACATTCTGCAAGAGAAGCCAATCAAATATCTGTGTAATTTTTTTGCAATTGAAAATACTAACTTCCCTAGAGTATATCATAAAATCATGAGTGTCACATGGAATTCCAAGAATTAATTTTGTTAACTATGTTGATCACTATCTTTATTTCAAAAGGGTGTTGAATAATTCATGTAGATTGACTAATTGTCAACCCAGACAATTATGCTAAATCAACCTAAATATAGTTCATTCGTAGCAAATTGTCTAATATCGTAATTTTGATTAAGCAACAAGAAATTATTGGCAAAGAATTTATATAAACTTGTTTAGCCACAGAGGTGAAGATAACAACAATTAATTAATTATACAATTTGCCATAGTTACATGTTTAGCACTCGTAAGATGAGATTTTTAACATTCCACAAGTAGTTCTTTGCATTTCACAGACAGGAACAACATCTTTGAAATTATTACTAGCACCATCGAGGCTGAAGGATGATTACTCGAAAATCTACTTTGGGCAGTCCCAAATTGAAGGTTACCGAGATTGATAAACATCTCGGGGGAACTTTTTATTGGTATTTTTGTGACTATTATAAAACCTGGTCTCATAAGTAACTATGTTATCACTAAATCAGTCAATAAACAAGACAAGTTAGTATGATTCGACAGAAAATTTATATCTATTTTTTTTTTGGAACTCACTTTTGTCAAGTTTTTAAGAAAAGGAATGAACTGTTCCAAGACAGTATTATTTTAGATTGCTGTCCTACTATATGAAGAATTGTTGAAAAACTGCTCTGATTTAGAGTAGACGAAATTAATTTCACAATGCAAACATACAGTTCCAGTATCTTGTGCACGGTTATAATTACACTAATGAAATTTGTAGGGTGAAAATAAAAGGCTGTAAACTTCTCTACTAGTGAGAACCATAGAGATATTATACGTAGAGTAAATTAGGTATGGGCGTTACTGTAAGTGGCAGTGTAATAACAATAGAAAGAGAAAGACAATATCAGGGTGCACTTGCTATATCTCTACCCTACCAATAGTAGGCGTCACCACTGACACTGACCAATCAGGAACGAGCCGCTTATTCTCTCTCTCTCTCTCTCTCTCTTTCTCTTTCTATTGCTATTACATGAATTTCTGTACTTCAAGTGCTCTACGGTATAATACCTCTATGGTGATAAGAAACGACGTAATACTAACAGATGACGTGACAAGGCCACATGGACCGCTAATTTTAAATAGGATTTTATGACAAGTATAGCTCATTTGAATGGTATTGACAACACCTTCTCAGCCATATCAATTTGTTTGAGCTTAGGCTAATGTTGATGGATAAATTAAATAAGTGTTAAAATTATTATTTCGCATTTACACCGCAATTACTTAAGCGAATTCCTACAGCAAGTTTTCATAAATTAATAAATGCTTGCGATAATAGTTCAAATGTGTCAGCTGCAACTCTAATATTTTCGAATTCCATAGCGTAAACCTTGCATATCAAGTACTCCCACAGGAAAAATCGAAATGCGTCAGGTCCGGTGACCGAGCTGGCCAATCTATGAGACCAACCGTCCAATCTATCTATCACGAGGAATGATGAAGAATTCATCCAGATAATGTCTTACTACACCAGAATAATACCACGATCTTTTTGAAATGTTATTTCCAAATTGCCGAATACATCTGGATTATCTCCAGAATTTCATGGCTCAGTTGGATTTTGTATCATCTCCATATACATCTCACTAGAACAGAATTCCAGTTTTCTGTCGGGGTCGTCATCTGCACGTTGGTGCACCATTTTTAATTTGTATTGATGATATTTGGTTTTACTAACACCCTATGTATTTAACTAACTTCACAGATAGACGCATCTTTAGTAGGATTTACTACCATTTGTGCAATTGGTTAATATTTTGTCATCACTAACTATTGGTAGACCAAATCATTTGGCATCTCTAACATAGTACGATTTAGGTATCTCTCAATAAATAAACGTTCCGCTTCAAGGATATTCTTTCCACATCCATCAATTATTAAGACAGCTGCTACTTTGTTGACTTGAGTACTCCAAAGTTTTATATATAAAATTTATTACAAAACTTTCCAAAGTAACAATTACTAGAAATTTAAAAAACGTCAATTTTCTTGAACAATTAACTAGAGGCATACCGAATAATTTTTATTAGTTAAATGTGAAATAATAATTTTAGGTGTTTAGTTTATCCATCAAAATAGGCCAAAACCCAAACAAAATTAATGTGGCTGAGTAGGTACTGTCCATACCTTTAAAATGAGCTAACACTTGGCATAAGGTAATATTTAAATTTAGTGGTCACCTTGGCTTTGTGACGTCATCAATTTCGTTTATTTTCTTGAAATATAAATGAGAGAAAGAAGGCCTATGTCTTTTGGTAATCAGTTTCGCTCCATAATCTATATATAAATAGGCAAAGACAAAACGATTAGGTACCATTTTCTCCTCTGTCTCTCAACCAATTTCCTCCATTTTTGTTTTGTTTAGTAGCTACTGACGACCTTCAGTGCAGAATGCTAATATTAATTTATAATATTGGTTCATTCATTAAATAAAACTAGTGGTCGCCCAGTGGTCGAAATTCGACCCTATTTCATGAAATTGTAAATGTATATTTTTATAAGAAACAGAGTTGTGGAGAAATCGGAGAAGTAGATGTAATGACTAAAATTGTTCACTCATATTGAAATAAAAAGAAAAAATGTAATCAAATATCGGTATTTGAAATATTTTAGACAAATGAATGACCCCCCAAACTTTTGGCTGGAACCTAAAAGTTTTCGTCATTTGCGGGTTCAATCAAGTTCAGGAATATTAAAGAAAAGAGGGGACCAACAACCCTAGTAGAAATTAAATATTTAATACATTCTCTATTGTACGCCGTCTGAAAATTTTTTACACAACACCTTCGGGAAGGTTGTGATAATAATATATTAATCAAATAATTAAATTCACATTAAAAACAGAATATTTAATATGAAAGGTACTGTAACGCGTCCGAGAAATCAATAATGGTCTACTACATTGACTATTTTACCACTAAACAATAACAACGCTTGCATGCCACTTCCAGAAGCACATGCTCTAAGTATATAAAAACATCTAACGATCGGTCCCTCCACATATAATTACTCAATGTTTTGTGTTTTGAAGGTCTAGCGGCAGCGGCACTGTCAGTTGCGTTGTCATTATAGATGTAAATAATGAATTTTTATTATATTTTATTTACTGAATAAACCAATATTATAAATTAATATTAGCATTCTGCACTGAAGGTCGTCAGTAGCTACTAAACAAAACAAAAATGAAGAAAATTGGTTGAGAGACAGAGGAGAAAATGGTACCTAATCGTTTTGTCTTTGCCTATTTATATATAGATATAATAAAAATTCATTATTTACGTCCATACCGTCAACGCCAAACAACTGAATGTGCCGCCGCCGCCAGACTCAAAACATCGAGTAATTATATATAGAGTGACCAATTCTCTTATATACTTAGAGCATGTACTTCTGGAAGTGGCATGCAAGCATTGTTATTGTTTAGTGGTAAAGTAATTGTTGTATATTATAATTATACATGGCGATTCCAGATATGTTAGAAATATTTTTTTTCGTGGGTGGCACATAAGCAATTGCATATATAGGTTGTTTAAAATATAGAGTACAGTGCAATTATGAATAATAAAATAATTATATAGGGAAGCCCATTAGCGGTTGAATTTACAGGGTTCTTAGAATAGAAGGAGCAGTAGAATTACAGTTATACAGAGTGGTGCAAAAAATATTATACAGAGTGGTGACGGAAATGGAAATGCAACATTTCGTAACCTATAAGCAGTTGTATATATAGGGAAGATGAAATATAGGGTGAGAGGAATTATAGATATACAGGATGATGATAAGAAATGTTAAAAAAGGAAATGATTTATAGAGTAGCACACGAAGAGTTCCATATATATGATGATTGAAATATAGGTCGGAGTAGAATTATAGTTACAGAAGATAGTTAAAAATTTCATAAACACAAAGAGTAAAAACGGTGGCTCATAGGCAGTGGCATATACAGAATGGATTACCGGGTGGTTCAAAAATGTTAAAGAATCTTATGCGTGGTCCATGAGCAGTTGCATATACAGGGTGGTGGAAATATATAATGAGATGGAATTATTATAATGAGGATTTTAATAAATGTTAGAGAATTGAGTGCAATTATAGCTATACAGGGAGGTTAGAAAAAATAAATATGTAGGGTAGCCAATTAGCGGTTGAATTGTTGTCATATTAAATTAAGAATTATGAATTTGAAGATAAATAAAGTCCTATGAATTATATCTGAAAAAAAAACTTGAATTTCGTTACTTATTTGTAGAAGCGAGATGTAAGACCGACATCTAGGATTTTCGAGGAAACTATCACACAGAGGTTCCGAATCTGAATCCGTTCCGTGTAATTGCTGTTCTCCCTAAAGTCCTAAGATAGAATGTCATGACAACATTTTCAGGTTACTTAACCTGCCAGAGATATTGACACAATTGGTCGAATTTCGACCACTAGTCGACAGCTAGTATAGTTTAAAATATTAATGTTTTGTGCAAGAATTCGTTTTGTTTAAAAGTTTTTCTTTTTGATGTTCCTTCGAAAGAAAGTATATACCAATAGGCAAACACATCTATATAGAGGATTTTACAATTTCTTCATCGTTTAACAAGTAATAAACAATTGCTTTTATTATTTTTTTTTATTTATAATAATATTTTGGTCTTGTGTTCTCTTGGATAGACCTGGGAGAGTGTCATTAATTTTGTTTTGCCAAAAGAATGCTTATGGACTTGTCTAAAAGTTGAGAGTTGCCTATTTCAATTTTGTAGTAATCGATTATGGATCCAGTTTTGTAGAGCTGAACAAATCAATTAAACTCAACTGTAATTCTTTCGTCATGTTCGTCATCGTTGTCAGAGTTTTCAGGTTGTACGGAGTCAGTTTCGTTGTTTGCGAAAATTATGATTTTTGAATGGAAGTTGGTACATTCGCTTGAAATGGTTGATTTTGATGCGACAAAGAGCATCTGCGTTTTTGTTTACCTTGCCGGGCTTGTACTCGATCTTATAATTGTATTCCTCTAGCTTAAGGCGCCATCTGACTAGACGACTTCCAGGATCTTTAATGGAAAAGAACCAAGAAATCGAACGGTGATCACAGAGTAGTGTAAACCTTCTCCCAAAAAGATACGGCCTGTAGTGCTTAACAGCCCAAACTATGGCCAACAGTTCTCGTTCGATGGTGGAATATCGTCTGTAGCACAAAGGGTACGAGAAACATATGCAATAGGGAGATCTTTTCCCACAAGGCCTTGAGAAAGAACCGCTCCAATAGCAAAAGCACTAGCATCAGTAGTGAGCAGGAAGGGTTCTTCAAGGTTTAGATAAATCAGGATAGGGTCAGGTACAAGGGCTTGCTTTACTTCATTGAAGGAAGACTTGCAATCTGCGTCAAAGATGAATTTGGTGTTTTTGGAGTAGTTTAGCCAGAGGTTTAGAGATCTTCGCAAAATTTGGTATGAAAGGTCTATAGTACCTAGCGAGACCAAGAAAACCTTTGATGTCTTTCGGAGTTTGGGGTTGCGGAAAGTTCTGAATATATTCAACCGTTGAAGGGTTTGGTTTTACACAGAAGTTTGACAATTTGTATTTTTGTTAGATTAGATCTTGGTAAATTATTTGTCTTAAAACACATTGTTAAAGCACTTTCTGGGAAATAACACCACAAGTCACCAAATGTCTGTATATTCCCAAATGTTTGTTATAAGATGCATTTGCCAAAAAATGCGATCAAAGAATATTGTTGATTCAGTGATCCTGCTTGCCGATGATTAAGGAATAAATTGCTTATGTATAACCCAATATCGGGAAAGTTTGGAAATATACAGATATTTCGTGATTTGTAGTGATTAAACATTGAAAAAATATGCCACAAATATCCTTCAGAAATCAACTAAAACACATTTTTACGTTATATTTATCTCCTGCATGTTTTTTCTTCTATAAACCTGGTATAACGTTTGTAGTTTCTGAATGAGTTTTAGTTTATGACTTATCGTTTAAATTAGTAATATTATTATTTATTTTTCATTAGTGGGTTCAATATTTATTTAGTTTTGGTTATTCAAAAAATGTCATATTGCAGTTCTAGAAGTGGTAAGTGGAGATTACGGCAACGTTACAGACTACTTGTGCAAGGCAGCTGAAGAAGACAAATGGAGAGACAACATGTCTATTAGTGAGTTTCTTTAAAACACTTTCGAATTATGAAATAGTCGCTGATATTTTCCAGTTAGCTCTCAAGAAAGTTTTGATGTCATAACTAAAATCGATGACAATGAGTTCGATCAGTTCACTTACGAAGTGCCTTCGGAATGGAGAAAGTTCTGCGTGCTGTTGAAGAGGACGTCAGTGCATCTGTATAGGGACTGGGTAAGATAAAAAGTAGTCCTATATAAATAATTTCTATTCTATCCCTAAAACGTCTTCTGATTTTACGACTTCTACCACCCCATTTTTCCTCCTAATCTTATGAGTTCCGCTCTACTAACTCTCCAATAGAATCCATTCAAAAACGTGTATAGATAATCAGTCATTCTACAGAGATCTTCCTCCATATTATGTTATCTTCCTTCTTTGATTTTCGTCTGTCGTGATGGTTCCTAAAGCTTCATTGCAGTACATAGTTATAGTATCCACTTTGGGTTTATACATTCTAATTCTAGTTGTAAGTTTAATTTGCTCTTTCATAAAACTGAATGTAGTTGCTACCGTTCCTTGACAAGTTACTCTTGTGCCTATAGTATAACTTCACACTCCCTTTACAGACAGATTTGCCGTACTCTTTGTCCAGCTTAATGAGAATATGACAGATGAGCAGATTTATATAATCGTCCTTTTAGACCAAAATCCCCATGTCATTTACAAAATCCAATGTCGGTGGAATTTAGACTCCACTGATTTAGCACAGCTATCTAATGACTATGAAGTTAGATGAACACACCAGTAAAATTAAAAAATGAAACAGATTAAAATCAATAAAAATATTCAGGCATCAAATCTTCACTGAGAGGTTTTGCAGCCAGGACATCACTTCGTCTGTGCAGCTATCGAGCGTCTGCAGCCCACCCTCCTGTTTATGCATGAGACAGTCATCCAAAATATGTTGCATACTCTGGACACCTCCACACTCGCACAATGGTTTGTCGGCTATTCCCCATCGGTGTAGCGTTTATTTGCATCTGCCTTGCCCGGTGTGAAAGCGGTTTAATGTTATCCATGATTTTCTTCGGACGTTGAATCCTTCCAGCTTTCGAGTTGGGTTATCAACCAGTTGTTGATTATAACCATCTGTAGTAGCCCAGAATGACATTTACTATCAGCATTGATGTTATCCAGAACTGGCAGCTAGTTCTTATTAGTAGGTTTCGTGGTACCCATGATACTTCTCATGGCTCGGCTGAGTTGCATGTTACCGAGCATACAAAGCCTAGACCTGCTGAAGAATGCTGAAGAAAAAATCCGTTTCTTATAATCTATGAACATACCTAGATTTTGATTCATAATAATTTAGATATGCCTACAAGAAGCCGTGGCAATTTTTTAAATGGCATTGGATGATTGTATTTTATTTTTTTTAACGGACTCAATTACAGACAGCATACATTTTTTATGTTTTTTTTTTTCTAGACATTGTTCCAGTTGAAAATCTTTATGCACCTGTTCGTTGGCTTGTTCCTAGGCCTGAACTTCCAAAAGTGTGGCGACGATGCATCCAAAGTAATGACAAACTTAGGATTTTTGCTGTGTAGCGTCGTTTATATAGCATACACGGCCCTGATGCCTGCCGTTCTAAAATGTAAGTTACATATAATTTGTTTACTACTTGGCTCTGAATTAGTCAATTTGTTTTAACCGACTTTGGTCCGTAAATATGTTTTTTACATAATATACATGCGATTATTCGAAAGCGGCTGACCGAATTTTGATCGCTTAAACTGGATTTTGTTAAGAGTGATTCTGAAGTGGTGTCATATTTTTTTTTAAAAAGGCAAAAACTTTTTAACCGACATTCTTATATAGGAACCTTTGGTAGAGGCCATAGTATAAAAAAAGAAAATGTCTCTGTTCGGAATCTGGGGTATAATAAATTAAAAATATATTGGAATTAAATCAAAACAAATTTCAGTTAATCAAATTCGAGATGGAAGTTCTCAGTTGATCCCTATATACAGTGTGTCTTCATAAGTTAGAATCAAACGGAAAACTTTATTGTGGATAATATTTAGACAAAAAGATATGCTTCATAAAAAAATTGCGTGGTCTGAACATATACTGTAATAATTACATGTTACATGTTTTGCTTAAAAGTAAAGGACTTTTATTTTTTTGAATACTGAATTCTTTATAATTAACTGATATTAACCAAATTTCGACAATTTTATAGGTTTTTTCATTAAATACACCAATGGTGGAATATAAAAATCACTTCTTTATGAAATACCCAGTTAGTCTTTACAAATATATCTTTTATTTTTTATTTTTTGTTAATACACAGAAATACCTAATTACGAGTGCTACCCTAGTGTTGCAATCTGACAACTGACAGCTCTATCGTAAAGTTTGACATTTTTGAGGTTATACGTACTCAGAACGTTTTGACATACGAGCGCTATGTGTCGTTTACAGTAACTTAAAGGATTCATCTCGGCCAAAAAATGCGATTATTTTTTACAACTTTCGACGTGGATTAAGTTGGCAAGAGTGCATGGATGAGCTTAATTTAATTTTTGGCGATGAAACTCCATCAAGGACCACTGTTTATCGGTGGTATGGTGAATTCAATCGAGGTCGTAGTTCACTTCAAGACGAATTTCATGAAGGTCGTCCAAAAACAGTTCTTGTTCCGGAAACCATTGATGCTGTGCGCGAACTGATATTGCAGGATCGTCATGTGACCTATCATGAGATTGAGTCACACTTACACATTAGTGGGACCAGCATACATTCAATATTGCATAAACATTTGAATGTAAAAAAAATTGTTCGCATTGGATCCCACACAATTTGTCAAGCGTATGAGCACGAAAGTAAACATCAGTCGACTGTATGGGTGTTTCAAGATGAGCCGAATCCAACAAAAGTTGTTCGCGCACGAGCACTTCCAAGCAAACGATCGCCTGTTTTTTCGGAATAACTGGACATGTCGCAACCGTACCACTAGAACAACACAGAACGGTCAATTCTGAATGGTGCACAACCATTTGTTTGCCAGCTGTCTTCGAAGAAATGAGGAAAACCAACCGCCGAAGACGGATCACTCTTCACCACGACAATGCGAGCTCTCACACATCGGCTCAAACAACTTCATTTTTGACCACTCAAAACATCGATTTGATGAGTCATCCGCCGTATAGTCCTGACTTGTCATCAAATGACTTCTTTTTATTCCCGTACGTAAAAAACAAACTGAGAGGTCAACGTTTTTCGACACCTGAAGAAGCGGTTGCTGCGTTTAGAATGCATGTTTTGGAGATACCTCAATCAGAGTCGAAAAAGTGCTTCGACAATTGGTTCAAACTCATGCAAAAGTGTATAGATCTTCATGGGGAATATTTTGAAAAACAATAAAGCGATTTTTGATGATTAATAATTGTTTTTGTTCTCTAATCCCGAAATATAAAAAGCAGCCCTCGTAGAATTAAAAACTTCATCTTATTATGTCACATCACAAACATTTTTCACTTTTTCAACAGTATTCTAGGTTTGACAAAAATATCAATTTTGCTTAATAGTGAAGTCCTTTATTCTTTATAATAATTACTCAATACTAACTACCTAAATATTGTATAATCAATATTTTTTTGATGAAAAAACTGATTTATTATAAAATTTCGCGTAAGAGAGACTACTAAATCAATGTAATTAAATGAATTAATATTAAAATATCTGATAATTAACAGACCAAACAATGTTGAAGAATCACACATCATCTACAATACAGTGGGTCCCCCTAATTTGGAATCATATGCAAAACTTTCTTAATACATATAAATATTTGGAAAGCAAGTTGCTCTATTATTCAACAGTAAACGATATTGGTCAAAATCATGAATACCTTATTTTTGGCAACATCGAAAAAGGTTATTTATTAGTTTTGAAAATAAAGGTGCTAACAAAATTTATATTCTTTATCAAATCTAGTAAACAATTAGGAAAGGGGCATTAAGATCTATTAGACAATTTTTAGTAATGTGGCATAATTAGAAGCATTTTATAATTCTTATTACTTTTAAGCAAAATTCATATCTGCTGACAAACCTCGTATACAGTTGAAAAAGTGACATGTAACGATTGCAGTATAAATTTCCGACCATGCAAATATTTTTATGAAGAATATCTGTTTCCCTAAATAATATTCATAAGAAGGTTTCTGTTAGAATTCAACTTATGAAGACACACTGTATGTAGAAACCAACTCAGAACCTTGAAGTTGATTAACTGACATTTATTTCGATTTATTTCCAATCAACTTTCAATTTATTACAATTTTTAATAACATAGCACAATTGGATGCAGTTTTCACTTCTATGATTGCAATTTGAGATATTATCAAAAAGGTACACTTTTAAACGAAATTGATATATTTTGTGAAACCTAATATATAGTTGGAAAAGTTACATAAATACTTATTATACAATTTTTACTGCAATGACAGTTTTTAATTCTAATTACTTCTATTTGATAACAATTTTAGGTATTAACAAAAATAAGGATACTTTAATTTGTAATCAAAATTCCTGTTTGATGACAAACCTCGTCTACAGTTAAAAAAGTAGCAAGGAATGATTACTGTTTACGTTTTAGACCATGCAAATCTGTTTATGAAGAATAACTGTTTCTCTTAAAATTATTAATACAGAAATCCTTTGATTTATGAATACACACTGTATATACATATTAAGTCACATTTATTTTGATTAATTCAATTTATTTACAATTGACCCCAAGTTCCGAACAGTTAATACCAGCAACTGCACCAAAGCTTACTGTATAAGAATGTCGTTAAAAAAGTTTTTCCCGGTTTTCTAAAAAACGGTACAAGCTATGTTTTGGAAAAAATATTGGGCACTTCTGGAAATCCCTGAACAAATCCACTTTCTTTTAAATGTACGCCATGTTCCGGATGCAAAAATTTCTATAATTTTAATACCGGGAACTCCACCAAAGAAAATCGGTAAAAAAGTTTGAATGAAAGAAATATAAGACCACTTCGCGTACCCCGGAATAGGATCCAGTATAAACGGTCGAAATTCCTTGAGCCGTTTGCGAGTATTAAAAAAAAACATAGCTACAGACGAATTGAGAAGCTCCTTCTTTTTGAAGTCGATTAAGAAAATGAATCTTAACTAAAAAGCAAAAATTATTTTTTTCCTGCAGCAATTAAAAACTTTTCTGAAGTCGATGCCAAGTTAAAGTGAAAATAATTTGGGAAGTACATTTATGAGTTGTACTTTGCAACTTTCTGGTTCTTGAGAAAAAGTATTTAATTGTAGAACAAAAATATTTTTTGCTTTTTTGGTAAGTTTCTTTTTTTTTTGAAGTCAATTTTTGTTTTATTAAAAATGTATTTATCAGATACACGTAGAATTTTAGTTTTCATTATCCTGTATACAATGATGGGCAAATGTGTGGAACCAAGCAAATATCTAAATGAAATTTGGAATGTGGATACTGCAGTAGATTGCATATTTGTTTCCAATTTTTTTTACAATTTTGAACTTCCTGTAATGTCGTTTTTAAAATTTGCAATGAAACACCCTGTATAGTATTTTAGTTTCTGATGAAACATTTTATTGCGAATACGAAAATATCGGGTTTGATATTGTTTACTTCAATACTTATCGAGATATTAACAGAAAAGTAATTAAGGAAAGGAAAAATCTAATACCCATTAAAGAAATACATAATCATAATTATTATTTTTTTGATTTTCAAAACATTGAAACTTAACTTAACTAAACTTAATGTATTAGATATTCAAACTGAGCACCGTTTACTTCTTGACAATAAGCAAGTCGGTTTTTAAATTCTCTGGTAACATTAGCTATTACTTCTGGTGTAATTCTCTGGATGCCTTGAGTTATTCTTGCAGCTAATTTTGCAAATTATTTGGTCTATCAACATAAACCTTAGACCTTAAGTAACCCCACAGAAAATAGTCTAGTTTATTTAAGGTCGGAACTTCGTGCAGGCCATTCATAAGTACCCCTTCTTCCAATCCATCTGTGACGAAATGTCCTATCTAAATGATCTCGAACAATGCGATCATAATGGGGTGGTGCTCCATCCTGCTGAAACCAGATATTATTTGGTAATTGTCCATTTACCTCCAAAGCCGGAATAACTTGTGTCTCCAAGAGCTGTAAATACCTATCTCCCTTTAAAGTTTCTTGTAGGAAGAAGGGTCCCATGATTATGTTGTTATAAATGCCGGCCCAAACGTTCAATTTTTGGGGATGTTGTGTATGAGCCTCTTGTACCCAATTAGGATTACTTTGCGACCAGTAGCGGCAGTTATGTCGATTAACCGTACCATTTAAACAAAATGTAGCCTCGTCTGAAAATACCACATTTCTTATAAAATTATTATCATGGTTACAAATATCCATCATCGTTTCACAAAATTGCAAACGTCTGTCGAAATCGTGTTCGGAGAGTTCTCGAACGAGGCGAATTTTGTATGGATGATATTTTTCTCGCCTTCCTACTGAACGACGGCTAATTCCATTCATATTGGCGAGGTCGGTAATGGATAAGTGAGAATTTTCTTCCAAAGATATAGCACCATTTTGAGCTACACCTTCATTACTTGCACTTTTTAACCGTCCACTTTTTGGTAAATTGCTAACTGATCCACTTGTGTCGTACCTTCGCAAAGTTTTCGTCATGACTGAACGGGATATTTGTGTATTCGGATGAACAATGTTAAAGTGGTCACAAACTTCTTGATGCGTCCTTTTCCTCTCCCCATACCCAATCATCATCAACATTTCTATTCTTTCTCTTTCACTTAATTCGGCCATTTTTCGATCAAATTAATACAATACAATCTTTTTACGTTCAAATAAAATGAACTAATAACTTATTTTGACAACTACTGAACTTGATTCAGATTTAATTTGCGCCTGATTTAAACAAACGCACGTGTATTCGACTATGGAACAAGCATTGCTGTTGGCTGTGACGGTATAATGCCACCGATTGGCCAATAGAAATACAAATTCTTACCGAGCGGTTTGTTTATATCGGGCGAATCTGAACCGAGTTTAGCTACCATCGAATTTTTCCTTTCCTTAGTTACTTTTCTGTTAATATCTCGGTAGGTATTGAAGTAAATAATATCAATCCCGATATTTTTGTATTCGCATTAAAATGTTTCATCAGAAACTAAAATACTATACAGGGTGTTTCATTGCAAATTTTAAAATCGACATTACTTCCGGTAAAACAGGGAGTCTACTGCAGTATCCACCTTCGAAATTTCATTTTGATATGTTTAATAATTCCAGAGATATTTACTTGGTTCCACACATTTGCCCATCACTGTATATCTGTATAAATTATTAGAATAAAAATAGCTGGTTATTTATGAAAGAAAAAAAGTTTCAACTGTATCCCACATTGCTCAAAGTTGCTTTTTCTTCTACTTCTTAATATAAGACTTGTTGTAATGTCAATGTCCAGGAGTTTTCTATGCTGTTATTTTGGTCATTCCTTGTTCCGTATGTTAATGGTTAAAGTGAAAAAACATTTATTCCCACATTTGTACACAAATAATGTAAAATGCTTACCGCCTATAAGATAAATTGCTTTCAAATCAATTATCAATTTTTTAATTTTTAATCACCAAAATTACTAAGTTACCTTTTTGAGCTGAACGATTAATTTTGGTCAGTTTTCTTTTTCAATTTTTTTTTTCTAATATCAGTGACAGGTATTTTTTAATAGAAAATGTACTTATTTAACTTTTAGTTCCCTCAGAAGTTGCGATTTTAAGAAAAGAGCGCTTTAACAACTGGTACCATCTGAGGACCTATTACATAGCCTCACTAATGTTTGATATACCTCTTCAGGTAAGTCCAGAATCTATAGTTGTAAAGAATCAAGGCTTAGCTAACATAACCAGACGATGACAGTAAACCTTGATTTCAGGTTATGCTGGCAGTTTGCTACACAGTGGGATCTTATACAATATCATCGCAACCCATGGAATCGTTCAGGATTACAATGTTCCTTGGAATACAAAGTCTAGTAGGCCTAGTTTCGTCTGGATTTGGGTTATTCTATGGCGCTTTACTTAATCCAATAGTAAGTTGTATCAAAGTTTATGGTGTATCAGTTATACGAATTAGGTACTAATTGTTTATTTGCTATATTATATTTAGCGTTCGGTCTTATGTTCATAAGCCACTCTGCTACTCGAGTTGCTTCAATTGTTTTTTGCCTGGTTAGATATTTAAAATGTTAACATTCTACATGTCTTTGAGAAAAATAAATAACTTTCAATTTTTATTCATAGATCTTGTACTTCTGGAGGTATTGAAAGAGAGGGCAATTGAGAGGGCAAGAGGCTACTTCACTCAATTGGTTGCTGCACCCAATGAGCTATGTGCAGTATGTAGTTCATTGGCCTCACCTCCCAATGGAGTGAAATAGCCTCTTGCTCTCTCTGTATTGCTCTCTCTTTTTACTCTTGGCACGATATTTGTGCATGGCAGGCTACCTCCAGAAGTATATGTTCTAAGTTTTAATTCGGTTTAGAGGCTTAGAGCTTACACTTCTGGAGGTAGCTTGCAATGCACAAATATCGTGCCAAGGGTAGATAGAGAGAGCAAAAGGCTATTTCAATCGGTTGGTAGGTGCAGCCAGTGAACTACATCCTGCACAGAGCTCATTGGATGCAGCTCCCAATGGAATTAAATAGCCCTTAACTTAGATCATGTACCTTCTAGATATAGCCTGTTATGTACAAATGTCGTGGTAAGACTAAATAGAGAGAGGGCAATAGAGATGGTAAGAGGCTATTTCACTCGGTTGGGAGCTGCTTCCAATCAAATACGTTCAGCATCTTGTTCATTCGCTTCTTCCACCCACTGAGTGAAATACTCTGTTTCTGTCTCTATTACCCTCTCTTTCTAGCGTTGCCACGATTTTGTGCATGACAGGCTATATCTAGAAGGTACATGATCTAAAGCTCTTAAGGGCCGATGATAATTATGAACTACACTTAAACCATAGACAAGAAGAACTTAAACGTCAAGTTTGGTTTGACATTTCTTGAGACGTTTCTAACATTCAAAGGTCAATGCAACAATAGACATATACAATATTTTATGAAAATGGGCGTTCAAATTAAAATTTATATTTTTTGGTCAGCATAATCGACCAAATATGAGTACAATCGGGAAAGTTGAGCTTAAAATTCGGCAAACTGGGTCTGTAAGAGATGTGAAAACACCTGTGTGTGTTTTGCTGCTATTCGCGAAAGTATGGCAGAAGAACCGTGAACCTCGGTTCACCGTCGGGCTCAACAATTGCACATCCCACAGACCTCGGTGATGCGAATTTTGAGAAAATACTTGAATTTTCATAAGGTTCAGGTAACTCAAGAACTAAAGCCTACATACCATTTGAAACGTCTTCAATATTCCGAATAGTTGAAGTGAATGTTTTTCTTTTTTTGAAAAATATCAGCCTGAGTGATGAGGCACACTTTCATCTCAGTGGAGTCATTAACAAGCAGAATTGCCGCATTTGGGCAAATAATAATCTAAAAGTGCTTGCGGACAAGCCAATACATCCGCAATGAGTGTCTGTTTTGAGCAGTTTATGGGTGCGACATCTTCGGGCCGTTCTCCTTGGAAAATGTGGCTGTAATTGGAACATATCGAGCTGAACGAACTGGTGGTTCCAACCAGATGATGCCATTTGCCACACAGCTTCAATGGCCGTATTATTTCAAGTAGTGGTCGTAGAATTGGCCGCCAAGATCATGCAATTTGACACAGTTGGATTTTTTTGGGTTATTTCAAATAAAAGGTGTACGCCGATACTCTTACAACAATGTAAGAGCTAAATAATGAGATAACTCGACACATTAACGATATTGAACTTCAATGCTTCAGTGGCATAGAAAATATAGACCATCAATGCAAGTGTGATGCAATGGCGAACAATTGGTCAATATTTTGTTCCACACATAATTGGCATGAACTATACTATTAAAAGAAAATAAAAGCAAAATAATTCCCTAAACACTTTTATTTACAATTCACATCGAACCTTATGAATTGTTCTCCCTTTATATCTCTGTTTTAGTTTATGTCTAAATGTTGTATTTGTTTCAGAATGGGACGTTTTGTGGAGCAGTTTCTATGGGTTTGATATTATGTTTAGGAGGATTTCTAATAATATTCACTCACATGTCTCCGTTTACTTATGCACTGTCATATTTATCGTTTATTGCCTTTGCAATAGAAGGTAAGTTTTAAGAATTGCTATTTTACGCTTAAACATCAAAATCGTTAATTTAATAGCATGTGAACTCTATTTTATATACCACATTTGGTCATTGATGGTGCGAATCTAACTTTACTGACTATGCTGGTATTATGAAAGTTTATTATTTTTTGTTATTTTAATTGTTTTGATCAATGTCAATACCTTTTTTATATTATCTCAAATCTCAAAGTACCTTGAATGCATCCACCGTTCCGTCGGATGTCAATAAACTAGATGAGCGATAATTCTAGACTGGTGACTTTAACCAGTGACTGAGATGCTCACTGTTATTATCGGCGACCTAATTCTCTGTAAAGCAAGGATTGAGTCACTGTCTGCTTGCTGCACGGTACCTCGTAATCCTCGTATAGGCATGTCTTCCTGAGATGGATACTGTTCTACCGGCGATCACAACCAGTGAGGGCGATCGAATTCTAAGCAAAACAACGAATTGAGTAATCGCGTGCAAGACGCACGATACATCCTATCTTTATATATATAAATCTTCTGTACGTGTGTTAGTCATTGAACTCCTCCTAAACGGCTGGACCGATTTTGATGAAATTTTTTGTGTGTATTCCAGGGGGTTTGAGGATGATTTAGATTCACAATACAGTCAACTAGGTATTGTTTTTTTAGTTAAATTATTTATTTAAAAATTGCTGTTGATGTTAGCATAACTTACATAGGATCCGGCAGACTGCGCTGTAGTCTCTGTGTCAAATATTCAAGAGTGTGCTTTAGTTTCAGTTACGTCTGATAGATTGCGTTCAGATTATATTGTTACAGCTAATTTTTAAAAGTTTACATTTGAGACGTGGGACAGGACAACGTCTGTCGGGTCCACTAGTTAATGGTAATCCTTGTATGGCTTGTATAGTATTATTTTTCGCCGGTCTTAGGTATGTGACGCATGTGTCTAGCTGTTTGTCTTTAATGGCGCTAAGTATGTTATTTTAATTAGTTTGAGTTTTTGATTTAAGTCAAATTAGATATAGTACAATGTCAAAATCTCTGATATTAAAAAATCGCACTATCGTTCAACGGCAATGATCATATGGATATTGATTACCTTAACACATCTCACCGACACACACACACACACACATACACTGAAACGACATCAGTCACTATTTACAGAAACGGTGATTTGCAAGTCACCGTTACCGGTATACCCCGGTTGTTTTCTGAATGATAAATCTCTTCGCAGCCGTCAGAGACAGAATTCAATTTCATCGTTTCAATACATTTAACTTAGAAAAAGATTCAGGGTATGTTCAGAATTTCCTTGCTTTCGTATACCAGAAAACGAGTTTAATAAAATTAAAAACAGTACTCATATAAAGTATGAAACAATGAACTCAGATCACAAAAACAAATACACTTATGTAAATTGAATGAGCTTCTTTTAAATAAAATATTCCAAAAAATAGTGGACAAAACAAACATTTTGATCTAAGAAAAACTGTCATTAATTTATCAGGTAAAGAATTAAACATTACAGAAACCTCAGTTTTACAAAAAGGCCTAAACTTTGCAATTACTCCAAAATTTATCCCAAAATTTGGTATTATCAGTTCAATAAAACAAACTGCTAATAAATTAAACTTTAATGAAGCTCATGAATATCGTGTAAGAGCAAAAATTTAACTTGATAACCTATACCTTTCAAAAATAATGTTTCTAAGAATGAACTATTTGCAATTAAAGCCTTACAAAATGACAGTACTATAAAAATTTTATCTGCAGATAAAGGCAATGCCACAGTAATCTATACTATTATAAAATTGTAGGTGTCTGTTTGTTTGTTTGTTACCTCATCACGTAAGAACTACTGAACTGATTTTGCTGACTTTTTTTGTTGCAAAGCTTATAGTTTGACTTAAAACCTGGAATACACTTCATCTCCATACATTGACAGAAACCGTAGATATAAGGAAAAATCTACTACCATATTCGGTTATACATTAATTAGTCAATTGGTTCTTCCGCATGCACCAAATTTTAGATACTTGCATCAGCTTAGCTTTTATTTAAAATTCGGAATATGCCAATGTAACATGTTTCGATTTTAAAAAAATTCGAACTGGTATATCAAGTGTAATTTTACAGGGTGTTCCATATATAAGATAGGTAGAATTAAAAATGGATTTAAAAAATCTTTTAAAAAAGGTATATTAGGTGGCCCGTAAGGAGTTGCATATAAACAATGTTGTTGAAATAAGGGGGAAGTTATACGGGGTGGTTCAAAATAGATATATTGAATGGACCATAAACAGTTGTATATACCAGGTGGTTGAAAAACGGCTGGAGTTGATTTAAATTTATTCAGGGAGGATAACAAAATGTTATATTGTTAGGATCATAAGTAGTTGAATCTACAATGTGGGTGAAATAAGGGTAAAATAGAATTATATTTATACAGGGTGGATAAAAAATATGTTAAGTAAGCAGTTATGATATTAGAATTTTCTTGAGCTATTATTATAGTTATGAAATGGGTTGAAACCAATGTTAGAAGCAGTTGTTTATACAGGATGGTTGAAATATAAGATGGAGGGGATGTATAGTTTTTAGGGTAGTTAAAAATTTGTTTTATAACCACAAGTAGTTCACAAATATCATATTAAAGGATGTTTGATGTATGTAGCAGAGTATAATTACAGCTATATCTACAGGTGCGTTTAAAAAATATTATAAAATTGTTATGATCTACAACGTGTTTCATATACCGAATAGATGAAATATAGCGTGGACTAGAATTCTAAGTATACAGAATGGTGAAAAAATGTTATATTGGGTGGCCCATAAGTAGTTGCATAAACAAGGTTGTTGAAATATAGCATGGAGTATAATAATAATTATACAGTAAGGATAAAAAACGTTAGAAAAAGTTGCAAATGAGGGATGGTTTTAATGAAATGTGGAGAGAAATTATATTTTATACTATGCTTTAAAAATTATGAGGTAATAGCGTAGCCCATAACTAGTTGCACAGATAGAATATTTGAAATATAGGGAAGAGTAGAGTTAAGTAGTTTAATATTTAAAAATTGTTGCACAGGGTGCCCCAAAAGCACTTGCAGTTTTGGTGAAATTTATGGAAAATTGATGGATTTACATTTATAGGGGGTGTTACAAAAACTGCCAAACTGGGTGGCCCCCGATAAGTAGTTGCACATACAATGTGGTTGAAATAGAGGGTGGAGTAGAATTATAATTAAACAGTGTGGATAAAAAAATGTTCGAAATCTTTTTTAAGATAGAACATGAGCTGTTCCAAATATGCAATATCTGAAACATGGGGCGAAGTAAAATAGTTATACAGTGTGATTAAAACGTGTTAGAAAAAGTTGCATATAAGGAGTGGTGGACCCATAAGGTGGAGACAAATTATATTTTCCTTGATGGTTAAAAAATATCTCAAAAATGGCTATATTTAGCGCAGTCCATAAGTTGTTGCATAGATAAGATAGTTGAAATATAGAGTAGATCAGAGTTAAGTGTTTAAAAAATGCTATATTTGGTGGCCCTAAAGCAAACGCATATACAGCGTAGTTGACATATTTTGTAGAATATAATTATGGTTATACAGTATGGTTCAAAAACTGATAGACACATAAGTTATAATGTTTAATACTTTAAATATAGATGGAAGTAGAGTTATAGCTATAGAAGGCAGTTCTTAAAAATGTTGAATAAAATTGTTACATAGGGTGGCTATGTACAGTTGCGGTTTTGTGAAATATGTCTGGGATTGGTGAATTTAATTATACAGAGTGGTTACAAACAATGTTATATTGCGTGGCCCATGAGTAGTTATATATATATAAAGTGGTTGAGATCTATATATAAAATGGTTGTTATATAAGATAGACCATGAGCAGTTGCATCTTGCTATATGGAATACCTGAAATATGTGGCGACGCAAAATCATATTTAAATTTTGTGTTTAACACAATGCTAGAAAAAGTTGCATATGCAAAGACCGGTTAAAATTATAGTTTACGAAGTAACCCAAAAATTATCAGAAATAATTGTTATATAGCGTATACGGTGGAGTAGAATTATAGTTAGGTAATTAAAAAATGTTATATTTGGTAACAAATAAACGCCAGCATATACAGGATGGTTGCACAACAGGGTGAAGCAGGATTACAGTTATACAAAGTGGTTTCAAAAAATGTTGAGTAAAATTGTTATAAATGTGGCCCATAAGCATTTGCAGTTTGAGTTAAATGTATTCGGGATTGGTAGATTTATATTTTTATGTTAGGTGGTTCAAAAAAGTTAGAAAAAATTGTTATATTGGATAGCCCATATATTTCATATATTATTTCTTTTTGCAAAGAGTTGTATATTCCATACGCGGGAGAAACCGCGGGTAACGGCTAGTTTTAAATAAAAATGAATATGATGTCAAAATTCGGTATACCAGTAAGCACATCGCTGCAAGGAACATTTACCACGTTTACCATGCAATGTATGTTTGAAATGTAGAAATAAAATGAAGTCATTAGGTACAAATCAGGACTATATGCCGTATCCTTTCGTGTGTTGAATGGTCAAATAATAATCGGTTATCCTGAAGTATAAAAGGCAATGTTTGTCTACTATATTTTAACAGTATGCTACTCATCTCTTCCTTATAGTAGTCTAGATCTCAAAGGTTTTGGATTGAGTATTTGATATTTTACAAATGATTCCGATAAACAAGGTAGAGCTCTAACATAGTAACATGTTTTTTTACCTACCATCAGAACCAGAAATATGGCTGAATTCTGCGATCACTTGGATCAACAGAATTATCTTTATCCTAACTATCACCTCAGAAAATAAGACAGTATAATGTAAAAAGGATAAGAAAGTTTGTTTTGTTATTTTGTAAATGGAATTTCATAGCTTTAAATTTGTTGTATGTACTATTAAAAAAATGTACAAAAAACTATTTTGATTTATATTTCAGGTCTGATGCAAGCAGTATACGGCTATGACAGGCCAAAACTACCGTGCCCAGATGAAGAGGAATATTGCCATTATACGTTTCCAAATGTCCTTCTGGAAGACCTGGGCATGACCAAACCCAACTATTGGGTCGACGTCGGTTACCTATTGGGTGCGACAATTCTGCTAAGGACAGCAGCGTTTTGTGCACTGAAACTGAAAGTGCGTGTTTCATAATAAACTGTGTGCAATGTAATAGTATCTAGAATTTTCTACTTGGAATCTTAAAAGTCATTGTGGCGACGTGAGCATCTGAACACCAATATACGCAAAAGAGATTAATTCTAACTGTCTCAAATTTCGTATCGTTCGTACCCAGTTTTTTTTCAAATTGACAATTAATTTTAATCAATCACCAAAGTTAAAAATGACACCTATTAATTTTAAAGTATTTTTTAATGTCCAACTAACGTATAGTAAGGAAATTGTGACAATACCGTAGTTTAGTTATTGAAATGTGATATATATATATTTTATTTGTAAAGTTGGATTTTGATGTTTTTTAATTAATTTATTTTTAATATGTTAGATAAATATATTTCTGTGAAATAAATGAAGTGTTTTTACTTTTCTGTGTAATTATTTATTTAATTATTTTAGTTGTTTGTAACTTAAGCTTTTTTAAGGTACGATTCCGATCCACGCGGCAGACGGTAACAGCATGTGCCGCGGCAGCAGACGCCAATAGTTTGCAGTAATAACTTATATGAGATCGTTTTGCTGCGAAGCGGCAGACAGCACAACCGCACAATCACAGTACTGCTGTTGCAGTTAGACATTATAGACATCTTGTCAGACCAAGAAAGAAAAAAAAATTAGTGTCTAAATATCAGTGTTTGTTTGTTTCTTGGGAACGCCACATGAAATTCTAAAAATAACTTTTTAGATCTTCCAATTTGAAAGAAGCTTTGTTATTTCACATGATCTTTAGAATTTTTAGTGATACCCTGTATATATCAAATTTGCAGTAAATTCCTTAGGTATATTTGACTGTCAAACATTAATGTCAAATCGTGATTAGGTACTAAACGGGGTCTGATTTAGACCTTGAAATGTTTGGATTTTTTTAAATAAACTTACATTCAAGTTTATGTGGTGTTATTCCCAAAGTATACAGAAAAAAATCCGTGTTTATATTATAGCAAAAATCATAATTATAAAGATGCACGTATTGAAGAAAATATTTGGAAAGAGATCTCCAAATAACTCAATAAAACCACAAAGCATATTTATATCCCCGACTAGACCATACAATGTATGGCATCACACTCCCTCTAAGGCACTCTATGAGTGCCTTTAGGGGAATATTCACTAAACCCCAGATATCCTCGATATCAAAAGGGTTTAGATTTTTTTCCACGAATTTCCTGACCGCCCGGACTGTCCCTAAGAGGACGGCTTTTTGCATTTGTTTGTAAAGATGTTCGTCCAGACCGAGGTATTTTAAATTGTTTAATAGATGTTTTGGGACTAGGCCTGTCGTTGACATAACAATTGGTATCATTCGTGTGTTGTTCATGTCCCACTGAGTCTTTATTTGAAATTCCAAATCTCTATATTTGGTTATTTTCTCAGCCTGCTTGGTATTTATATTATTGTTATTAGGAATTGCTATGTCGATTAAAGTTGTTTTCCGAGATACTTTATCTACCAAAACTATATCTGGTCTGTTGTGAGCAACACTCCGATCGGTCAGTATCGTGCGGTCGCAGTACAGCTTGTAGTTGTTATTTTCTAAAACAGATTCTGATTTGTATTTATAGTATGGTAATCTTACTGAGTGTGATAACTAAAGTTTCAGCGCTAGTTCCTGGTGAAGTATTTTTGCCACAGCATCGTGTCGTTCTTTATATTCAGTTGCAGCGAACGCTTGACAACCTCCTGTGATATGCTGGATAGATTCAGATGTTTGGCAACCGTACGTGCATCTGTCGTTGTTAATAGAAGGGTCTTTAACTTTGTACTATAGGTAGTTCTTATTTGGAATTACTTGATCTTGGATTGCCAATATAAAGCCTTCCGTTTCAGGAAACATATGAGCAGAGATCAACCAGTAGTTCGACGCTGCACTGTCGACATAATCTTAGTTGACGTCATTTATATGTCTTCCTTGAAGGGGCTTCTCTTTCCATTTCAGCAGTTTCTGATCTGTGATTTGGTGGTGTAATTGGACATGTTGTGTCAGCCGCAGTGGTGTTGAGTCATCAACCTGGCACATGACTCTGTGTAGATCAGAAAATTCTGCGAGGTTCTGGAAATGACTAGGCAAAATAGAAATTTGTTGATCTAATAGTTTGCTAGATATGTCAATCCTCTTCCTCCTTCATACCGTGGCAACGTTGTACGTTCGACGGAGCTCTTTGGATGGTGCTTTTGAGCTTTTGTTAGTAAAACTCGAACTTTTCGTTGTAATTGTTCAATGTCAGTCTTGCACCAATTAACTATACCGAAAGAGTAACTGAGCACTGAACACGCGTAGGTGTTAATAGCCTGAAACAGATTTTTACTGTTTAGTTTGGTTTTCAACAGTCGTCTTACCCTTCTTTAAAACTCTGCTGTTAAGTCCTTTTTCATAGTCAAGTGATCAATAGGTTGAGCCTGCTTTATTCCAAGGTATTTATAAGTATGACCTTCCCCCATAGATTCAATTGAGGTGTCATCTCCCATTTCGAAGTGCCTCTGCTGTATTTTGGGTTTAACTATATTAATAATTCGGCATTTGTTTTTAAATCACTGTGTAAACGTCAAGATTTGAGTTTCATTCAGTGAGAAAAGTTTCTAACAAAAATAGGTATTATTTAACAATAATTAACAGCATGTGTATTGTATTTCTCTATATTTTCGATACAAAAGAGAAATAGTCATTGCCTATTATGTGGGATTCATTAAAATTATTGAAAAATATTGTGAATCTTAAGATATGAGGTTTATTAATATGTTTTGTAGTTATTTTGTAATACTAATACTAACTTTTGAGTTGGTTACTGGCAATTTCTGCTTACGAGTTGAAATCGATTATAATTCGTTTTGAGTACTCAATTTAACGCGTTCCTTAAATTTATTCAGTCTCATGTCCCAAAATATATATTAACTAATGTTTCAAAAAGTATATTTAATATTATAATTTTATATAATATAATGTTTATATTTTTATAAAGAATTGATATTTTTTATGTAGAAAATTATAACTAAATCTTTAATATATGTAAAGGCCAAATCTTTTTACTGTTTTCTGTCCAAGTATTTTTACAATACATGGCCACATTCCTGCAAACATCTGGATGTTATCCCAAGGCTGACTTATAAGTAAAATAAGCATCTAATTCATATTTTAAGATGGGTATTATTTAAAATATAAAGAAATTCATAGCATATACTGTTTTGTTATGGTAATTTAGGTACCTACTCATCTATTCTAGAATAAAATGTATTTTTATTCAAGATATTTTTCCTTCGAAATCTTGCATCACTGGACTTGTCTGCCTAAACGTTGAGTAATTATATACGGAGCAAGCGTTACACGCTGTTAGATTGGTTCACAGTGACAGGAAGACTATCTTTGATAGTTCAGCATAAGGCGTTGTTATTGTTTAGTGTCATTGTAGTAGATCAGTATTGATAAGTTGCAGTACCTTTCATATTAAGTATTCTGTTTTTGATGTGAATTTAATTATTTGATTAATATATCATTATTACAATCCCCCTAAGGGGCAATAGAGAATATATTAAAGTTGTTGGTCATCTCTTTTCTGTAATATTCACGAACTCGATTGAAACTGCAAATCATGGAAACTTTTAGATTGCAAAGAACACTCTTCCAATTATTATATCAGCCAGCCAAATATTTGGGGGTCACGCATTTGTCAATTTAGAATGACTATATTTGATTCAATATTTATTTTATTTTATTTCAACAGAGTTGTCAATATGAAGTAAACAATTCCCCCCCAACTTTATTTCGTATAAAAATATACTTTTGACAAATTTGATGAAATAGGGTCGAATTTCGACCACTGACATAAAAAAATCACAGTTATCTAAGAATCACCCATAAAAATCATCACCAAAGGTCCCCCAAAATTTTGATAAGATTCTTGTTTACACTCTGAGGAATCAGATATAACCATCGAAATTCTAGTATCTTCTATTTCTTTATAAAAGACGACGGTCATACAAGTTGAATAGTTTACAATTTACGAGGCTTGTTGAATCGGCAGTGAAAGAAGTGAACAACTGTTTCCGATAGTATTGCTCATTTTGTTTGTAAACATTGAATTTATTTTGGTAAATAAAAACCTTTGAATGTGAAAGTAAATATTTGTGAATTTTTAACCAATAGAATCTATGGCAATATCTACAGTTTTTGCAATCAGTTTAACATCATACTGAATATAAAGTGACGAATCGTATATTTATTCAATTTAATATTAAAATTGTAACACGAACGGTTTGTACAGGGTGACTGATTAAGAGTAAAAGATAATATATGCCTTCTCTAGCTATATTTATGGCTCACACTGAGGATATAATATATGAAGCACATCCAAGAAATTATTACTATAACATTATATTATGGGTGCATTAACATCTATTTTTTTTCAGCGTTCTAATAAAAAAATTATTTTGTCTAAAAAACATGTCACCTATTTTTGAAATACCCTGTAATTCAGGCAAACTTAAGTTCTTTTATGAAATATTTATGTCAAATAATTACAAATCACGAGTACAATGCATAGAAATAAAACACGTTTAGCATGAGATATCTGATATCAAAAATTAGGTATTTTCGAAATTTAACACCCTGAATGTCATAAACTAGTCATAGCCTATTATTGTCATAAAATTAGATCCTACAACATACAAAAAAATCAAAAAAAAATTCCGTTTTTCCAGATAAAGGGTGCCTGGTGTTTTAATTCCGTTCCATTAAAATTAAAAATAACAATACCAGTTAGTTACGAAAAAGCTTTATTACACTAAATTCTTTAAATAAGAAAGAACGATACTATAGAAAAAATAAGTACAATACTTAAACCTGATTTGTTAATTATAGCACTGCTACTGCAGTCATCGACATATTGTGTCATATGGTCTACAACGGTATCGTACAATATTGAACGTACATCTTTGGCAAAAATGAAGTCCAAATGGGTGAATAATCTTTCCTTTAAAAGATGCTTTTTGGAGAGTCTCGGTAATTCTGAAGCCAACTGTTCTACGTCCTGTCAAAATAAATACATTATTTAGTTAATTAAACGACCTAAATACCAAGAAGAAACTTAAATTACTATAAACAAAATCCGAACAACCAATATATTGTTAAACTCCGTGGGTTAAATTAAAATTGTAAAACTAATATTCACTATCACTTTCTAGAAACTTTTATTTACATCAAATATTCATAACAGCTGATTCGAACATCAAAACAATACCACGAAATAAGCTCTTTGCAATAACTAACTCTCCGCGGCTCGGTCGCTCCTATTAAAATCCGCATCGAATTCTTCTAGCAAAATCGAGTGTCAACGTTACAGTTGTCGAGTTATTTCGAGATTAAGTTTTTGTCCTTATCAGAAGATTCCAGTCCTTGTTTCTTTTCCTCCCAGCGACTGATGACGTATTGGAATGAAATGTTTTACATTACTCGCCAGGGACGGAATGGATAATTTATAACAATATGTTAATCAATTTTAATAATATGATATATAAACTTACTTTTACAGCTGCTAGTAGGTCATTTTCGGAATAATACAGCGCTACCGGAGCTGTGATTTTGGACACATCATAAATTGGTGGCTCTGCAGAATCGTATTTCTCAATGTTTTTCTTACTACCATAGTCGAACCATCGGAAATAACCTAACACAATACTCAATCTTATTATAACCTATGAATTGATTTCTGTAAAAGCTAATGAACTAACTAACAACAACTGTTATCTTTTTTTTAAAATTTAGATACTACGTCCGCTTAGTATATTGTCGTTTAAAGTTGTGACACTGTCTACAAATTTTGTTTTACACCAGTGCTTCATTTTGTGGAATCCCTGGACCTGACTTCAGATAATGTTGTCGAGTTTGGCCCATAAAACTCCGTATTCTTCGCACTTTAAGAGACATATGATATATGATGCTGCTTAACCCTGATGTCAAAAGATCGTCTTGTCTGACCAGTGTAGTGATTTCCTTACAGCATATTCCATATATGCAATCTTGAGGTACTGCAGGAGGACACTCCTCCGATTTTTGTGATAATACTTTTGAAATGATTTTTGATAAATTAATTATTAATATTTTTTTGTATCCTTTCTTTGACCGGAAATAGTCTCTAAAGATGTGTAATTCAGAAACATAATTTTTATAAAGATACATACCACTGTTGATTTCTTGACCGTAATGTGTCAACATCTTCATAGCGAGCCCACCTGGATCATTGTAAGCTACAACTGGCAGGAAGGACTAAAAGAAACAATAAAATATAGATTAAACTTTTTCTTCTGTCCAACAAACCATCCAAAAATAATGTAAACTAAAGGACGGTCAGCCATTTAGCTACTAGAAGTGACAAAGACTTTAGCTAGAGCGAGAAGGAGGCTTCAAACCCCCGAAATTTTCAGATTTCTACGAGAAAAAAATGTTAATTTGTTTGGATTGAATCTTATCTTTTATGTACTAGAAATACATAAAAAATATAAATTTTAAAAACTTCAAATATTACATAATATTTTCTGAATTATCCTAAGATAGAAAATCTAGTAAAAATTTGAAATCTAATTTTTCTTGGTGTTTATCTTGTTCCAAATAATATCAAAACTGTGTAGGTGCATGCAGAAGATAATCCCCCACACCTTAGTATTAGATATTTCCCAGTATCTGCTAGCAAACATAAAGTAATATCTGTAATAATTCTAGAATCAACATATTTCATATATGAATATTAATAAATCTAAGAGTGGCTAAATGGATAAATTATTTTTTTTACCAAGTCCATTTGAGCAGGATTGAAACCGCAAAGGAAATACAACACCATGGCACACAATGGTTGTGTTTTTGCACCATCTCTACAAAATACCTTGGTAAATATTGACATTTCTTCTATGTGGACTACATGCGTTAATCCGATGAGCTCAGTAATAGGCTGGAAAAAAAAAAAAGGATATTTAGCTATTAGTCCACATCTGGAGTAATAAAATTACACAACCCTACAAAAATACATGTTTGTCCTAAAATTTATTTATGACTTTTCTATTCATTATTCTCTAAAATAAAGGAAAAATACCAATACTAGCCGTCGCCCAGTGGTCGAAATTAGACCCTAAATTCATTGAAATTAGAAGCTGAACATTATTGACGTTATTTTGTCTTTATAGGAAATAGAGTTGGGGCGAAATTGGAAAAGTAGGCCAGGCCTCTGCTATCCCTATTGTTTCATTTGGATTACATTTGTAGAAATAATTCACGAAATTATTTTGTATTTATGTATATTATTGTATGATTGTTTTTACATAAATATGTCCTATACATTATCACAAATGTAATAGTGTCAATGCAATATGTTCGATAAAATTATCGGCGGATTTTTCTTTGTAAGCTTAAAGCTTCCGTCAATTACACACAAACGATTTCAAATATAGAGATTGAAATTGAAACAGAAAATACTTTGAACACTGACTGAATACTGAATTGAAAACTTTCAATCCAAGCGCTACAAAAGTAATGAAATGTCAAAATTTAAATCAAATCCTGCAGATGGCCATGAATATAGTGTTGCGAGATCTACCTATTTATCGTGAATTTGTGCAAAATTAGTTAAATTATATGAAAGTTTTCCGACAAATATAAAAAGACTCTAGATTAAAAGTATAAGGTTAAAATTAATAAAATATTATCGAAATAAATTGATCAGATGCAAGATAATTATGATTTTAGTTGACAAATCATATTTACAATGCAATGAAAGTTGCAAACTGCAAACGTTCGAGCGCCCAATAAACGGCAATTATTATGTATTATAATTTTTCGTCGTTTCTAATTCAATAACATGACTATGTAGGATAACTTTAGGGAATGGCCAAAACTTTTAGTTTTACATTTAATTTAGTTTGTCTTTCACATTGGTGTCAACCCATCTTATGATTTTCTCTCCAAGCAATCTGCCGGAGCACTGTTTGGCATTGACATTATGGATATATATAATGCTTTTTTTATTTTATTATTCAATAAGTGAACCAATATTATAAATTAATGTTAGCGTTCCTCACTGAAGGTCGTCCGTAACTACTATATAAAACAAAAATAGTGAAAATCGGTTGAGGGATAAAGGAAAAATGGTACCGTGGTCTTTGCCTATTTATATATAAATTCCCTAAAAAGTTTACTTTTGTGGTAGTTATGATAATAATCCTTTTTCTTGAATAATCATATTTAAAAAGTATTCAATAGTCTTTAAAAATACCTCGAAAAAATAAATATGATGTAATTGTCCCGCAGTTGACTTTTATGTACTCACCGTAACAATGTCAATAACCCTAGCCAGTGGTTTTAACAAAGGAGAACTTAAATGACTCATGTAAGCGACGGGAGCAAGAGCCGTCATCAAGGCTATTTTATCATTATAACTCGGCCGTGCAGCAGCCATGGCGAAAAATTGAGTCGTTCCTTGTGAGTGGCCTACGTAAAATACTTTCTTAAGATTGGTTACCGACAATATGTAATCAATCATAGCTGGAAGATCGTAGTACCCACATTCATGGAAACTGAAATGAAACAACAAATGTTAATACTGTTACATTACTGGACAATTATAACCTGTCTTACCTGAAGTCCCAATATTTTCTATCCTTTTCTGGATCAAGCGTGACGTGACGCCGGGACCAAGTGGTTCCACGATTGTTTCCTAACCAAACGTCGTACCCTGCGTCCGCTAGTATTAGTCCCAAGGATCCATTCGGACCTCTGTTTATGAAATCCACACCGTTGCTACCGAGGCCATGTTGGAGAAGAATGGGTGGCCTTATTTTAAAGGATTTTGTTTTGTCCTTATGTCTGCGGTAAGGTATCCTTTGCATCGTCAATATATAACCATCTTCGGTGGTAACTTCATGGACTTCAACGGGATAGTCATATTTGTTCAGAAAACCGTACTATAAAAATTAATATTCAGACAACTTTAAATATTGTCTAAAATTTGAGAATGTTTCTAAATTTCTGTATGTGTGTCTGTCTGTGTGTGTTGCTCTATATTTAAATATGTTTGACATTTACCTAAACCAGAATAAAAATAGTGTCAGATGTGAAAATTAAGAAGTCTCGGATACTTTACTGTTGAAACGGCTTTGAATTTAAGAAATAGAGGTTGCTGTTAGAGTACGAACCATTTTCAAATGAAAAGGGTTATTTATTTTGATTGGCCATTTGAGTTTGCTCTTTTCACATATTGTATTGTGAAGCGATGTTTTTTAAGGAACGTTCACATTTACACATACCAAAATAAAAGAGTGTGGTAGCGAAATTCAAAAATTCTATTTGTTTCGACATATCGTTTCGACTTGACAATTCTTTGACCCTAAAATACCGATACAGTTTTGTTTTCTGTGTAAGAAACAGGGACCAGTTTGTACATTAAGACGCGCTTCGTCTACAAAAATTAAAAAATTATACTAAATAAACAAATATAAAATCCAATTAATATACAATACCAGCACAGATTTTGCGTTTCGTTCCAATTCTCTGTTTGCGATATTTTAAATTGGCAGACTTTAGGACAGCACAAAGAGGGCAAGTTTATGGATGATAAGTTTGTGAAGCGTAGAGAAAAGGATGACTAAACTTATAAAGGGACTTAACTGAAAAGCATTAAAAAACAGGTTCAAGAAATGACCAGAATGGCGCTGGTGGAGAAAGAGGGATTGATGGAAATTGCTCGTGCTTCATCAGCATCACAAGGCGATAGCGAGAGACGAGAGATAAATTTAATTAGAAGCTTTCGCTTCCATCCTTTAGCCTTTTTTTCTCTCAAAGCCTTTTGAAGCATTTCGTGATATTGCAATTGCAATAAAGGCAGGCGAACTAATGCCACAAATTGCTTCTTCTTATTACGTCTGTTTGATAAAAATTTTATACACTATGAAAAATAAAGGTATTTTACTTTTAAGCAAAATTCATATTTGCTGACAAATCTCGTATACAGTTGAAAAAGTGACATGTAATGATTACAGTATATATTTCTGACAATGCAAATATATATATATATATATATATATATATATATATACGTTTTCTGTTTGAATTCAACCTATAAAGACACACTGTATATTGAAATCAATTGAGAACCTTGAAGTTGATTAACTGACATATATTTCGATTTATTTCCAATCAAATTTCAATTTATTACAATTTCTAATAATACAGCACAATTGTATGCAGTTTAAGTTTTAATAAACTTTGTTTGATTACAATTTGAGTTATCAAAAAATATCACTTTAAACAATTTTTTGAAACCTAGTATCTAGTTAAAAAAGTTACAGAAATACTTATTATACAATTTTTAGTGCAATGGCATAAGTAGATGCAGTTTTTAATTCTAATTAGTTAATTAGAAATTTGTTTACAAATTCATTTTTGTTAAGATCTAAAATTGTTATCAAATAGTTAGTTGATAACAATTTTAGATCTTAACAAAAATGAATTTGTAAACAAAATTCCTCTTTAATGGCAAACCTCGTCTACAGTTAAAGTGAGATGAAATGAGTACTGTTTACTTTATAGAACATGCAAATTGGTTTATGAAAAATAACTTTTTCTATTAAATTTATTAATTAAAAGAAACCGTTTGATTTATGAATACATACTGTATACATTTATTTGGATTTGTTCAATTTATTTACAATTTACCACAAGTTCCGGACAGTTAAATTTTAATCTGGCGACTCCACCCAATTTTACTATATAAGAAGGTCGTTAAAAAGTTTTTTCCGATTTTCTAAGAAACGGTATAAGCTATTTTAATGAAAAAAATATGGAACCAATCAGGATATCCTGGAACTAATTCAATTTCGCTTCAATTTATCCCATGTTCCGAATACAAGAAATTTCATATTTTTATTACTGGTGGTTGAAATATGGGGGAGTAGAATTGTAGCATCACGATGTACTAAAAAATCTAAGAATAAATATTCTATTAGATAGTTTACGGAACAAATGTCTGATTGTTTGGATATATGTATTTTTATGATGGAACCTTGAATTTACAAATGAAGCTCGATCACCTAGGTACTGTATAGTGATTTGTGAAGCAGTAGGATCCATAACAACTTGCCCCAGAAGAGTTACTTCTACTACTTCACTTCTTGCTGGATTTTGATTATCGCTTTTTTTTGTCAGAATTTTGGCACTAATTCTAGAATGTTAATAAATGCTTCTCTTGATTGTTTATCTACAATACCATACTTTCTATACTTTGTTCAATAAAAGTATTTATTCTCAAGATAAAATATCTACTGTTACTTAACCATTACCTTAAAAATAGTACTGCTCGTTGATAAGATATGTCTCATAACAAGCTTTCCCCTTTGAATAAATAAGGTTCATGGCTACTACTCCACCTCCCTCTTGAATGATTGAAATTAAACCGACTGAATTTATAGGCAAATATATTGACCTGCAAAATTTTTTATACGGCTAGAAGGTTTTTTCTTTAGATTTTCTAACAAAAGGGGACAAACCGTCCTCCAAACAGATGAGATTAACAAATAAAAATTAGACAAGATCTAACTCAAATTTTAGATTTCCACAATATGTCGGTTGGATTAAACAGCTGAAGGCATAAGTACGTTATCAAAATGATTTTGTCTGTTGATTGGGGTTTTCTCTCTTCAACATTTTTTCCTGCAACAGATAAGTATTTAAAATCGTATTTGGAGAACAAAGTGTAGTAAGGCAATTTCGTAAAATTGCCCGGATTACTTGCTGTCCGTACAGAAATTCTTCCTCGCAGTTATTCTGAGAGAAAGAGATGTCTTAAAATGATCAACCAGTATTCCTGTATATAAATAGTGTAAGGTATGGTATAGTGTTATATATCTGTTTGGAGACGTTTCAACTCTGACTCTAGAGTCGTTATCAATCGTTTTGTTGAGTCTTTCTTGGTATTTTCAAAAAATTTTCGCACTGATATGGATTATGTTGTTTGTCAAAAAATTTTGACAGTATGTCATTTGCCGATCACTTGATACTGAGGGTACCATTCTCTTGCTCTTCTAGCAATAGATCTCTCCAGCTCAAATGAAGGTCGATTGAAGGGGCCCCGATTTCCGTATTGTTTATCATCATACAGCTGGCTTCTTTAAGTTTTCTCTTTTTTAAATTTTCCTCTTTCTACAAGATCTTTGTTTTATCCCAATCTATCATTCTAGCTTCCGGTGCTAGTTAATTCATGGTTGGCCAAATTTGACTTGTCCACATGTCTTCTCGAAATGTTATATTGGTGTTCTTTTTTCCTTACTTCTAAAGGTCTTGAAGTTTCACCGGTATAAGTATAGCCACAGTCACACACAACACTGTACACACAATCGGGGCCCTTTCAATCGACCTTCATTTGAGCTGGAGAGATCTATTGCTAAAAGAGCAAAAGAATGATACCCTCAGTATCAAGTGACATATTGTCACTGTCAAAATTTTTTGACAAACAACTTAATCCATATCAGTGTGAAATTTTTTTGAAAATACCAAGAAAGACTCAACAAAACGATTGACAACGACTCCAGAGTCGGAGTTGAAACGTCTCCAAACAGATAAGTATAACACTATACACTATTTATATATTTTATAATACTGGTTGATCATTTTAAGATATCTCTTTCTCTCAGAATAACTGTGAGGAAGAATTTCTGTACAGACAGCCAGTAATCCGGGAAATTTTACGAAATTGCCTTACTACACTTTGTTCTCCAAATACGATTTTAAATACTTATCTGTTGCAGGAAAAAATTTTGAGGAGAGAAAACCGCAATGAGCAGACAAAATAATGCAAGACTTCCTCAACAATCTTTTCGAAATAAGTTATTAAAAATTGAATAATTTAACAAGATCGTTAGTAATGTCTAAGTGTTTATTGGGAAATAACACCACACTTTAAAGGAAATTGCTGTATATTCCAAACGTTTCGGGGTCTACATCAGACCCCGTTGTCAATGGCTAAGAAACTACGGATTAAAAAGGTACAATTTAAATATTTAAATATTTAAATTTACATCTTGGAATTGTACCTTTTTAATCCGTAGTTTCTTAGCCATTGACAACGGGGTCTGATCTAGACCCCGAAACGTTTGGAATATACAGCAATTTCCTTTAAAGTGTGGTGTTATTTCCCAATAAACACTTAGACATTGAAAATTATGCCACAAGTATCCTTCAGAAAACAAGATCGTTAGTACTTACAACATCAAGGCCGAAATCAGGATGCAGAAGGCCATCATCAAGTGGTTCATTTACCGTTAAATTTCTTAGTTTATTTCTTATAAAGCTTCCGAGTATAGAAGCTTCAATATAACAAACACAACCAAAAATAATTAAAACGTGTCTTAACCACATTATGGTATTTTTACGACTCAATAATCTGTGTTGCAAAATCAAAGGTTGTAATTGGTATCAAAAGTACTTTATTTATTACGAAAAATTGACTAGCAAGGCCACTTACTAATGTAATCTGCGTTATCTTCTGCTAATATCTAAAACTTGACGATTTTATCTGATCAATTGAAAAACTTAGATATGTACAGAATGAGATTATTTCAAATGATTTTTTAATTCAGAAACAATCGTTTTTAGAGGATAATTGTGTAAGATTAAATATGTAATAAAGATGTGCACATGAATCAAGGACCTGCAATCTTTAGATTAACTTATGCTCGTACGTTATTCTTATTTTATCCATTTGGGTTAACATTTAAACTTTTTCAAAACTAAAGAATGCTAATTCCAAACCAATTTATTCTTTAATATTCAGAAAAATAAGATAAATTTTAAATAACCAATTGCTTGAGTACAAAGAAAATAAAATAAATTTACATAAAAAAATATTAATTGTTCATTTTTACCTATTTTTAACAAATTTCCCAATTTGGTTGTATTTTTTTCTTTGTTATCTCAGAAAATTCGTTAATTATAATCCAATTGAGGCAATTTTATTCCTACCTCAATTCGTCTATATTGTGACAGGATTCATCCGATATTTCATGGAATCGGCATTCTTCTGATATTTCGCAGACTCCGAAATGTTGGTCTGTCGATCCGAGACCGGCGGCTAGCGCTAACGAATTTCCTCGAATCTTCTAGAACAGGAAATTTTCCGAGGACTCATTTATCTTCTAGGGAATTCTGAGAAGGAATATATAAATACGAAGAACTGGAGAAAGGATGCATTCTGTATTTGGTCGCAGTTTAGTATACATACAAAAAGTGGTCAAAATAAATTGTAAACAGTTGTGTGAATATAAATTAAAGTAGTAGAAATAGATTAGAGTGAGTTTCAATGACCCGAAGAGTAAATAAAAACTTTACAATATATACATTGTGTTAGTCTAAGTTGGAAGTATATGGAAAACTTAATATTATTATCTGCTTGTTCGGAAACCTAAAATGATATCATGTAACTTTTTCCAATAATATACGCAAATAGTCAAAAAATATTGATTGTGTCAAATTACAAAACTAAACACCTCATAATTGAAACATTCACACTGGTCGATACCTGAACGTTGACATTTTATATCGCTGTGTTGGGCCTGTTGCTGCAGATGGTTTCGCTTTGTTTTTTTCGCCCCAGGTTTTCTTATTTAAAGTATTGTGACTTCTGCCGACATTAGAGTAGCAGTGCTGCATTAATGATCACTAATGCTACAAAAAGTGTGTAACGAGGTCAATTCATAGATGTAATGATAGAGTCCCGAGAAAAACGTGCCTTTTAGTGTCAGTCAAGTGACGTCTATCTATTGCTTACAGATCTAGACACATACAGATACGTCTACTCGGTTTCCTTTCTCTTTGGTCCAGCGTTACGATTCCACTTGTACAGGCGTCCATCCTTTTACGCATTCTACCTTTAGGTACTACTTCTTTGGTTTAACCAGGCCCTCGATGTATTAGATATGTCGCGTGATTCAGGAGGATTCAGATGTAATACTTGTAGAAAATTTGTTGGGTTTTCTGTCATGCTATGCGTGTGCTTGTTATTTTTGAATGTAAAACGTTCTGAAAATGGATGAACACTTGAGATTAGACCTGCATCCGCTATTAGGAAATCCTACCTTAAGATTAACAAGGAATTTTATAAATACATTTTTTGTATTTTTAGCAGGTGTTTTATGATTTTGGTATAATTGAATTGAGTCTATTTCTTGATTTAAATGTGGTTTTAATCTTAAATCTGTTGCCTACTCTTTTTAGTCTTTCTGAGAAATTTTGTATATGTGGTATTGTTATTGTAGTAATGAGATTATTTTGTGAGTCAATGTTGTTTTAATGAAGTTGTTATTGATTGTTAGCGATTGTTTGGTATTCGATTTTACTTTACTCTTCATTAATATTTTTTTTTCTGGGTAATTATTGACAGAAAGAACAGTTTTTATAAATATTTTTTTATCCAAAGGAACTTAATTATTATACGATCTTTGGAATTTTCTGTGCTACCTTGTATTTTATCAAATAAAATTCTCTTAGTTACGTCATACGCCACATAATATTGTCAAATTTTACATTTCATATATTCTCTTTATTACCATTAAGAACGGGTCTGACCTAAAGCCTGAAAGGTTTAGAAATATACAGCATTTTCAACTTTTACGGTGTCATTCCCAATAAGTGTTTAAATATTACAGAACAAATATTTCTCACATCTGCCAATTGATATTTCGCAAAAACAAGTGAATAAATAAAACTACATAATTCGATATAATCGTATTTATTTAACATATCACAAAAAATAAGTTGATATTTGATAAAATTATCACAAAGCACTCATTGGATCTAATCACCGCCAAGCAAGGTTTATGAAAACAAAACAAACGAGCATTACGTTAGCGGTGTATGTCAATGCTGCATTGTTATCAATCATTTTGGCATAAGTGTTCATTTGTTCTATAACCTTGTTGTTCAACAAGGTTTTCACGTTATTTGCCCACAGAAAATCCAGATGAGTAAAATATTTTTCTGCCACGAGGTGTTTTTTAGTTACGTTTGGCAAATGAGCCGCAAGTTGTTCTACATCCTGAAAAAATAATACTATTTTAAGACTTTTGATGATAACAGGAACAAAACAAATAAACAGAATAAACTATGTACATTAAAAACGATTAATTAGTTCTTTCTGATACTCTGATATTTTACGAAACTGTACACTGCATCCCATTTTGGTTGAGATTGCCAGGTTACTCGGTTGTTATTGAAGATAGAGTCTTGCGGTTTTCACATACCTGTTCTACTTTTTTGTGAAACTCAGAATGGCCATATCAGATTTTGCATAAGTATTTCCATTTATAAGATACAGGGCGATTTTGATAATTTATACTTTTTGGACCCCTTATATATCCACGAAGTTATTAGAAATACCCTTCCGCTAAGAACTACGCCTAATAGAAAAATAGAAAAGAAAAATAGAAAATAGTATGATTTTGAAGATACTACACATTATATATATTTAAAAGGAACACCCTGTATTTTATTATTTCATTGAATTCGTTATTTTTTTCCCTTTAAAATAATGTATAATACAATACACATGGTATTATTAGAAATGCTAAAAAACACTAAAAAGCTGAGTTCTTTGCTAGTAGGCCATGTATTTTCCATTTAAAAGGAGAATCAAACAAATAATTCCATTTGAGATTTTTTATAGGAGTTTATCAGCAAAGAAAAATAATGTTGACAATAATTCAATAACATGAAACACGAAATTTAGGTACCTAAAAGCAACTAATAAATAATTATACATCGTTCATTATGTATAACAAACAGAACAAGTATTACAAATCAAATATTGATCTTAAAATTAATTTTGGACATTATTTATTACCTTATTGATTTAACTGTTCAAATTGTTGTCCATTTTCCCTAACACATAATTGGCAAACCTTTCCATCTGGCATGAATCTATTTAAAATTATTATAGAATTCCGCCTTTCGGAACAATATTTTATCTAATGAGCGCTGGAGAGAAAAACGCAAATCTGATCAAGCTGTCATTGTTAGTAACTATTGTGTTTTATCGTGTTTGAGTTTACAAGATCATTATATAAATAATTATTTTTATATTTCCACAGGTATAAAGTACGAGTATTTTACCATAAGATATTTCATGAAATCGCGTTTTTAAAACTTTCAGATATCCAGAGAGGCATCAACCTAGTCGAATAACTATATTTAGAATAAAGAATAATTTACTAAGTTTTGGTGCATATTCTAAACCTCGATCAAAGGTGTATAACAAAGAAAATCGAGAAATAAATGAAATAAATGTGTTAGCTAACGTTCATGCCTATCCCCAGACTTCTTGTGCGAAATTAGAAAATTACACTGGAGTTTCTCAATCACGGGTCCAAAGAATTTAAAAAAAATATAAATCTAAACCTTACAAAGTCAATAGTGCCCAGCACTTATATCCTGGTGATGCAGCAAGACGGTTAAATTTTTGCAATTGGTTTTTAGACCAAACCCGAAGGGACAATGATTTTGTAAAGAGAGTTATTTGGTCTGACGAATCTCATATAAGCAGTGCCGGTATATTTAACAGGCAGAATACAAGATACTGGTATGATGAGAACCTGCACTTAATTTTTGAGCGACAACAGCAGGGTCGATTTGGTTTTAATGTAGCCTGGGACAAAAATAAAATACCGCTTTTTTGAAGGAACCCTTACCGCCAATAGGTACTTGACAATCCTAGAAGACTTATTACCCGAAATGTTGGAAGATGTTCCCCTCGCCTTTCGCAATTCTATACACTTTCAACAAGATGGCGCCCCTGCCCACAATTCTAGATTAATTGGGCGCTTTTTAGAAAATAATTTTCAAGGATGTTGGATAGGAAAACATGGACCAATTAGGTGGCCTCCAAGATCACCCGATTTATCTATATTGGACTTTTTTTGTGAGGTTATTTGAAAAATAAAATATATACCAACAGACACAACAGTCGCGAAGAACTTCGTGCCGCAACAGAGGCAGCTTTTCGGGATTTACAAAGGCGACCTGTTATAATTTTTAATGCACTCAGGCGTATTGAAAAGGTTTGCCAATTATGTGTTAGGGAAAATGGACAACAATTTGAACAGTTAAATCAATAAGGTAATAAATAATGTCCAAAATTAATTTTAAGATAGATATTTGACTTGTAATACTTGTTCTGTTTCTTATACATAATGAACGATGTATAACTATTTATTAGTTGCTTTTAGGTACCTAAATTTCGTGTTTCATGTTATTGAATTATTGTTAACATTATTTTTCTTTGCTGATAAACTCCTATAAAAAATCTCAAATGGAATTATTTGTTTGATTCTCCTTTTAAATGGAAAATACATGGCCTACTAGGAAAAAACTCAGCTTTTTAATGTTTTTTAGCATTTCTAATAATACCATGTGTATTGTATTTACATTATTTTAAAGGGAAAAAAATAACGAATTCAATGAAATAATAAAATACAGGGTGTTCCATTTAAAAATATATAATGTTGTGTAGTATCTTCAGAACCATACTCGGGAAAAAAAAATTGAGTACTCCACTGGATTCTATGCAAAATTTTCTATTAGACGTAGTTCTTAGCGCAACAATATTTCTAATAACTTCGTATATAAATTATAAATGGAAACACTTATGCAAAATCTGAGTTTCACAAAAAAGTAGAACAGGTATGTGAAAACCGCAAGACTCTATCTTCAATAACAACCGAGTAACCTGGCAATCTCAACCAAAATGGGATGCACTGTACAGTTTTCAAAAATTCTGTTATTTACTGTTTGTGTAAAAGTAGTAAATACGCACATTTCCTGTTTGGAAATCTATTCTGTTAAGTATGAATTATTTTCTGCTAATCAGTTCACTATCTGATCAAGATACGTTGTTAGTATTAACTTTAACACCCAGTTTTTACTGGCACATCGCTACCAGGAATGCTATTATTATGTTTAGTTTTTTTAAATTATACCAGCAATCATTTTCTGTCTGACTCACTTAGGCGCCTGAATTTGTATTCTGTTCAACCAAACCAAAACACAGAAAGCAAATATCTTGGTTTCTATGCAGATTGAAGGGTACATTCTCCCGTAAAGTCAGTCTTTTTCGAAGTTATTCTTGGCATATTTGAGAAACTAAAGCTTAAAAAATGGATTTAGTTCCATGATTACTACCTGTTGTTTTTTAAGTATTAGCGGGGAAATCATTACGCTGTCAGTCTTTCGATATTGTGTTATTGGTGATTATTAGATGGATAAACACCGCCAAACATTTCTTCTTTTGGATATTCTTATGTATTCTCTAATCCTTTTCGGATTGTTACGAGAATTCATCCGACAGCTGGTGCAATCGGCCATCAACCAATTCATGGAAGGGACATTATTCCGATAATTCTGGGAATCCGAAATGTTTGTCTCTCAACAGGCCGACCGCTGCCGTTCCTGGGAATTCCCTTAAAGCTTCCAGAACATGAAAGAGTTTCCCGATGGTTCGTGGACTACCAGACATTAGGAAGCATTCAGTTTTCGACGGTCGTATTGTATAGTTAAGATAAAATGTAAATAAGTTTCTGTGAATATAATTTGTGTTAAATTAGTGGAAATAAATTAGAGTGAGTTGGACTGTGTTTTTAAATTAATCCAAGAACTGAACAGAACCCGTGTGTGAAAATAAAAACATTACAGTGGTGTCAGGTGTGAGGTGTATTTGTGAAACTTTTGAAGTGAAAAATAAATAGACTGACAATGTTTAAAAACGTGAATTTGGACCAAATGAAAGTGACGGACTTAAAAAAAGAACTTGATGAAACTTGAGAAAGCAATAGCATTAACACTCGCTTTAAGAGGGATGCTACAGATATTTTGCAAACATTGAATACCTCGGCGCAAGAAGACTACGAACAGATGGTGAAACACTTAGAATTGAGGTATGGCCAGACACATTTAGAGCACGTCTACCACTCCCACTTGAAACATCGCCACCAGAAAGCGAATGAATCCTTACAAGAATTTGGAGCTGATATTGCTCGTCTCGTTCGCCTTGCCTATCCAGCCAAACCGGAAAACGTAATGGAAAGGTTAGCAGTCCAAGCGTTTTTGGATAGTCTTCGAGACCAAGAAGCCAGACAAGCATTGATACTAGCTCGACCGACTCAATTAGTGGATACACTGACTCGAGCTCTGGAATTTGAGGCTGCAAAAAATACCTGTAGAGGTCAGGGCAGCGAAAGAGAATCAGAGGATGGCGTAAATGTTGAAGTCGCTGTAAGGAAGATAGTAGAGGAAGTCCTTACAAAACAAAGACTAATGAGATGTCGGAAGTGTCGTAACGTAGGCCATATCCAGTGCAAGGAGAGCAACGGAATACCCACTTCCTCGTCAGAACATCGCGTTGGAACGAGCTATAAGAACGCTGATATCTTATCCAAGAGACCAAGCCCTGATATTTGTAAACATGATCAGCGAACCGAAGACAAAAGAGCTGTTCTCTCTGTAGAACTACCGCCGTCGATGACCATTGGCAGCCTGAGGAGATCCAGAAAGACCCAAAATTAGATCCAGAACTAAAAGAAGTTATCCGGTGGAAGGAAGAAGACCGCAAACCTACGTGGCAAGAGATTTCCCGATATTTACCAACCATAAAGTCGTACTGGGCTCAGTGGAACTCCCTCATCCTGAAAAATGGACTTCTCAAGCGCGTCCTGAAATCTCCAGAGGAGGGAAACGACAGAAAACAGATTGTAGTCCCCAGAAATAGGAGACAACTGAAGGACATCTGGGAGTAACGAAAACCCTGGGGAAGTTGAGAGAACGCTTCTATTGGGTAAATTGTCAAGTGGATGTCAAGGACTGGTGCCGGAAATATACTGTTTGTGCAGAAAGTAATGGGTCTCAGAAGTGTCCAAAAGCTCCCATGAAGCAATATAACGTGGGCAGTCCATTCGAAAGAGTAGTCATTGATGTTGCCGGTCCATTTCCTGAATCCGACTCTGGAAATAAATACATTGTGGTGGTGATGGACTATTTTAGCAAATGGGCCGAAGCGTATGCCTTGCCGAATCAATAAGCCTTGACCGTTGCTGATGTCCTTGTCAAGGAATGGATTAGTCGTTTTGGTGTCCATTGGATTGCACTCAGACCAAGGTAGAAATTTCGAGTCTACTCTTTTCCAAGACGTCTGCAAGCTCTTGAAGATCAATAAAACACAGACGACAGCATTACACCCACAATCCGATGGAATGGTAGAACGGATGAATAAAACCATTAACCGCCATTTGTCAAAGATAGTCTCTGACCACCAATGAGACTGGGACCAGTATCTGCACCTGTTTCTAATGGCATATCGTTCGTCTGTGCACGAGTCCACGGGTCCGACCCCGGCCAGTATTATCATGCGACCAGAATTAAGACTACAATGTGATTTGAAATTTGGATGTCCCCCAGGAGAAGAGACCGCAGGTGAAGATTATGTCAGCCAGCTACGTCAAAAGATGAACGACATCCATGAACGAGTCCGGTTAAAGATCGAGAATGCCAGTGCCCGAATGAAGGAAGCCTACGACAACAAAGCCGAGGGCAGAGAATTCCAAGTTGATGATCTTGTTTGGTTGTATAACCCGCAACGTCGTCGTGGATATTCGCCCAAGCTACAGAGATCTTGGGAGGGGCCTTACTAAATTGTGAAGAAAATCAACGATGTTGTCTACAGAATAAAAAAAGCTACCTCAGGGAAAACCAAAGGTGGTACATTTCAACAGGTTAGCCCCTTATGTCGGAAGTCATGACGGCGAAGTTGACCAAGCCAAAGTCCGCAGCATCCAACCACCCGATGATGAGATGACCTTGAAACAGTTTATGACATTGTACTCTAATGGGCAGAGAGATCTCCGGATGTCCAGAGGAATAACCAAGGTGTTTGCCAAAAAGTACGGCCAGTTCCAGAAGCTACGGGAGTAACATCCAGCGGTAGAGAAGGTCCTTCTTCTCGAAGATAAACAACCAATGGGTACCAGAGACATCGTTAATTTGGTAACGAAAACATTCTCGCAAGGCAAGACAACATATAGCGATCTTTGGAAGACTCTAGTAGAATTGAGGAATGTGATGATGAATCTGATGATTGGCGGTCCCAAAAGATAGCCTGCGGGTTGGATGGACTAAATTGGAGGGTGTTGAGAAGTATGATGGAAACAATCTTTCGATTCAGTGGCATCAACATCCTGGTATGCTGTCTCAATATTTGCAGCCCAGATTCGAAGACCGTTAACTGTTACTACCACCAAACTTCCCGTTATCGAAATGGAGAATCCTGCAAATATCGTCACACCAGGAAGGATTTTAGGACATTCCGGGGACGAAATGGTCTTAAGGAGGGAGCAATGTTACGAGAATTCATCCGACAGCTGGTGCAATCGGCCATCAAGCAATTCGTGGAAGGGACATTATTCTGACAATTCTGGGAATCCGAAATGTTTTTCTCTGAACAGGCCGACCGCTGCCGTTACTGGGAATTCCCTTAAAGCTTCCAGAACATGAAAGAGTTTCCCGATGGTTCGTGGACGTACCAGACAATTCAGAGATAAATATATAAATATGCACAGCTGGCGATAGGAGGCATTCAGTTTTCGACGGTCGTATTGTATAGTTAAGATAAAATGTAAATCAGTTTCTGTGAATATAAATTGTGTTAAAGTAGTGGAAATAAATTAGAGTGAGTTGGACTGTGTTTTTAAATAAATCCAAGAACTGAACAGAACCCGTGTGTGAAAATAAAAACATTACATGATGTTAAAATTTATGTGCAACTGATTGTTGGCTATCACACTTTTAATAAAAGTTCGCCACGTGCAGATTTTCTCCCTGGTTAGCTAATAATAAAATCAATATATCATTACTAAGAAATCTTCCCTTTATATATCAAGACTATCCACCAATTTGGTGAACCCCATGTTTACTACAACTACCAATCTCTATCAGTTACATCTATTCCTGCACACGAATAGATAAACACTCCACCATCATTTAGTTTCTTATTTGAATAAAAATAATTTTTAAATAATTTCCAGTTTGGTTTTGAGCAACATCTTTTTTCCAAGAATGTTTATTTTGACCTTCAGGATATTTTGTTAAAAAACTTACCTACTACATATTCGATTCTTACTTGTAACGATTGTCCGTCTGAATTTAAACCAATATAACATGGAGTTCCTCAAGGTTCGGTCCTTGGACCTATTCTATTCATTATTTACCTAATTGTATTCATCTTCATAAATTGGTGATATTTGCAGATTAACGAACTTTGTATTAACTAGTCTCACTAAGCTTTCGTAATAAATGGACGCAAAATATTGAAAATGGTTTAATACTAACACAAAGTGTTATACTCTCTTTAAGGTGTCATTCTTTTGTACGAAACACAATATATAAAATATATATTGTTTCTGGGCGGAGAACCTTTATCATTTGCCCTTCCCACAAGAGAAACCCCCCTCAAACACTTATTTAAAGACCGACATCTAGGATTTTCGGGGAACTAGCACACAGAGGTTCCGAATCTGGAGCCGTTCCATGTAAATGCTGTTATCCCTTTACTCGTAGGTTAGAATGTCACGATAAAATTTTCGGGTTAACTTCAACTGTCAGAGGTATTGAATACTCTCTTTTCATTCTTTGGTTCACAAGAGAATATATACAATAGATATTGTTTCTGGTCCATGTAAATGCTGATATCCCGTACTCCTAAGTTAGAATGTCACTATGAAATTTTTAGGATAACTTCACCTGTCTGAGATATTGAAAACGCTCTTCGAGGTGTCATTCTCTTGTACACAAGACAATATATACAACTGAAAATATTATCGTGACATTCAAACCTAGGAGTTACGGGATAAAAACATTTACAAGGAAGGGCTCCAGATTGAGAACATCTGTCCCCTAGTACCCCGAAAATTTTAGATGTCGGTCTTTACATCTCGCGTCTACAAAGTGTTATCTCATTAGACTACTTCTAATATTGATGCAGGTAGTTAAAAATTACTTAGCATTCGTTAGGTAACCCTTTGTATTGAGCCTTTTGAAGAAGTAAATTTCGCATCTAACCGTTCCCTGCCTTATATTTGTTTCACGTTCTCGTTGAGGTACAGATATGAAATGATATCTATCCCTTTACATATATGTTTATTATTTATTTTGTTAACGTAAATAATCGTATAATATTAAAATCAATAATAGTGTTCAGCCCTGAAGTATAGGTCTAGACGATTAATCCGGGTCTCAGTTGGTATTGTTAATACTGTTATAACATTCATTCTATACGAAATGAAAAAAAAACAGGCTGTATATAAAAAAAGCAACAACGGCAGTCCCAAAAACTTGATTAATGTAAAAAACAGTTCAGTGTGATTCCCGAATAGACTTCTGGTACTTTCGAGGATCCTGTTTAAGGACGACTATCTTATGAGACGAGTAGTCTATATTTAGTGTGAATTATAACGACAGAGCGAAGCGATCAGCTGTTAGTCACTTTGTTTTGTAAATAAGAAATTTTATTTTGGTAAAATAAAGACGTTTAAAGTGAGTGAATAGTGCATTAGAACCCACGAACTCTATTGTATTACCTTGTCATACTAAACTTTTATCTTAAGATGTTGTGGGCAGAGTGGCTTGTTATTTTGAGATGGCCTTTACTTGCGATTTTCATTTTTCTGATGTTTCCTTTCGGTGTTAAAAGTTTGGCCTCTGAATATCTAAGAAGAATGCAGTTCTTGACTTTCACTTACTTATTGTCGGCTTCTTCTAATTTGTTTGTTAAGGAATCTTGAATAACCTGTGTTCTGTACTTAGGATGAAGGGCGAGTTTACATATCCACAATTTTTATGTATACAGTTTGACTGATATGTGAAGTACCCTTTTTCAAGAATACATTGTTTAATTGACTAATATTTGAAACTAGCAGATATTTCACTAAGGCAGTTGTTGCCATGAAACACAAAACAGAAAATTTTGCTTGATTTTCTTGCCATTTATATTATTACTTACCGGAACTGAGGCTAACAAATCATTGGTGGAGTAGTGCAAAGCAACGGGCGTAGTTATTTCTGAAAAATTGTAATGTGGCGGTTCCAAAGATTTATAATGTTCCCAATTTTTAAACCACCCATAATCATAATGTCTGAATGAACCTAAAAACCGGCAATTAAAATGAAATATGTCAGAAATTCGAGCCATTACGACAATTTTATAAAATCTTACCACTTTTAGTATTTTGTCCAAAGTGTGTCAACATTCTTAAAGATATTCCAGCAGGAAAATTATAAAGCATTACTGGAAAGAAAGACTGCAATACGAAAAAGTAATTTATATTAAGCATTCACTTAAAACTTAGTTAATAAAGCTTTAAGCACAGGCGAACCCTGATTGGTATTTCGGGTTGTGGGGTACGGTCCATGTTTAAAAAAACGCTTGGCAGAAAAAAGGAAGCTTACTTCGTAATCATATTTTATTATTAATCTGTTGTACAGTAGTTCTAATTTCGTAAGGATTAGAATTACTGAACTAGAGAATAATGTTTTGCTTAATTTAGAAGTGAGATTTCACTGGAATCCCCCAAATCCCCCGTGGATACGCCTATGGGGGTAAGAACCAAAAGATTGGTTCTGTGACATTTTTTCTATATGGTACATATCTGAGTTAAAAATGTAGTTTATAAATAGTTAAGATCGATATGATTAGTGGATAATGTAAGTGATTTATTACCCACTAATAAAATTCCAGGAACGTATACAAAAATTTCATCACAATAATAAAACAATCCAAAATAATCCCATTAAGTGCCTCCTACCCTTCTTTTACCTGAACATTTCGAGGAGCCAATTATTATTTCTTCGTACCTATTACTCATTTAGAATTTGTATATCACTGTGGCAATACTCTCTTCGCGGTGTCATTTCTTTGTATACAAGACAAAAGACAATATATATTATATATAATATATAATGTTTATTGTCAGGGAACCTTCATCAGTTGCGCTTCCCACAATTGAATGTCCTCTCGAAAACTTCTTTATGTATTTGATACATTTCGTTAACTTTAAAGACGCGGGATGTAAGACCGACATCTAGGATTTTCGAGAGAATTAGCACACAGAGCTTCCGACTCTGGAGCCGTTCCGTGTAATTGCTGTTCTCTCTTAACTCCTAGGACAGAATGTCACGATAAAATTTTCAGGTTACTTCACCTGTCTTCGCAAAGAAATGACACCACGAAGAGAGTATTCAATATCTCTGACAAGTAAAATAACCTGAAAATTTTATCGTGACATTCTGTCCTAGGAGAACAGCAATTAAACGGAACGGCTTCAGATTCGGAACCTCTGTGTGCTAATTCTCTCGAAAATCCTAGATGTCGGTCTTACATCTCGCGTCTTCAAATTTAACGAAATGTATCAAATACATAAAGAAGTGTTCGAGAGTACATTCAATTGTGGGAAGCGCAACTGATGAAGGTTCCCTGACCAGAAACAATATATGTTATATATAATATATATTGTCTGGCGTACAAATGACTCCACACCGCGAAGAGACTATTCAATATCTCTGACAGGTGAAGTAACCTGAAAATTTTATCCTGACATTCTGTCCCAGGAGTTAAGGGAGAATAGCAATTACACGGAACGGCTCCAGATTCGGAACCTCTGTGTGCTAATTCTCTCGAAAGTCCTAGATGTCGGTCTTACATCTCACGTCTACAAATCATTGTGACAAGTTGAATAAAAAGTGAAGTTTTGAAGTGATCCTGAGAAAAGATGAAATGAATGGAGTAGCCGCAAGGTAACTAACATTTGTTTTGTCTTTTGTCTCATTCTTGAAATAGCCCCTTATAAGTGTGAGCGAAACATCGGAAAACGTTGTTTATATCCCGATTTCAGGTATGTAAATAAACTAATTCGAAAAAATGACGCGGTCCAAATCCGGAAATAGCAGAATTAGCTATGACTCTTGCCGCGAAAACCTCCGTGCTATTGGTATTGTTTATGGTGATGTAAAAAATTCTTCTCAGTGCAAAATGTAAGTAACTTCTTGTAATTAATGTTTAATAATTCCGAAGCTAATTAACATAACAACAACTATGCACGAAAAACGAATCAGTGCATATCTCGAATGTTTAACGAACTCTATGATGTTCATCAGCAGCCGTCTTGTGTAAATCGTTGTTGGTGGAAACGAAACAAAACGTAATAAGTTTGTTCGTAGAGACCAGTTGCTATGGAGTCTCCTCAACCCTCCATACCAGTTGCCAATAATTCCAACTGTATTCAAAATTCAAATAGATGGTTGATGCTGAGCCACTTTAAGTTATTATTCAATGCACCGGCTATATGGTCATGTTTCCGCAGGTATTGATAGGTCGGCAACCGCAGCTTTGAATTATTTGCAGACATAGTTTATGTTTGCATGTTAAACATGCAGTCAAACCATACAATTAGTTAGAAATAAGTTAGCTCTTTTATAGGTTTATTCTCATATTCCTAGTTAGAATATATTTGCTTTCGTAGAGTATTCGTTACTGGCCGAAGTATATCATTATTATGTCATGATTTTTAAGGTGCTCTCTGTTGAGTTTGTTCGCGAAAATAATTGCATCTGATTTATTAGCGTTTAATTGCAAGTGGTGTGCTATTGAATATTCTGATATTGATCTCAACTCTTTGCTAATTTTTATACTTGTTGTTGTCCAATCATTCCCTTTACACTCAATGTATATCTACGTATCGTTTGCAAAAAATGAGAGTGTTCTATTTGGGGGGAGGGGGGGGGAAATCCGTTGTATTTAAAAGAAATAACCTAAAATTTAACCTTGGGGAACTACCAGTCTAATTGATTGGGGGTTGTTGTTTGGTTATTTATTGACACTGATTGACTATTTGTTAAGTACGCTTTAATGAATTTAGTGACAGTATCACCGAATCTGTAATATACGAGATTGAGGCATACTTGAATCTAACATTTCATGAAAAATTAACTCTACCAGTAAAGAAATTAATAAGAAATATCATCACCGTACTTCAAAACACGTCTATGAAACTATAGAGAGACAAGAATTTAGAAAATACATTAGGAGTATAGTTTCATGTATTTGGAAAAAAATGGGGTACCATGAAAGGAAACTAGAGAGGTCGTAACTTAGGTGTTCAAAAGTGGAACTGTTAGTTCAAAAAAATACTCCCCTATCGAAGAAATTAGAAAATCGAAAACGATGACAATAGTTTCGTTCAAAAAACTTAAAAACTCTAATTGAAGATTCATTCATACGCCATATAGTCATGATTTAGCGCTCAGTAACTTCTTTTTTCCCACGGATGACACAACAAATTGAGGCGTTAATGCATTCAAAATGCAAGTATTGGAAGTGCCTCAATCGAAATGAAAAAAGTACTGAGAATTGGTTAAAACGCATGAAAAAATCTATTTTGAAAAATATCAGAGATTTTTTGTAGGATCAAATTTATTTTGCGTTATACAAACCCTAAATATAACACCCAACCCCCTTATTTAATACCATTGTCTTACTATTTCGAGATAATATCCTACTTACCATATCGAATTGTGGAAGATTGAATCCGGTCATTAAAAAAAGGACAAATCCACATACGACGTTGAACTTATTGTCTTCAGCACAATATTTCTTCCCGAATCTTGCTAGTCCAGGCAAATAATCAATATGAGTAAAATTTAATTGCTCACCTATTGGCTAAAAATTGAAATAATCAGTATGAAATAATAGCTTTATTCGCGGTAACAATTCGTTATTGATTCATTACTGATCGCATGCGCAGTTGCAATAAAAGCATTCGCGATACAGAAATTACTGAACTCGCAGTAACAATTCTGTGTTCGCGGTAAAAGAAAATTCGATTCATTATTGATTCGTTACCAGATTATCAGTTCTTGAATTATAGCTAGTATTCCTGGTTCTGACATGCGCGTTTGAATAATTTTTACTCAATTTAGTAAATTGTTATTTTGTGTTGCCTACATCGGGAAATTTACTAATTGGTAACTGTGTTTACGTTTGGACTTTAAAATTGTTTAGAATATTTGTTGACATGGACCACTTAATTTCAAGTGACGGGGATTTGGAAGAACTCTTAGAAATTGTGAGTTTTCCAAATACAATTGATTATTTTGAACATATTGTGCCACAATTTAATAATCATCAGTTTGAGTTTCATTTTCGGATTAGTCGTGAAAGGGTGGCAGCAAATCGTTTCGTAGACTGGCTCATTTAATTGACACATACGTATTTATATGATTTGACAGCATGGAAGAGTAGGTATATGAGATTTCGAAGGTACTGAATTAGTTGCAATGGCATTCGCGGTACACAAGTATCTTTTACTAGTTCTGAATCAGGCATGCGCTCTTCAGTAGAACTCAATTGATAACGAATTGGTTCAGAATTGTGTTCCGCGAATAAAGCTAATAAACTAACACTGCAAATATAATAAAAGGCATATTTTTTTAAAACAACATAAATTAATTATGAGAGTCCAAAACATTCACGTATTATCTAACATAATACTTATATCCTAACAAATGATAAAGAGGACTTACTCCAACTATATCAATCACTTTTGCCAAAATTCTAAAAATAGGGGAACTTAAATGTGTACTGTAAGCAACTGGAGCCAGTGCAGTCATTAGGGCTATTTTCTTGTTGTATTCTGGTCTTGAAGCAGTCATTGCGAAAAACTGTGTAGTTCCTTGAGAATGCCCTACATAGAAAAGCTTTTCGTGATTAGTTTTCTCTAGAATAAAGTCTATAAAAGCTGGCATATCGTAGTAACCGCATTCGCTGAAACTGAAAAAAAACTTTCGTATTCTTTATACAGTGTCAGTCAAAATTCCGTACCCCCTCATACCTTTTGAACAGTTAGACTTAAGGCGGATTTATATTTGTCTGGGGTCTCGTGACGTGACGCGTCAGAACGGTATCGGTTCCATGCATTTTGTATTATCCTGTTTATATTAGTAATATGCGATGTGTCATGTTGGCTGGCGCATGATATGTGTGATAACTGCATCACAGCGATTGGACCTTGAACATTAAAATTGACATTTGTCTTTTAACTCTCTGTGAGATATGTGCTCTGCTGTCTATGTTCTGCGGTTGAAGTGGCTGTAAAAGTGAAAATCAAAGTATTTCCGAAGATCAACGGATAAAGAATGTTTAGTTTCTGGTTTAGAATGTTACACACATTAATGGATGAGTAAGAATATATAGGAAAATAGGTTTTTGGGTTAAAAGTGAACGTGTTTCATAGTCAGAATTTTAAATGTATGTATCGTACAATAAATTGGAAAAGACAATCATCCTCTTTAATTAAAGAATGTGCGTGTTCATACTGTGCCCTAGATAATCTAAAATACTGATGAAATTTTTCAGCATCGCTTTAAAAAATTCTTTAAAAAGACAGTGAAACTCGCCATTGACCTGTTTCTTCCTATTCAATGGATGAATCCAATATCTTCTTTTTCTTTGTTTTAAAAGAGTAGCCAGTACCATAAATTGTATATCTTCTTCATAATACGAATCGGAATCAGATAATTCTTGGGAAAATCTTGCGACCTAACCTAACCTTTTCCAAACCAAAGCTGCGAGCTTATTGTTTCAAAATGTCAAATGTCAGAAGGCGTCAGAAGACGAGAGATAAATGTAAACACTATCCATGTCGTCAGAGAGCATCACGACACGACCAGTCAGACAAATATAAATCCGCTTTTACACTAATGAAATTTGGAAGGTGAAAATAAACCATTGCAAACTTCTCTACTAGTGGTAACAGATGACGAAAGACTAATAGATGACGTCACAGGGCCACTGTGGCCACTAATTTTAAATAGTACCTTATGCCAAGTGATAGCTCATTTGAAAAGGTAGTAAAAACATACGAGGGGGGAATTTGACTGCCTCTGCATAAAGTGGTATTTAACTGTGAATGATTATTGTTATTAAACCAAAACCCATGAAAAGGTTAATCTGTTATCTATTTTTGGCAAATCAATGAAGAAATAAATAAATTATTTTTTTTATTATTCAGCATACAAATAGTTGCTCTTACCTGTAGGCCCAAAATTCCTTATCAGCATCTGGATTAAGATGTACGTGCTTTCTAGACCACATGGTTCCTCTGTTGTTTCCTAACCATACGTCCCACCCTTCGTCTGCCAACATCAACCCCAAGGAAATATTTGGCCCCCTATTTATCCAATCGACGCTGCTACAGGCTAATCCGTGTTGTAGAATTACTGAGGGTTTTACTTTGAATTTCCCATCGTTTCTACCATTTCTACCGTGTGGTATGCGATGAAGCGTGAGGATGTAGCCATCTTGAGTAGTAACGTTGTACGTTTCGATGGGGTAGCCGTACTTTTTCAAGAATCCATACTAAAATTTTTAATCCTTGTATAGAGGAAGTTACAATGTTGAAAAATAATACATTTAGATGAATAGCACCGTTTAGACTCTGACTAAACTGTTCTTTACATACTATTAACAAACAAAAAAAAGTATATAGGTTTAAAGAAAACCTAATTTAACTACTATATTGAATAGGTACTAAATAAGGGGTGAACCATTGATTAGGGCCGATGTGAATTGTAAATAAAACGCAGAGTATTTAGGAAATTGTTTTAATTTTATTTTCTTACGATAGTAAGTTCGTGGCATTTTTTTGTAAAACAAAATATCAGCCAAAGGATCGCTAAAGCTTCCGCGGCACACTTCCATTCGATGCTCTATATTTTCGATGATACTGAGGCATAATTGAGGTTCAGTATCATTAAGGTCCCTAGTTTGTTGAAGGCTTACCATTTCTTTCAAATAACCCAAAAGAGAGAAGTCCAACGATATCAAATCGCGGCCAATTGACATCACTGTTCCGTTAGATAACAATAGAGCAATAGAGTTTCCTTAACTGTGTGGCAAGTGGCATTATCTTTTTAGAAGCTACACATATCGCCCAGATGCATATCTTCCCATTCGGACCATAAAACGGTTGTTATCTCGGTATAGTGAACACCATTTTCGGTAACTGCTTAGCCTTCCTCATTTTCAAAGAAGTCTGGCCCGATGAAGCCACCAGCTCATAAACCCCACCAAACAGTTACTCTTTGCGGATGCATCGTCATTTCCACGAGCACTTTTAGATTGTCATTTGCCCAAATGGTGCAATTCTGCATGTTAACAATGCAATTAGATGAAAGGTGAGTTAACATACGCTTTAGTTGTTCGAACAATAATTCGGGATATTGACAACGCTTCAAATGGTCCATAGGCTTTAGTTCTTGAAATAATTGAGCCTTATAAGCATGTAAGTTCAAGTTATTACTCAAAACTCACATCAGCAAGGGCTCTGAGATGTGCAATTGCCCGACGGCGAGTCAATCTTCTGCTAAACTTTCGCGAAAAACAGTAATGTTTTCTACAGTACGAATTCTATGAACACGCACAGGTGTTTTCACATCTCCTATAGAATCGGTTTGTTAAAATTAAAACAATATTTTCTCGATTGTGCGCACATTTGGTTGATTATGCTGACTATTAAAATCACGATGTGCACAATATGCATTTTGATTTGAAAGCACTTTTCGGAAAAGACTTCAACCACCTTAACACGCTGCTCCATGGTAGACCCATCCATTGTTGCATTTGTTATATGCATAATGACATTGTCAGGAAAAGATTGTTGTTTTTGTATTCGAAAGAACTTTTGACAAAATAATTATAATTAGAGGGAAGTAATCGGAAAATTTTGAAATGAGAACAGGTTCTTGACAACGGTTTCTACTTCTGTAAATACCGCTGCTTTATTTTTGAAATTCTATTCACGCCACCCGAAGATATTCACTTTAACGTAAGTGTCACATTTCAGATATTTAGGAGGCGACATCACATACTAATTTTCATAATTTTCAACGAATTTCTGGAACTATCAGAAGAACACTCAAGGGAAAGACGTTAAAAGAAACATAGATAAAATATTACAAAGTTATGTCAATCCCTACGCTATTTTCCGGTACAGGAGACATCAGATATGAGATTATTCAGGTCAGTAAAGGGTTGTGTAGAATTAGACTGTATAAGAAATGAAGACATTAGGCAAAAACTGCAAAACCATAAACATTTTCAGTGCCCTATTACCATTTCAAAATTGTTTGCAGATGACATCCTCACTTACGAGGGTACAGTTTGGCCAGTAATTTTTGTTTATTAATAAATTCGTATTTCACATTATTTTCCGTTATATCTATTACTGGCAGTTATGCCTTCCGATACGTTTTCTATAGCCCAACCTGCTCAAAATTTATGAAATTCTTATTGGGTCAACCCCTGCTTCAGAATCACTCTATTCCAACAAAAACGGAGGAATTGGAACCATAAAAAAATTGAATAGCAACAGAACCTGCCTTTTCCCTATGTATCACAAGAATACTGATTTAAAAGGTTTAGATCGAACAGTGGGCTTCAGTGTATATGGTCCCTAAGTTTCTAAAAAATAAAGAAAACTCTAAATATGCATATTAGAAAACAGTAGACCTTGGTTTAAAAATGAAAATATTCAAGAAAGATAGATATTCCCTACTAAATTAATGATATATGATAAGGCAAAACATGTTATCATATATATTCCAACTACATAATTGAAATACTTACAATATTAAGGCCATAGTCTGGATGCAACTGCAAGTTTTCTGAATCACCAACACTTATGTCCGGTTCATCAATATTAATTGTCTTCAATATTGTTTTGAAGTAGTTTCCAATTATTGAACCTCTTGCTAAAAGAATGACAGAGAGCAAAATAATTATTTTGAAAACTAACATGTTTTTCTACAAGTTACTACTACACGTAACTGAAATTAACAGCCACAATAAGGATTTTAAATATATGAACACTTGTACTTTGTACAAAACAGAATCGTTAATAGAAAATTTTCAAGTGGTTATATCTGACTTCTCCGAATACTTGATTAAAGAGCGTGAATTATTTGTAAGATTAAAATACAATAGTCAAATGTTACCATTCACATTGTCAAATCCGACGTAGGAGCATAACTTATTACTAATAAAAAACATACTGACTTTTGCGATATTTTTCAAACTGAATATCACTTGAACTTATGAAAAATCGTTCAGTCGAAGTTATTACAAATCCAAGTTTTTTAATAAATCGTCAACTAAAAGTAATGTAATCCATTCAATACTTTCTATTATACAAGGTATTTTGTAAGATGCGTGGAAGGGTTGGAAATAGACCACCCCTATTATGTAGTTATATTTATTTAGGAAAAAAGGTCTAGTGGGCCGTTTTCCAACACAATCACATTTTAAAAATAGGTAATTAACAAACATGTTTGAAACTAATAAACGTATGTATTGCAATAAACCTCGTGAGTTCAAATTAAATTTAAATACTGATATTCACATTCACTTTTTATTAATTGCATATTCATTCCAATATTTACAACAGCTGATTTCTTCGGGAAACAATTCACACCGAAATATAAACACGACTAATACCTAAAAGCTGCACTAACTATGAAATGTACAACTGTCCTTTTTATAATTAACATCGATTTGTCTCGTAGTTATTGGCGGGTATTCCATTGTTGGTGGATTGTTCGAAGTCAACGCTTCCAGCCCCATAGAAGATTCCGGATAGTGCCGTTTTTATTAACCCAGACGGTTAATGTTTTATTTTCGTCGGAGAATAACTAACGTGTCTCCAGCGGCGGCGAATATGAGTTTTATAACAGTATTAATGAATGAACTATGGAATAAAATCGTTCTATTAAAATATACACTAGTGGAAAAAATTAAAGGATCAAAAAATAATTCCAAATTTTTTGACGTTATTCAAGTGTCTGGTTTTCGCCTGAAAATGGTCGTACCGGACTTTAAAAAAAAAGTATTTTAAAGCTTGAAGTTTCTGGTTTTGAGACCTGATGATGAAAATTTTTTTCAAGCAAACGTGTATCGCTCAATCCTACCGAATACCATAAGAAATTTTTTTTCAAATTTTTTTCTATGTTCTTTTTTGGTCTATGAACATGTAAAATTTTTTCGAAATAAATCACTCTATTGATCGGATAAGTTGTTTATTCAGCTTTAAATTGTTTTTTTGAAAAGTTCAATACGACCCGTTGTCGCTAAGATATCGAACTTTGAATGGAAAAGGATCTTTTTGTGTTTAACCATCAATATCTCAGCAACCGTTGATCGCACAAGAAGAGTAAGAAATCTTGAACAAACACTCCATAAAAATCAGCAACGGTTTTTTGAAAAAATTTTTTTTTTATTTTTTACATTAATTTGAAAAATCAAGAAAATAAGCACTTTTGTTGGCTTTTGGGATCATCAGGCGCTAAATTGGAAATATCAAGAAAACCAGTAATGTTAAGTGTGCCTTTTACAGTTCAATATGCCAACAAAAACCGTACAAAGTTTCGTTTAAATCCATCGAGCTGTTTTTTTGTTTTCTTCGATTGAATTTTTGAAAACCTTGAAAAGTTGCTGATTTTGATTTTAAATGATCATAACTTTAGCAAAATGCAAAAAACTATATTTTTTCTGTTTCTTATACAATATCATTTATAAATCTGTTTAAGATTATGGGAAAACAAAAGAGAAATTGGAAAAAAAATTTGGAAAATTAAAAAAAAAAATTTTTAACAAATTTGTATTCTTTTTTAATGACCCAAAAAAAAATAAAAAAAGGAAGAAAGTTGAATTTTTTTTAATAACTCCAAAAAATTTATAACACGATTCTTTTATTCCATTGATTTTGTTGATTTTTAAACTTCGACTGAATTAAAATTTTAATTAAATTTCAAACAAAGTTGATATACCCAGTAGAATTTTGAACTCGATCTAGACGCTTTTCAGAAATTTATTATCGTTAGTTTTCGTGAACTCTTAAAACGCTAAAAAACTGTTTTTTTCAAAACCACTCCTTCTGCGTTACAAAAAATTTCATAAATTTGCAACAAAAACAAGTTGCTTTCCGATCATAGTTAGAAGGTATTTATCAGAGCTAGAGGTTGCTCGTTTGATTACTCTGCTCGAAGAAGGTTGCAGTCAACGTGATGTTGCCACCCGGATGGGTGTTAGTCAATCCGTCGTATCTCGAACGTATGCACGATACCGGGAGACGAACCAATACATTCGTCGTACTGGACAAGGAGCAGTTGTCCGACACGTTCGAGGTGAGCCTTTCATCAGTGCGAACATTGTGGCGAGAAATTTTGCAAATCGGGTACAACAGCGACACCAAGTACGAAACATTTCTTCCCGTACAGTCATCAACCGTCTTCGCGAAAATGGGTTAAATGCACGACATCCTAATCGTGTACCCATGTTGACAGCGAGACATCGCCGAGAACGTTTAGCGTATGCCAACGCACATCGGGCTTGGACATTGAGACAATGGAGAAATGTTTTATTCACTGACGAATCCAGGTTCAACTTACATGGGAGCGACCGACGTCCGCTTGTTTGGCGCCGTCGTGGTGAACGTTTTCGCCAGGACTTTGTTCGTCCAACTGTCGCCTATGGTGGTGGGTCAGTCATGATCTGGGGCGGCGTTTCGCGAGATTGGAGAACACCTCTGGTGATTATGCTCGATAACTTAACAGCTCAGAGCTATATTGACCAAATTTTGAGACCAATTGTACTGCGTAGACGGCAACGTCAGAGGGAGTTTATTCTAATGCAAGATAACGCACGCCCACACACAGCCAACATCACCAGACGCTTTTTGGAACGCCATGATATCACTTTGCTGCGGCATCCACCAATGAGTCCAGACCTCAATCCCATCGAGCATGTTTAGGACATAATGGGTCGTCGTTTGCGCAGTGAGTATCCAAATGTGCAGAACTTGGTCACATTAGAGCGTGCACTTCTGCAAATTTGGAACACCTCCCTCAACCTCAGATTGCCCGCTGCATCAATATGACTGAACGCTTAGCAGCCGTTATTGAGAACAGGGGTGGCAATACCCGTTATTAATATACCTGACGAACGGGCAGACGAACATACATACACATACATACAAACACTCAAATACACAAACGCACACAAAAGAAGCGTAACTCCGATCGGGCAACCTTCACAGGGTACGCTTTGGGTCATTAAAAAAAGAATACTAATTTGTTAAAAAAAAAAAATCCAAATTTTCCAAAAAAAATTTTTTCATTTCTCTTTTGTTTTCCTACAATCTTAAATGATTTATGAATTATATTGTATAAGAAACAGAAAAAATATAGTTTTTTGCATTTTGTCAAAGTTATGATCATTTAAAATCAAAATCAACTTTTCAAGGTATTCAAAAATTCGATCGAAGAAAACAAAAAAACGACTCGATGGATGTATACGAAACATTGTAGGGTTTTTGTTGGCGTATTGAACTGTAAAAGGCACACTTAACATTACTGGTTTTCTCGATATTTTCAATTTAGCGGCTGGTGATCCCAAAAGCGATCAAACGTGCTTTTTACCTAGATTTTTCAAATTAATGTAAAAAATAAAAAAATAAAAACTTTAAAAAAACCGTAGCTGATTTCTGTGGGAAATTTATTCAAGATTACAACACCTTACTTAATTTTCATGTGCGATCGGGGTTGCTGAGGTATTGATGGTTAAAGACAAAAAGATCCTTTCCACTCAAAGTTCGATATCTCAGCGAGAAGTGGTCGTATTGAACTTGCAAAACAGAAATTTAAAGCTGAATGAACAAATTATTCTATCCATGTAGGGGTTGATTGAAAAGAAAAAATTCAAGTTCGTACACCAAAAAAGAAAACCAAAAAAAATTGAAAGTTTTTTTGTTATGGTATCCGTTAGGATTGAGCGGTACACGTTGCTTGAAATTTTTTTTTCTCATAAGATCTCAAAACTAGAATCTTCAAGCTTTAAAATCCTTTTTTTTAACTCCAGGGCGACCATTTTCAAGGGAAATACAGCTAATTGAAAAACGTCAAAAAATTTGGAATTATTTTTTGATCCTTTAATTTTTTCCACTACTATATATTTAAACAATGCAACTCAAATATAAGAACTATTTAGTTTTAAGTATATGGTGAGAAATCATATTATTGTTAGGCAACTATTAATGCACCATTACGTTTTGTATGTCAAAAACTTCTACAATCTCTCAACAGATAGCAGTAAACGCTAATCAATAAATATTTTTATCTCTTTTTAACACCAAAATGTGATCAATATTTCTGTCTCAATTCAACAGATTTCCCTTTACCTTTCGATGTGACGTCACAGATCACCTCATGCGATCTTGACATTTGATTCGCTAATCGAAATGTGGTGATTCGATGTTCAATAGTTACGTTTTTATTGTGAAAAGTGAAAAATTGAAAACAGCCCAGCGAGAAAATTCCCGTGAAAAATGGAGGAAGAAATTCCTCATTTTTTGTCGCACGACGAATTGAACTTCATGTCAGATGACCTGGATGGTGAGTATAGGTTTTTCCAAAGCATTAAAACACATTCTGGATAATAATCCATATAATTGTAGATATTTTGGGCCACTGCGGAAATGATCTTTTGAATGGTGACCTCTTCAGCGAAGAAACCATAGCCAACTTAAATGATTCATTGCCTTTAGATCTGATGGAAGACGTGAAATGCAACAATTTGATGAACCCAGCCCTTGTGTCACCAAATCGGAACAACTTTGATACAACACTACCACCTACTAAGAATACAACTTACCCTGCCGTGTCACTGCACAACAATAATACCAACAACGGTTCTAATTCTTTATATGCACCTTTACATCCACAACCAGTTCCTAATAATAACCCAGTTGTTCAGAATTTGCAAGTCAAAAATGTATCCCTTCCTGTCCAGAATCCAACTGCAGTCATTATTTCATCACCTAATATGCAACACAATGCACAACCCCTCGTGTATACGAGTTTGCCAGTAGAAAATCAACACATAATTTTGCAACAGGGTGGTGCGAAATCTCAATCGAGTAGTCAGAAGAATGGTTCAGTCATATTGCAGAATATACAGCAACCAGTGTTGTTGCAAGCGAAACTTATTAAAAGTGACAACAAAGTAAGTTCATTTGTTTATTGAGTTAAGTATTTTGTTTATTGGCTTCTAGAATACATTTCAAGATTTTGTTAAATTAAAGATGACATTTGTGACAGAAATTAAAGAAAAGAAGCAGTATAGAGTTAGTTCTAAGCAAGTATTTATACATAGATTGTGTATTTGGTCAAAAAAAGAACATTTATCATTTCAGATGATAAGTTTAACAAAAAAATGTAAATACACTGACACTGTTGATTAACTGAATTCAATTTTACAGAGAATTAATGTTTTTTGCCTCAGTTTGAGAATTAATGTTTTTTGCCTCAGTTTTAACAGACTTCCAAAAAGGAGAATGTTATTGCAATATTTTTATTTTACACTGGGGATTCATGGATTTATTTAAATTTTACATTCTTACTAATTTATTTTTGAACACCTGTTCTTTACTAGACTGCGACCGAATATATGTACTTCTTCTTAGAAGGGTCTAGAAGATCAAATAGTCGCCAAAAGTTTTTTTCATGAATTCTGAAACACTCAAGGACATTTAAAGCCGTAGCCGCAGACCCCAAGGGACTGCCTTTTTTATCCCATGTAATATCAGATGACTGCCCGTCACATCATTCGTCAGCTTATTTTTATATATATGCTCAGTGATTATTCAAAAATGGCATAATCAATTTTGATAATTTAAAATTAATTCTATTACAGAATGGAATGGCAAGGTTGTTTTATATAACAGGGCCTTTTAGTTTTCCAGAAAATTGGAATAAATAGTGATTAAGGGAATGTTGTTCAATGAATCATGCTGATATTTCTAAAGTGGTTCAATCAATTTGGATGTTTTGAAATGTATTTTAATAAGATATAATCTGAGTATATTCCATAATTTTATTATAACAAAATATATGCAAACAATGATAGATGTGTCCAAGTAAATGTCAAATAAATGTTCTATATCAGTTTTTAATTTGATTCAATTGAAATCTGGTCTTTTTAAAAATAAATTACAATTTGGAATATATTAAGGTGGATTCAAATGTGTATTTTCAGTATTTCATCAACACCCTCCCTTTTTATTTTTACATTTACATTATATTTTCCCAACATTTGTATTTTTAAAGTCATAGAGTGGCTACCTATGCCTCCTGTTGTTTTTTTCAGCTCTTTTATTTCCTGTGCTTCTCATTCTAATGATTCTAGGTTCTAGACAGTGATATGTTTCCTTCATCACTATTAATACTTCCCTTTTTTAAAGTGACATACATATTGTCTTCTAAACGTTGTTTGTGGCATATTCTTGATAACTTATATGTTTCTTTGGGGAATAACACCACAATAGAAATAAAACTACGTATATTGCAGGAACGAAGTCAGAATAGACTTTGAAACGTTTGGTATTCCTGCAATATACATAGTTTTATTTCTATTGTGGTGTTATTCCCCAAAGAAACATATAAGTGACATACATAATCCCAAATCTTAATTCTGTAGTTGCTTCAAAAAAGCTCCATAAAACTGGCAATGCCAAATCGACAAAAAATAAAAAAACATCTCACAATTTGTTTCTAATTTGTTGCTTAGTTACTAACAAATTGATTGTGTTGCTTGAGATAATCAAAAAAATTAATACAACAAAATTTGTTGCTAGAGCTGATTTCAAGAAATTGATGTAGCTAAATATGATTAATCAAAAAAAAAAACAAATATACCAAATTTGTTGCTAATTTGTTAAATGATACTAATTTCAACTGTTTTTGAAATAACTTAATATTGTGAAAATTATGGTTGAAATGAATATCAGTTAATTACTAATTTTTGAGAAATTAATTTTTGAGAATGCTTCTTACACACATAGAGGTGTAGAAAGCCGAAAATATAATATGATTTATTTAAACGTACTTGCGCGGTAAAACTAAAAATGTCTGCATTGAAAACCAACAACAAAATTATTTTGTTTACTCCAACAAATTTCAGAGTTGAACTGGCAAGACCGGTTTATAATTTATTATAAATTTCCGGTTTTATACTTTGTTGCTGACTCTCCAGGTATCAACAATCATTGCTACCAAGAGCCACAAAATTATTTCTTTTGTTATTCTGGATTAATCGAGAGTTATGGTCAAAAAAGAACTGATTTTTATATTTTTTACATACTGCAATAAAACTTATATATTTGCCACTAGATTTTAAATTAAAGGCTATCCTTCTATAATTTACTTTATTATTTAAATGCTTATAAAAAATCCTGAAAGTTAATTTATGATGCATATTGTTGAAAATTTTAAACTTAAAAAAATAATTTAATTTTCAAAAAATTACATTTTTTCCAAAATAACATGACAAATAAAAGAAACACAAAAAATGTTAGAGAGCAAATATTCTGCTTTTTTTATTTCCATAGCACTGTAATCTAAAAAATCTCAAAACAAAATATTGAAATTCATAGAAGTTGTAGCTGTTACAAATCCGTGTAAAATGAATTTTGAATTTGTTCAATAGCTTTAAAATTCAGGAAGTTATTGATAAAAACTGACGTCAATTACACGATTTAGTGTATTCAAGCAGTAGAAGACGAGGAAAAAAGGTGCAAACCCTGCAGCTATCGAACATCTGCTCATATCGCAGTGTTTACTTGACTGTAGTGTCAGTGTATTTTGAAACTCGTTAGTGTATAAAAAATATTTAAAAAAAATCCTAACTTTAAAGGTTGAAATATCACAGTAAATTGTTTCTTGTTCCATAACTATACAAAATATTTTTATTTTTCAAATATACATTTAAAAAAATATTTAAGAATGATAAAAAAAGATTTTTTTCCGTAATTTTGTCGCTAAGGGTGGTTTTAAGGGTTGAAATATTATAAATACTATATAATAACGTGTTAATATGTTCTACAATGTTAAATAATACTTGTTCTACTCATTTGTATATATTATATTAGCCTAAAACACGTCTATTTTTATGTTTTACTGATTTTTTAGCTTTGGGGTGGTTTTCAACCCCTTAAAAATAAAAAGCATATGCCAAGTTTATATAAGTTTTGATCAAGGTTCGGATTTTTTTTCTCTATAGGTTATGAGCCCCATGATTTGATTTGTTTCAGTTATCAGTGTTTGATTTGTTATTTGGTAATATTTTGTATCAAAAATGGCTTGATTACCAAGATAGATTAACATTTTTTAATGAATTATTAGTAATTTTTATTTTTGTATATACTAGATTCATACTCATAGCCAAATAGTTGATAATCAGTTTTAAATTTAACTATTTTTTTTGTTGCTATCTATTTAGTTTCTCTGTACATCTAAAAATTTTACCCGTAGTTTTTTAATGACAATTGTAATTTCAAACTTTGATCTAAAAAAAAACAAAAACCTACTTCAAAAAATAAACAAAAATAACTAAAAAAGCCGAAAATATTTTTTCTGCAACAATTTAATACTTTTTCTGAAGTCGGTGCAAAGTTAAACAGCAAAATTGTAATGGAGAACTCATAAATGTACTTCACAAATTATTTTCATTTTAACTTGGCACCAACTTTTCACATTTCCACTTACATTCATTTAGTATAGTCTCCACGAAATTGAAATTTTATAATAAATCAGTTTTTTCAATAAAAAAATATTCATACAATTTTTAGTTATACCGCAATTTTCAATTCTAATAAATGTACTATAGGTTGTTTGGTAGCAATTTTAGATATGATAAAAAACTTTACTTTTAAGCACAATGAATATTTTTTGTCAAACTTCGTGTATTGTTGAAAAAGGGGCATAAATATTTATTATACAATTTATTGTGATGTCGTTTTTAATTCTAATTACTTCTGTTTGATAACAATTTTAAGCAAAATTCATATTTGCTGATAAACCTCATATACAGTTAAAAAGTGATGTGTAATGATTACAGTATGAGTTTCAGAACATGCAAATCTTTTTATGAAGAATGACTTTTTCTCTAAATATTATTCATAAGAAAGTTTACTTACTATATAAGACCAGTTTTTAGAGATTTTGTAAAAAATGTAGGAGTTATGTTATTTAAAAAAATATGGGACCAAATCGGGATTCCCCTTAATAGAATTAAGTTTAAACGAGCCAAATTCCTTGTGTTAGTTTCGAGTAATCGCTTGAACACACAAAAAAACATATACAGATGAATTCAAATCCTCCTGTTTTGAAATTGGTGAAAAAGAAAATGAATCTTTCAGTCACAAAATGTTTTACAGGATATGTTACACACAATGTTTTTTCTTTGACAGACAAATCAACCAACAGTAATGTATACAACAAATAATGCTCAGTCAATACACACCATATTAAATACAAATAGCATCATAACCACCACAGGAATACCTTTGGTATTGGATGGAGAAAGCAAAGTTGCCATCAACAGAATGCAACCGGTCAAGGAACCGAAAGTCAAAGAAGTCAAGCGTAGTGCTCATAATGCAATCGAGAAAAAATACAGAACCAGCATTAATGATAAAATCGTCGAATTGAAGAACATGATAGTAGGTGAAGAAGCAAAAGTAAGTTAATTGACTGTTACCCTAAACATATCTGTGTTTGTAATGCATTATTTATATATTAGCTGAACAAGTCAGCCATTCTCAGACGCACCATCGACTACATCCGGTTCCTGCAGAACTCCAACAGCCGTCTAAAAAAAGAGAACATGGCCTTGAGGATGGCACAGAAGAACACCCTCAAAGATCTCCTCACCACAGGTGACGACATCTATCGGCCGCAGGACACTCCACCTCAGTCGGATCATTCTTTGTCGCCGACTCATTCTCTACCTTCCAGTCCGGAATATTCTGCGTTGTTGAAGGACGACAGCGATGAAGAGATGCTACCTGCTACCAGCATGACAAGGGGTATGTTGGACAGTTCGAGGTTGACGTTGTGTATGTTCATGTTGATGGTGATGGCGTTCAATCCGTTCGGATTCGTTCTGAAGAAGTATGGCGGTGTGCAGGAAACCGACGGTTTCATCACCAGAAGCGTTTTGTATTGTAAGTATATTTTGAAATATTTATTTTCAAATTTCATTTTGTTTCATTCAAGATTTGTGGTGCGATTTATTCTTTCATTCAAATCATCTACCCATCTCAAACTATCAGGAAATGATTATAATAACTTTTTCTAAAGTTATTATCGTCTTTGACCTCTTTTAAATAAAAAAACAATACATTTAGTAATAAAATAACAACAAATCTTTATTCGAAACATACAGATGGTTACGTTATTATGTAATAATTATCTCAACAATCATAAAAAAACAAGTTAATAAATTTTAAATAATTACGACTCTTATGAAAAGCACTTAAGGATTTTAAAGCTGAATAAAGCTTTTGTTGTTATTTTATTACTAAATGTATTGTTTTTTATTTAAAAGAGGTCAAAGACGATAATAACTTTAGAAAAAGTTATTATTGTAGAGAAACATGTTAGTAATCAAGAAAAAAGTTGAATGGAAGAGCAACATTAGTATTTATCAATTTCTTACGTTTGAAGTCCTAAAAATGGCTGTAAATTCATTAAATTTTGGTAAAAAAACTATTTTTTCAAAGTCAGTTCTTTTTTTCTCTCCAATTTTTGCGATTCACTCAAAAAAATTGAAAAACAACAATTTATTCCAAAAACTGCACTTTGATCGCTCCTACTGACGACCCAGTGCAAGTTACGAAAATAAAATACTAAAGCAATTTTAAAGAGCGTGGAATTTCCCGTAAGGTCCATAAAACCGATTCACAAAATGTTGAAAGGTGTCTGAGCATTAGAAATTTGAAAAAAAAAACTTTTTTTACGTGCATTTTAAATGAGAAAACTTCATATTTAAATTGCAAGTACTTAAAATTAAAATTAAGAGCTCAATCTTGGTGAGAATTTTTGTTTCTATGGGTAGATTAAAATTTTGCTTGAGCACCGAGAAAAAAAATTTTTGCGGAAATGAATCACCCTAGTCTTTATCAAGTAATTGAATCGGTAAAATAAAGATAAATTATTGCAAAATAACGAAATGAGGTGGCGTTCTCCATTTAATTTAATTTTAACATGCGAGATTTGGCATTTAGATCACTAGTAGGGCTGTAACAAACCGTATGTATTCGTTACTAGTTCCGAATCGTTAATTTCACCTTGGTATCATTACTTGAATCGCATATTTGCTTGAGCACAATCAATGTCGACAGGCGCATAATACCAGTACCGAAAGGTCCCACTCGCACATCGTTAGTTTCGTTACTTAGTTAGATACGGTATGATTCGTATGTTTCGTACATACGAATATTTCGTATGTTTCGCACGTACCAATACTTCGAACCTACCGAGTATTTCTACCGAAATGGTGTCTGTCTAGCCGAACTACCGAATTGTTATGACAGTAAGAAACATAAGTCGTCATTCTTAACAGATTATATCTTTTTATTATTATTTATGAAATTATATAATATGGTTTTATATTTGAATACTATTCACTAGTTTTTCTTTACTTTAAAGATTTCATAAACCATTGAGATCTATAAAAGTATATTATAGTATAAGACATAACTTCGAAAACAGCTCTATAAAATAAAAGGTATCCGGTATATGAAACTGCTTGTGGGTCATAACATTTCTTTATAAAAAATTTTAAACCTCCCTGTATAGCTGTACTCTGATACATATTTCAACCATCATATAATATGTTACTTGAAAACTAATGAACTACTTTATAAAACTTTTTTTCAACCCCTTTAATTACTTTAATAACAGCTCAAGAAAATTCAAATATCCTAACTGCTTACATAACATTCATTTTTATCCACCCTGTATAAATATAATTTATATTTTATCCTTATTTCACTCACATTGTATAGGCAACTTCTTATGACCCTAAAAATTTAACATTTTGTTATCCACCCTGCATATATATATAATTCAACTCCACCCCCTTTTCAACTACCTGGTATATACAACTGTTTATGGTCCACTCAATATATCTTTTTCGAACTCCCCCCCCCCCCGTATGACTTCCCCCTTATTTCAACCACATTATATAATGTGCAGCTACTTACGGGCCACCTAATATACCTTTTTTCAAGATTTCTTAAATACTGCAATTCTACTCTGTTCTAAGTTTTACCTATCCTATATATGGAACACCCTGTAAAATTACAGTTGATATACAGTTGAATTTTTTTAAGCGACACACGTTACATTGGCATATTCCGAATTTTGAATAAAAGCTAAGCTGATGCAAGTATCTAATATTTGGTGCATGCGGTGTATTACCCAAAATGGTAGTAGTTTTTCCCCTATATCTACACAAAAAAAGAATAAGAAGTATATTTTTTTCTCTATATGATATTCATAAGAACGTTTTTCGGTTGAGTTCAACTTATGTAGACACTGTTATAGAAACCAGCTAAGAACCTCCACCTTGAAGTTGATTAACTGACATTTATTGGGATTTATTTCCAGTCAACTTTTAATTTACATCTAACAGAAATGAAGATACTGTAAATTGTAATAAAGTTAAAAAAAGTGACATGGAATGATTAAGTTTTAGACCATGTAAATCTGTTCGTGAAGAATAACTTTTTCTCTCAAAATTATTAACTAAAAAAAATCGTTTGATTTTGGATTTATGAATACGCACTATATATACATATTAACTGACATTTATTTTGAATAATTCGTCTTATTCTCAATTTACCCCAAGTTCCGAACAGTTAATACTCACAACTTCATCAAACCTTATAATACCGGCGAATCCACCAAAGCATAAAGTATAAGAAAATAGTTAAAAAGTGTTTCCCCATTCTCTAAAGAAACGATACAAGCTATGTTATTGAAAAAACTACCTGACCACTGGGATATCCCGGGACTAATCCAATTTCTTTTCAATTTGTCCCATCTTCCGAATAAATTTTTCAAAATTTTAATAACCGGCGACTCCACCAAACATAGAGTATATGATAATTGGTAAAAATAGTTTTTTTCCCATTTTTTAAGAAATGGTACAACCTATGGTATTGAAAAAAAAATGGGAACACTTCGCTATCCCCCTAAACAGGATACAGTAAAACGGTCGAAATTTCTTGAGCCGAGTAATCGGTGAACAAACAAAAATATATATAGATACAGACGAATTGAGAACCTCCTTCTTTTTGAAGTCGGTTAAAAATAGTTGAATTTCCATACTTTATAAACATAATTGCTCGAATTTCGCTCGTAGGCGATACTAGTACTGCCTATTTCTCAAAATATGATATTTTCATTTTATATTCTGGGCCTCTAATTAGATTTTAATCTGAGATGTGTAAATAAATTTATTATTTTTTAACAAAACATTTGAGAGTAGAAAGTTTTGAGCAAAGACAAAAGTCAAAATTGCATAGCACAAAAGACAAAAGTCGCTCGAATTTGTAGAACTCCGCAGATGCCTTGACACTGGCACAGCCTTTGTGTCTTTGGCAAATTGAACAAACTTTGTTCTTTGCATTTGAGAACTACTTCTTGAACTTCTTTGCTCAAAACTTTCTGTAGATTCACTTCTATTAGAAAAATTCCAACTTGTCTCAGGGTACTTTCCCTGGCTGAAGAAGACGAACTGAAGTCGAAACAAGCACCAAAACTAACAGGTTTTCGAACCAAGGAATACTTTTGCTTCTTTGGATTCAAAGACTTTTGCTTTTGAACTAAAGGGTCAAACGCGCCACAAAATTCGTGGAGATTTGCGAAATCCCAAAAGTCCTTTTGCTTTTGTCAAATGAATCCGGAGCAGTAAACTGAGATTCGGGTTTCACCTGAACCCAACGATTTTCAAAGGTGGACTATGGATGCTTTCGACCTTTTCGGGTCTCATCAGTTAGGCGAAGAAGCCTAAGAGCTAATTTGATTATGATTTGAGAGTAGGTTGATATTGTTATTTTTTCTGATTCTGTCACAATATAAAATAATTGCGAAAAAATGTTTAAAAAATCATATTATTTTAATATGTATGTTTTAATAAAACTTTGAAACAAAACGCTACTTACACATGTTTCGTGATAGTTATAAAAAATGATCAATGCTTGACAAAGTTTCGGTTCAAACAGCTCTAGAAAACGTTAAAACATTGGTTTTGGTCAGTGTTTTCTAGATTCTTCCATTCTTAAGGTTAAGCTATCAATTAACATCCGATTTTTTTCCAGTTACAGATAACGAACAAAGCGGTTCTCTATCGATATCATCCTTGATGTTGTGGCTACTTAATTTCTTCATAATAGCTTTTTGCTTAATAAAAATGTTCGTCTATGGAGATCCGATATTACCTGAAAAATCTAAGGAGATGCAAAAATATTGGAGTCACAGGAAGCAAGCTGACGAGTTCTTACGGAAGGTAAAAAAAATCCACAGTCAAACAAAAATTAAAGATAGTCTCTATTAAAACCTAATGTATTTTGGTTCATTTTATAACTTTTAACTATTCAGAATCTTCAACAGAGGCAGCTCCTTCAAAGAGCTTCAGGGGGAGGATCTGGTGCTTCAGATGGGTAAACCGAGGCGAGTTCAAGTTTCTAGTTAATATTAATTGTTCAGAAACTTCAACAGGGACAGATCCTTTAAAGTGCTTCAAGGGGAGGATCTGGTATTTCCGTACGGTAAAGCGAGGCGTGTTCAAGTTTTTGGTTAATATTAATTGTTCAGAAGCTTTAACAGGGACCGATCCTTAAGAGAGCTTCAGGGGGAGGTTCTCGTGCTTCCAAATGGTGAAGTTTTTGGTTAATATTAATTGTTCAGAAGGTTCAATAGGGATCTATTCTTAAAAGGGCTTCAGGGGGAGGTTCTGGTGAGTCCGAATGGTGAAGTTTTCGATTAATATAAATTGTTCAGAAGGTTCAACAGGGGCAGATCCGTAAAAGAGCTTCAGGCGGAGGGATCTGGTGCATCAGAAGGGTGAAGCGAGGCGTGTTCAAGTTTTTAGTTAATATTAATTGTTCAGGAACTTAACAGGGCCTATCCTTAAAAGACCTTCAAGGGGAGATTCTGGTGAGTCCGTACGGTTAAGTTTTTGGTTAATATTAATTGTTCAGAAGGCTCAACAGGGGCAGAGCCTTAAATGAGCCTCTAGGGGGATCTATTGCTTCAGAAGGGTGAAGCTAGACAAGTTCAACTTTCTAGTTAGTATTAGGTGTTCAGAAGCTTCAACAGGGACAGATCTTTAAAACAGTTTCACGGGGAGGGATCTGGTGCTTCAGAAAAGTGAAGCAGGGCGATTTCAAGTGTTTAGTTCATTTTAATTGTTCAGAAGGTTCAACCGGTGCAGATCCAGAGAAGGTGTGGGGCTTCTGTATCTTTCGGGCTTTCTGAATTTAAGATGTTTGAATCTATTCTTTAAAAAATATAAAACATCAGATATTTTAGTTTGTTTAATCTTTCATTGACTTGTAAACGTTTCACAAATAGTCCGTTGAGTGGCGAAACTAAACACGTAGTGTCTGAAATAAATTCTCAGTCTTATTTGATCAAATTTCTGTTTCATTTAACGAATTTACTTCTTTTAGGGTGACAAGACATCAGCCAAGCAAGAGTTGTTGAGATGTTTGCAAACGTACGGAATTACTTTGCCCAGCAGCCGTTTTGAATTGTTTTTATGTTTTTGTTGCAACTGTTTCGACAATTAATGCATCGACTTTGGATAGGGAAATGGCTATCAAGGCACGCCGGGGGATTCTTTGTGGACGGGTGAGTCAGCAGCATCTGGAAATATTAAATTTTTGTACTTCAGGATGTTAAAATGGAGTTTATTGAACTCATAAAAACAAGGAGTTTTTATGGTAACATTTTGACCAAAATAACTTTTGCATTTTCTTTGCTTTGCATTTTTTATTATCAATAAATCATTAAGTGTTTTTTTGCTCCGTGTAATAGCTTCATTGAATTGATGTAGAGTGTGCCAGGCTTTATAGTTCCTCTAAAGTTTGAGCGAAAATCCTAATTGTATTCAAAATTTTGGGCTAAGTAAATTCGAAGTTAAAAAGAGAGGGGGGGGATTTCGTTAATATTTCTGAAACGAATATTATAAAAATATTAAACAAAAATATTTGTATTCCTCATATAGAACCCTGTCATGTTATATAAATATTACATGATGCGCTTGAATAAGTTTTTCATATAATTTCATAATTTGCCATCCAAAATTAATGTTGTCTTTCTCTTTATTTTTCCTGTTAACTTTGGTAAGATCCCATATCCAATGATATGTTTACGAAAAATAATGTGCTCTTAAAATTATTTTACATGTCTGCCTCAACCCTATTTTAAGCAAAAGAAAGATTTTTGCAGCATGATTCAAAATTTTTTACATCTCTTGAGGTTTATTCTTAACATTATATTTGCTGGTATACAGTAAAAACAGATTATGAATAACAAAACAGGAGAATATACTTTTGTATTTGTATATATATATATATATATATATATATAATATATATATATATATATATATGATAACCGTTATCATCCGGACCACATTGCGCGTATAATTCATCAATGTCAACAACCCCCAATCACACCAACCCCGTCAGAAACAGAACCAAAAAGCCATACTTCCATACATTCGAGGAGTCACTGACAAAATAGCACGAATTTTACAAAGACATCAAATAAAGACTATCTTCAACACCACTCAAACTATAGGCAACTTAACCGGTAACCCCAAAGACAAAGTACCTAACGAGGATCGAGGAGTTTACGAAATCTCATGTCGCGATTGCCCACAAAGCTACATCGGTCGTACCAACAGGCGCGTTAACCATCGAGTATATGAACACTCTCTGTCAGTTCGTAAAAAAGATCCGACTTCAGCTCTCGCGCATCACCATATCCAAACAGGGCACTCTATCAACTTCGAGGACAGTAGGACTATCATATCTCTCAATTCTCTTAGGGCATCCACTATTCGCGAAGCCATCGAAATAGAAAAAAGACCTCTCTGTCTAAATAGACGCGATGACAGTACTCGCCTTCCCACAGCTTGGACCTCCGTAATTGCCAGATTAAACAAAGCAGACACGCCCACCAATACCCAACCAATCACAACACAGCCTCATCACGTGACATCTTCTTCGAACCCAGCGCTACCTATAAATAAAAGAAGCAGAGCAGACTCAAATTCAGTTCAGTTACCTAGTGACTCTTGGGGAGTAGGCAGATTGAGGCCCCGAGTTCGATCTAGACTCTGAAACTCTTTTTCACTTTTGTCTCTTGATAATGGCTCCAAAGCAGGAGTCGAAACGTCGAGTATTCAATAAATTCAGACGCGGTTCTCACCCGGAACCTAGCTTAGTTCATAATAATGACCGCGGAAGCCTCTCAGAACATATATATATATAATATATATATATATATATATATATATATATATATATATATATATATATATGTTATATATGTATATATATATATATATAGAAATTAAATTATGTAATTATTGGCTTCATTATCTTTCCAGAATTACTCGCTTTGAAGCCCAAACATCATGCAAAGAATTAGCGCTGGTTTTCAACGATCTTCATAAATTCAACTCATCGCTGGCCCAGAAGAAATTTGTCACATGTTTTCGCTGATGACTGCACTGAGTGCATTGAATTTAGCCGAAGCCGCTAACGGAAGGATAAGGCCTATCGAGATGATCGACATTTACGTCAATGTCGTACTTAGGATTAAGGCCAGCGTACCAAATTTACTGCAAACAATTCAAAGGTTAGTTACAATTTAACTACAAAAAAAAACTTTCATGATAGAAAATTGAACGTTTCATGAAATCTTACTGGCACTACAGGTACTACTTTCATTTTTTAGCCAAAACACTTTTGATCAAACCCCTCAAACCGGTTATTGTATAAACTTGAACAATACGGTGTTCAGGGAAAACTGGTTTAAGACGGGTTGGCCGGCTCGCGTTCGGGTGTACAGTGAACGCTCTGAATCTTACGAAATGATAAGTGGTGTTCCTCAAGGTTCAGTACTGGGGCCTTTGATGTTTAACGTGTTTGTCGCTGACCTGGCTTTGCTGTTTGGTTCCAATGCAGTACTGTATACAGACGACACCTAATTTTTCGGGAATCCATTAGTCACAGATAACCAGCGAAGTAGTCATATGTCTAAGTTAGCACAGTGGTGCAGTGATTGGAGTCTTCATTTAAATTCCGAACGTGTTCGGTTGGTTACAACAACACAAAAAATCATTATTTTATTAATAACACTCGAATAGTCCCGGTTGTTACCCTAAGAGACCTAGGATTAATTATTTGTAACGATTTGAAATGGTCTGTTCATATTTCTTAAGTTACAAAAAAGGCAACTCTCTGGCGTACATAATTTCTTTTTTTTTTTTTTCTTTTTAATTTTGCTATTGAACAGACCCTACTATCACAAAACTTTGCCTTGCGCATCGTAATTGTGCATATGAGGAACGCCTAGAAAAGTTGGGAATTACTACAGACAAGCGATTACATGGTGATCTTATTGAATCTTATAAGATTATTCATGGGTTTTATTCAATGAACTTAAGCGTGTTCACGATTAATCCGAATAGCCGACTAAGGGGTCATAAATTAAAACTGTGTCTGGAAACATTTTATAAGCTGTTTCGAAAATTCTTCATATCTAACCGAATCGTACGTTCATGGAATTCGCTGCCCTCCAAAATTGTGAATGCTATTAAATCTTTTAAGAAATTATATGAACGATATGTTAATTATATGCCCATATAGCAATTTGCTTCCTACGCTGTTTCTCATATAATAATAATAATGTAATAATAAAATAATGTTAGGCATCGTATATTTCTTTTAACTAAAACTTAAGTGATCCTACCGACTGCGCCACCAAAACAATCCATATTTGCAAAGCATTTTTTTAGATATTGGGATTGATAAAATTATTTTAGGTATTACTTGGGCTTGGCAAAACTATGGGCAACGAACTCTTGCGATACAGTACCGAAACGCCTGCAGTGGCTTTTCACATTCTATGGTTTTAAGTTCTTCTTGCCTCATAAGTTCACTAAAGACTTGAAAAATACCAGTATACCGTTTAGTTCGATTGGAAACAACATCGATCCTTTGGCCATACAGTTGAAGGTGAGTTTCATTAAAATACATAACTATCCACTATCTCACAACATTGGCTTCTCTGATGTGTCCTAATGTTGTTATGTTTTAGATTTACAGGGAACACTTGCTAGAGAAATCTCTACAGATTTTGCTGTCTCCAGGCCAGAAGTTGGAAAACGGAGAACAAAAGAAAAACGACATCAGCGATGCTCTTTTTTATATAGATCTGCTTAGAGACAATATAACAGTTCATGCCAAAAATATTTTTGGTGCCAATTCCGAAGAAAGTGAGTAGAAGTATTGACTGAATCTAGAAAGTCTCAGTTTTTGAAACTTGCTAATATTTTCTAGTATTTTGAATTTTTGGGCTGGTATTTTAACAATTTCAAACCCTTCCAATTTATGTATCTGCTAGTTAAAAAAATTTGTTGCTGTGCAATCTGTTTGGTTCCTACTATTATTGTACAATGATTTCCTCTTTAGTTTTCTTTTCAGTGTACCTATATACCTCTCCCTCTCTTGTTGAACCATCATTTTAACCATTTAACCTATTTATTCACTCTTCATTATCTTTCATCGTTTTTTTTTTGCCTGATGTGTTTTTCGAAGGTCGTGTGTAATTTTTGGGCCTCAATGTTCTATTAAGTTGCAGGTGAATTTGTTTTTTTTTTCTTTCGTTATTACTGCTTTATGTCTTTTTATACAATTTATTCATGAATCTTTTTAACTGGATTTTTTTTAGGGGGATCCGGAACTGCTTCCATATATATTTTTTTCAAATTGTATTTTCGAAATTTCGCTGGCTTTTGTAATCTTTTCAGAAGTTTCTCCCTCCATGTATAATTTTCATTTGTCAGTTTTTTGAACTACTTATCCTTTCTTATCTTTTCTCTCAAATTTATTATATAGTTCCAAACTATTCTTCTGCTCTTGGTGTTTAGCAGTTTGATATCATCACGTTAATTTGACAATTTAACATTCAGGATTTATAAATCTTCACACTTTTCTACTTTTTCTCAATGATCGTCCTCTTCGATATTCATAAGGTTGATTTTGTCTATAACTTGATTAACTTCAATTATATGGCGTATCGCTAATTGATACATATTTCGTGTTAAGCTTACCACCGGGACCAAATCGCATATTGGTGGATGACCTTCGCCAACATCGCCTGCAACTGGCTGCTGGGTGAAGAAAGTGACGACAACATGTACAAACGTATCGAAATTATTCCCGAACCTTTGGTGATGACTAATGATCCGCTACCGAAGGCCATTCTGGCCGCTTTCAAAGCCAGAAGAGATTACCTTTCGAAAGATAGTAACGTAAAAACTAAAAGCATCACGATCGATTTGAATTTCGCAAGCTGTTTATTGGCAGACAGTTTGACATTCACCAGCTGCAAGAAAAGGGAAAACTTGGTGTTGGTAAGTTTTTATTAAAATTAACTTTTATATGTGGACGTTCCTTTTTTTGTAACACTGGTCTGGACATGGGGTCCAACAGATTCCTTCGTGTGAAGGAACTCTTTGATAGCAAATATTAATAAAATTGATAATCTGAGACTTTGGAGCGGATAAATCGGCTTTAAATGAACAGATTGAAAGTATAAATAATCAATTTTCATTGTAAGAAACTATAATTATTAATCAACAAACGTGGCATTTTTGGAGATCCCTTAAAAGCATGAAAAAAAATATGTATGTGGGACATTTGTCTATAGTTGGAGGTTAATTTATCTTACCTAAGGTGGAAATTCAATAATTTATATTAAAAATCGACTTCAAACGAATCAAAATTAAAATAGTTTAAACACCCTATACAATAAATAATTATTTTCTGACGTATCCAGATATTTAAATTTAATATTCTAGCTGTATATAACGAGGTCATTTTAATTATCACTGATGAAATTATGGGATCATTATTTAATTGGATATTTTTTCAATATCACAAATCTCCAGACTATTCTTCAAAATAGCTGTTATAATATAGTTTAATCTAGTACATATTAAAAACACTGTCCGTCAAAATGCATTGAATTAAGGGCGCTGGCGCTGTTGTCGCAAGAGTGTGGATTTTAAACACAAGAGGTATTATATCTCATCGACAAAACAGGTATCTTAACAATTTTGTTTAATATTTACCAATTAACTCAAACCCTCTTTTTACACCAGCGCCATTCTGGTCACGTTTTGAACTTGTTATTTAATGTTTTCAGCTAGACACTTTCTCTTTAATCCCCGCATAAGTTTGTGATACTTGTCTCTACCATGTATAAACTTGACCTTTTTCCTGGAGTTTCAGTTTGTCATCCTTGTCTTGTCGCTACCGTCTATAAACTTGCCTTTTTATGTGCTGTTCTGACGTATGTGAAGTCTGATTTAAAATATCGCAAACAAATAAATGCAATGTTTATTACAACGAAAAGCAAATTGTGTGCAGTTATTGCATATTAATCGGATGTTATATTTATTTTTTACAAGCTGTGTTTAAACAAATACAATTTAAATTATAAATAATATTTTATGTTGAGCAATTCACATCATTCCTTCTTTCTACACCAGCGCCACTCTTGGTTCTTGAACGTGTTTAATGCTTTCAGCTGGACACTTTTTCAGTTGAATCCTCCTGGAAGTGTTTCATCCTTGTCATCCACAAACTGGGCAACATTGCTCTTTTTTGAAATGTTCTAGTTCGTCATAATTGTCTCTACCAAATTTAATAGTTAAGTTTAAGTTTTTGATAAGTGTAAAAATCAACAAATGCTTAATAATATCATTTCAATACCAACTAATTTATCAAAAAAAAGCAATTTAAGTTCTAATCCAAACTACGAAGACTATTCGCTGTACAGAATATTTCACAGTGCACTACTCGTACCCCGCACGGAGACACCGAGCTCTGCTGATATTGACAATCTACCCGAACGTTTCAATACTTCAAATTTTTGTTTACGTGATTTAATTAGTGGTTGCTTTGTTATTGTACTCATATTCTATGAAAGGATATTTAATATACAGAGTTGGACATAGTGTATATGTGTTTAAATAACTGTGAAAATGACTATCAACTTTAACATTGACTATATTAAAAACAATAATAAACTATTTCAAAACAAATAGATATAAAATTGGGTGGTCCACCTAGGCCATATCTTAATTTAAAACAAGAGTGCAAAACGAAAAATAAAGTATTTACGCGAAGTTTTAAAAGTGAAATTTATAATAAAAAGAAATGGTTGTGTGGATGTGATCGCCCCAGTATATTATTTTGATTTCCTTGCTTTATTTTTGGCGGGGAATCTCAGGACCGGCTAAATGCCCTTTCTGTGTTTAGTATTGAAAAAAATATATTCAGTCAATGCCAGACTTTAATGGAAAGGTCATTGAACATTTCGCTTCCGAAATAATGCGACGAATATTTAAATTTATAAAAAATAAGTGCAGTATTAGCAAAGCTATGGTGTGTTTTATTGCATCTTTGAATCCTAATAATATTTGACCAGTAAAGTGCACTACGAGTTTCATAATCCACCACCCGCCACTGGTCTCTACCATCCATAAACGTTGCCTTTTGTGACTTCTGACGTATGTCAAGTCTATAATTTCAAATATCGCAAACAGAAAATTGGAATGTTTATTAGAACGAAAAACAAATTTTGTGCTGGTATTGCATATTGATCGAATGTTTATTTTGTTTTTTTTTACTACAAGTTATTAATTTTCTATAAACGAAGAGACTCTTGGATTATATTACCTAGTAGTCATATGTTTACATAAAGATCAAGGTAGTGAGATTGCGGTTGGAACGAAGTTTCGAAACAAATGAAATTTAATTTATTGCATTTCATTATACTTTTTTTTCGCTTCAAAATGTCTGCACTAGTAATCTGTCACGGACTAGTTTCTTGAGAAAGCACATAGCATAAAAACTTCATTAATATCATAACATGCTTTTACCTTTTTCATTCTGTTGCCAAAATAACAAGTTCAATAAACTATTCCTGCTGGGCTGCTGGGTGTACCACTTCTTTTATCTTGTGAGTATATTTTAGCCCATATTGCCGTAATTTTGGTGTTCAAATTGCCAGACTCAAACAAAAAATGTGTTTTTTTTTTTCTATTTCAGGAACTTGTCATTGTTTGGGGTGCATTGTTGTTGCATTGCATGTGACATTGAAGTGTGCAATGTTCCTTCAGTGCATCCTAACTGTGATACACAACTCCAAGAGTTTCGTATTACAGGTGAACTATTATATAATGCTATGGAATTTTAGCAGAAGGATATGTTGATCATATCTTTTAATTTATTTTAGCTGTCACAACTTATGGTGTGCGACTGGTTGCTGGAAACTCGGACTGCGATGTGGGAAGATAGCGTCGAAGCTGGATCTAAACCACCCGTAGTCAATTCAGTACTTTCCGATTTTCAAGCAGATTTGTCCTCACTCAGATCTCTTGCAGAACATATGCCAGTAAGTTTTCCATCAACTTCCATTGATTTTTTTTGCTGTTTACATTTAGTGGTCGTTTCAGTACCAAAAAAGTACTCAGCTAAAATAATATTTTGTAGATAGGTTTTAAAGACTCAAGAAGGAATTGAGACATTAAAACTTCTTTAATAACATGTGGTCTCTTTTAAGATGTCCTTAGGCTCTTAATAGATGTGTTGGTTGCCAAATATTAATACACACATGCATTGTGATGTGATAAAATATGCTGTGAATATCGTGTTTAACAGTAAAATGTTTTTTTAAATCCTTAAATTGATAAATTGTTATTTGTTTTTTACATCAGTGTTATTAAATTATTTATACTGTGACGGTAATTCATCCGATATTTCGTGAAATCCAAAAGTTGTTTGTCTGGCGCCCCGAAGCCGACGGCTAGCGCTGTCGAAATTTCTCGAATATTCTAGAATCCATCTTGAGCCTTCTGAGAAGAAATATATAAATACGGGAAGCCGAGGAAAGGATTCGTTCTGTATTCGTTACCGTCTACTAAATAGCCGGTCTTCAAGATAAAATAAATATAGTTGTGTGAATATAATAGTAGTGGAAATAAATTATATTAAGTTCGACTGAGCGTTTAAATGAATCCAAGAACACAGATAGAAGAGAATAAAAACATTACAATACAATGTTTAAGAATCATTTTAACCATTTAAATGTCTTTTGATCACTTTCACTTTATTTTATTCAATATTCACAGCAAATTTTCATTACTTTTCATGTGTTCAATATTTGATCACCAGATTATTTAAATGCATGAGAAAGTGGTATTGTTAATTGTAGAAATTCTTATGACTATGTCTAATTTGCTGGTTAATTGTAAATAGGTTAAAATGTTTTTACAAAGAGTTGTAAAATGGGTGATGAAGTGAATTAATCTTGATGATAGAAAACAAAAATTAATGAAAGGCACATGTCTGTATGTTAATATTTTTTTATAGCAAGCCTTATCAAGAGTTTTCCTTTATGAAGCCACCAGCAGGTTGATGGCAGGTGCTGCTCCAGGCCGGACCAACAACTGCTCGATCGAAGTTTAAGACAGAGGCACTCGAAAACATCAGTTATATGCGGTAAATGTATTATTTATATTTCAGTAGCAAGTTCTGAAGTGATCTGCGGGTTATATTCAGATTATAATAGACTGAGTCATACTTCTGAAGAAAAAACAATGGTTTGATTGAATTCATATGTATTTTTAATAATGATTGAATTAAGTAATTTCGAAAGGATGTTGAGGGAGGTCTTGAATTATTTTACCTATTAATTGGGGTTTTCTCTCCTCAAATTTTTTTCCTGCAACAGATAAGTATTTAAATCGTATTTGGAGAACAACTGTAGTAAGTCAATTTCGTAAAATTGCCCGGATTACTGGCTGTCCGTACAGAATTCTTCCTCACAGTTATTCTGAGGAAAGAGATGTCTTAAAATGATCAACCATATTCCTGTATATAAATAGTGTATTGG
>CM067219.1:148252026-148296545 GCA_034190945.1 Octodonta nipae
AATATATTTTTTTTATATACACTTATTATATTTGCTGTCAAATAAAAGTTTCGTTAATCTTTAACAAATCGCATGCTTCGCTATGCCCTCTACCAAAAACAATTTTAAAGAATTCATTCAAGCTATAATTGAATTTTGTTCAGTCCTCTCCCGTGCACGAAGCTTACGATGCCAAAGTGCAGCTTTCCGTTGCAGGTTCTGAATTTGTTAGTCATTAAATTTTAAACATGTGGATTAATTCTCTTTATTTACATTAAGCATTTTGGCAATCCAGTTATTTTCATGTATATATAAAATGACTTAATCATCATATTGTGGTTCTGATTTAGTCTTTTTGTTCCAAAATTACCTACATGTAATTTTTATATTTTGACTTTTTTACATAGAGGTCAAAATGATTTAGCCTATACATTTGTCTAAAACATTCAATTGTCCGGTTTTTCTATTTTAATTTCCCCTTGTACTATCCTTGTTTTATAATCGTTCTATAGCTATGTTGATGTAGAGCAGATGTTCGTTTCTGACAGACTAGTTTATATTCCTCTATTCTAGTAGAAATTCTCCTGTGGTTTGACCGACATAACTTTTGTCACAGATTCACACCTGGATTTTCAAGTTTAATTTTGGGTTTTAGATCTCTCAATGTCTTACATATCGTTTGGTGTGGTTTATACGCGGTAGTTAGTAGTTATGTTATGCATTCGGGAGAATTCGACCTTCTTCTGTCAGTTGTTCCCTTGATGTAAGGTTGGATGGTTTTTGGTTTTTCAGTAACATTCTTTTTGTTTCATTTGTGTACCCTTTCTCTTTGTGTATCAATTTTGTTGTAGAGCAGCATAATCTTTTTTAGCTTTTGTGCTTTGTGTAGTTTGTGATGGTAAGCCTTAGTAATCTAGAAATTAGTGTATTGACAACTCCTTGTATTGTAACTTGCTATATGTTATCTTCTGGACAGTTGATAAGCTGTTAATGATGTGTCTAAAGTATTCGGAGTCTAGTAATACGAATCGGCTTTTCATACATTGGTTGATAGTTTATGGTCATTTTCGTGAAGATATATTCGAAGTTGTTGAAATTATAGAAGCATTTTAAACGGACTACCTGATACATTTGTGATTAATTTTCGTAGGTACTGGTGTGTTGTTAAGTTTCCGCATTTTATCCAAGTGGTTGATTGTTGATCTATCTCGTTATTGTAGCTAAATGTCGACGTCTCGGAATCTATCCCCTTCAGTTTTCTTCGCATGTCCTCGTATCTATACGAGACCTATCAAACACCTCCGTGAAACATTTGGCCATTTCGCCGAATATCGTAAACAGATAATAATTTTCAGCAGATATTTCCTATTTCTCATGAATAATTCGTAAAGGCATTAGATCTAGAAATTTAGTGGGCAATTATTTCTTTATCACTCATTTTACTCGGTGGTTTTATAACGACTGCTTTATTTATTGCAGGTGATATGAATTTTTGGTCATAAATGTGTCTCAACTGCACAGGGAAACTTTTATAGGATTCTCCTATATTTTATAGTTTATAAGCTTTATGGGCGTCTAACTTTATTATCCACGAGTCATCTTTTGCGTTAAGTTTTAATCCAGTTTAAATTTCACATAAGGCAAAAATTGAGATTATAAACTTAGAATTAACTCTCATTTAATGAAATTTTAGAAAATTGAGGGCAATATACTTTCAGTTTGAAGTTTTGTAATTACTGTGTTTAATCTCACCAAACACCTTTGTTAATGAATCTAGTACGCCTAGTATTTGTTGAATGGATTCCAATTTCTTTTTGCTTTAAACCAGTTGTACAATTTGATTTTATGATTACTAACAATGTCGTAATTCGGGATTATAATTTAGTCATTAATATCCACCAAGATATAGTGTTTTCATATTTCATTTATAGAGAATTATTGTTTAACGCTAAGTTGTAGACTTAGTAACAATTCTACATTCATCTAATAAATCAGTCGATAATTGTTTTAGCATAATGATTTTTTGTTTTAGTATGCGATAAAGACTTCATGGTGATGATAGGTACTTAAGGATAGAAAAAGCATGACTGGGTAATAAAAATATTTATTTTTTGTTCATCACAAAGAATTATGAGTACTAAGGAAATATATGTGATCTCAAGATTCATTGAAAATAGATATTATTTAATGCTTAACGCCATAACTATATGTTCATATCTGATGTACATCCATTTCTTGGTTTGTGATCTGCAAAAAACAGTTAACATGACGTTTCGTCAACTCGCATTTGGACATTTTCAATGGTGAATCTGAAATTAGATTGAAAAAAAATTTAAATTGTTGAGGCCTTTATATTCCTTTTCGAGGTCGTGAATAGTTAATACTTGTTGAGGTATGGTGCCATTAGTGGTTTTATTAATTTACTAGAGATCCCCTTCGCAATCTCAGTCCGTCTACTTGTTTATGGACCCTGTTTGAATGTGTTTGATGCCGTTATCGTCCATATTATGAAAGAGATATATTCTTTAATAGGAGCTGTATTGTCGGATTTTTTTTCAGAAGTACATTCCCATATTTGCAAGTTAATGGTTGTTTCCGATTTTTGTATCTCATAGCATCCGGTATAGCCTATTTCTTGTATGTCTACGCTGGCGATTTGTTTGTGAGCTATTAAAGTCTATTTTTATGACCTGTACGGAGTTTCTTGTGCAAACAGGCCGATATGGTCTGCTTATTCCTGATGTTTACTTTATCCTGCTTTGTATTACTCAAATACCTCGGTTAGGGCTTCCTACGTATGAGCTTTGACGTATTCACAAGATGCACAATTGGCTCCGTCGTTTTTCTAATTTCAGAATTCCACTTCTGAAAATGTCAATGCGAGGTTGACGAAAACGTCAGGAAAATTTTCTTTTGAGAACACAAAACAACAAACGAATGCAAACCAGATATAATTTAGGATAGCATAAACTTTTTTATTTTCTACACAATTATTAATTTTTGTACTTTATGGAAGCGTAATTGAAAAGTTTTTATAGATCCCAGAAATATCCTGAATTTATATAAAAAAAAAGTTTATTTAAAAAGCAAAAATATATTTTTAAAAGAATAGTTTAACTGTTCCTGTAATGTTTTCCGTTCATGTGAAATGTGTTTTTATAGTGATTTTGATAATATTTCTTATATTAAATGCGTTTTCAAACGAGGTGATACGTTAGGAGTTTTAGGAAACTAAAAACATAAGGGATTTCGAAATTGGGGTATGGGGTTTTTGGATTATGATCTTTTTAGCTAAAATATTTTCAACTGTCGGTACTTCCGCAGTACCGGGAAGTTGACTCCAGCTGTGCTATTTAATAGAATGATGAATTCCGTGCAAAGCTCAAAATTTCCTAGGTTTTTATAACCACGTTTTATATGTCTACGGCAAACTTTTTTGTCAGAAATTTAAATTTGGGAAAAAATATTTAAAATACAACTCAAAATATAAAACCTACAACTTCGAATTAAATGAGATAGAAATGTTATATTTTTAACAACTGTACTGCGACTGAAAGCTCATACTGGACTCAAGTATAGTTTGCTACTTTATACAGCGTGTTCCGAATCAATACAATTTCCAAAACTTAAAACACGAGTAACTTCATTTAATTGCTAAATAAGATGTTGAGTTAACACTTAATACTGCAGAGCGTTCACCGCATGTTTTCAACTTAACTTTAATTATAATTACACTCAAGACCGTTTGCTGATTATGATAATTCTACCTTATTTTGCATAATTGCAAGAACTTTTTAGGTCTTGTGCTATCGAAACAAAAATTATTTAGTAAACTATTTATATCTGATGAAAGACAATATCTCGATCTCGCGTTTCAAAGAAACAATCAGGCACAGGTTTATGCAACTTGTATGGAGCATGATAATGAGCATGTTCTCCGCTGCAAAATGTATGAAAGGAACACTTGCTTGAGTACCTCAGATTCAGAAACATTTAATTTGATTGTTAGACATACTTATCTGAATCCAATATGAATATTTCAGATTGTTAATAAGCCATTTCGAGAATTTATTGCAGGGGCATTATCACATTTTCTTGACATTTTTGAAGAAGTCACAATAAAAAATATATATCGTAGGGGAACTATTTATGGAATAAAACTATTTTTAGAGAATTATAAAAAAAACCTCCCCCTACCCCTCACCATCCTTAAAATTAAGTTTTGTTAATCTAGTGGGTACTTTATAACGGAAACAAAATAAAGTATATCATAATTTTTTACTATTTTTTGACTAATATTTTACAGCCATAAAAATATTTTACCTCTAAACCTACCCTATTCCACCTTCCCCAATGCCCTAATGTTTAAGCCAGAGAATATTTTATAACTTCAAGAGGAAAGAGCTATCGATCCAATTCCACCACCATAATTTTTTACTCCTCAAATACTAGAAGAAGGTTTATTGTGGTTATCGCAAAACCATCCTCTACCCCTCACCACCCTGACGTTCTTTAGGAAGGAAATGTAGCAAACAACTGCCTCTTTATAATGTACGAATTTCATTGAATAGCATAAAAGATAACAGTAATAAAATTTTAACATTTAAATCACGTTTTGGATTACTACAATTAAATTATAGTGGTGCATTGGAACGCTTGGCAACGGTGTACTTGAACAGAGCTCAGTCTCTTACTTGGAATTGATATTACAGTTAAAAATTGAAGTTTTGTTCCCGGAAATTATACTTTGAAAGGCAAAACAATTTACAATATTAAATATACAGATTTACTATTCTGATATGTTAACCATCAAAATGACATATGAAGTTTATTTCATTTATTTTCCTTATAAAAATTAGTATAAGAAAATTCTTCTTTTGAAATATACGCAAAACTGTGAAGATCTTTATTGAAAACATAAAAAACATTGATAGTTGACACAGCGTCATCAGTTAATAAGAAAAATGCGTAAATATAATGGTGGAAATTTCCAAGATTCAACTTAATTTGATTTTGTGATCGGTGTTATTTTAATTTTTTGTTTCGAGTTAAATCATAAAAGATAATGTCTTAGTTGTTGACTTTAGTATATTAAATAAAACAATACTTTTATTTGTTTATATTTACTTATTTGTTTAGGGAAAATAAAAAAAAACAATTACGGCATTTTGTTTCAAAGCTAAATAAATGAAAAAAAGTGTTTTTTTTTTAATTTACATTTTCTGTCATCCATAGAAGGCCTGTATATATACTTGAAAAACTCTTTTTATGTGCTGTTCTATGACGTACAAATCCAATATAGTGGCCATAAATAACAAAGTTGACTATGGTTGCAAGAAATCTAGAAGAACTTTGTATACGTCAATCGATGCCCGTAGTCGTTAATAGAAAAACTAATAATTAAATTAATTAAATTTATTGATTTATTTACAAGATTTGGAATATTTGGCAATTTTCTAAAACCACAATTTTTTGTTTTTTCTCGATATTTTGAAAATTCCTGTAGATAATTTTAATTTCATCACAGCACTTGATTGGACTTGGAATAGTGCACCTTTTTCTTATTTAAGCAGCCCTGTATCTCTTACCATTTCGGAAATCCACATGAAGTTACATTTTATCTGTGACACATGGTATATATAATCTATTAAGCTAATTTTGGGCAGAATTTTTGACGCTGAAATTCAACTCTTTCACTGTTCTCCTTTGCTGCTGTTTTTGATAGTTTAAATCTGAATTAGCTGTTTTCCCTAAGATGATAGAGACGAAGGCTTTATTTAAGTTAAATAATGACAGATTCGTATTCTGTAGCTATAAAATTATTATAATACCAAAAATCCATGTAAACAAATTTCACAACTTAAGATTTTTTATACTATTGTACCACTAAATGAAATCTAAAACTAAATTAATATTCTTACTTTATTGAATAGCAAAATAATATGAATTTAACTAATACTCTCAGTTGAGTTTAATTATTGTAAAATTTGGTGATATTTCTCATAGAATGTAGTTTTTGGTACACATATTTTTATGGAAATTTCCAGTAGCTACTAGCGTTATAAATCAAACCTTGGGTTGTGTTATCTATAAATTGTTAATTTTTTACCCAATGAACTATTTGGTGGATTTTTGTAAATATATTGTAGGATATCTCATCAAGTGAAAGTCTTAACTGTGAATATTTAAAATATTTTAACTGATTGTACATTAAAAATTGTATAATGGTTCTAATTTAGGGGATGTAATTAAAACATTTAAATTGTCTGAAATGGAAAAACAATCAGATTCAAATGTGTTAACAAAATTGTTTTTGGGGAAATGCTTCACCGATATTTCGGGAACGACGTTTACTAGTATAGATAGTCGTCTGGGCGACCGGTGTAGTTTAAGTTTTTGGCCTAAGACTCTTTTTTGCGTCCTATATTCCCTGTTTTCATTTATTTGATATAAATAAGTTCAGCAATGTCACAACAAATACGTGTGTATGTGTGAATTGTTTTGACATTTATTAGGTAAGTATTAAGTCTGAATTGAAGATTAGCATAGTAAATTACATAAAGAAATAAGTTAAAAATTATTCGAAGCCAAGGAATCAGAAAAAAAAAGTGTCCTAGAGAGCGGCAAATCAGGAAGAAAACTGTTCTAGAAAGAGGTGAAAATCAGAAAAAAAATGGATCAGCAAATTTATAGGAAGTTTTGTAGGCTCACGGCAGGTGGCGTGAAAATGCGATTAGATTAAGGTATCTACTTTTTCAATGGTTAAAACTTGTGCTAAAAAAATACAAGTAAACAAGAAGATTTTTGAAAGAAAAATCATGTCGATCGAAATATTAGATGAAAGATGACCAAAAAAAAATAAAATAATTAATGTTCTAGTGGAATTTAGATTAATGATTGGCGAGTAATTCTAATACTAAATAACCACTATAATACAGTTTAATTTCTTTTGAAAAACTATTCAAGAGTTAAATTTACCTATACAAAAATAAAAGTGTGCCTAAAGATTTAGATCTGAAATGATTCTGGCGGGCAAAAAAATTGAAGTTCAATAAAGGGAATAAAACTAACAGGATATATTTTTGTTATAATTTTTCTTACAATTTTGTAGTTATGACTGTCCTTCAGCTTCAACTTACCAAAGATAACAATTCATTGAGTGAACCTTAACAATATTAAACTTACCATTAGAAAATGATTTTTTTCAATATCAATAGCCTCTCAAAAATAGTATTAGAGAGGTATAGTGAGGTAACCTTAGAATAATTTAAGCTACAGTATATCAATAGACATTGAGAGGGATAGAAAAACTGATGCTGAGGAATAAAATTAACACATTATGAAGAACAATAACATAAGAATATATAGACTATGGAAAAAGTAATAATAAATGACGTACATGATTAAGTAACTCAATAACGGGCTTAATCATACAAACCAGAAAATTGTTGAAATATAAAATTGCAAACCAAATTCTGCAAATAATCAAACATAAAAGGCAAGATCAGAACTCTTTAAAGAATAAAACCTGACAGGCCATGAACCAGGGGCGGATCCAGATACGGCTTCCGGGGGGAGCGGCGATTTCATGCTTCAGGGGGGCGAACTGTACTAAATTTGCCTGAATAAAATTTTAAACCTAGATTTCTTGGTTATTACACTAAACATAGTCGTTATGAGGTTTAAAACGCCCCCATCGCCCCCCCCCCTCGGATCCTTGGTCATGAATGCAAATAATTTAATAAACGCTCTGTGCCGAAAGATAAAAACAGGTACTGAAAAAACCATAACGTCATATCTATTGACATACGTAATAAAACTCTAAATAGAAGTAGTTAAACAAAGCGGTTTCTGGAGCGGAAGTGGGCATAAAGGTAACCAGTCATCGAGTTCTCGCCGGGAGCTGCTGCCGAGCTGTTGGTAGTTGTTGTTTGGATAAGAAGAAGACATTGGGAAGAAGAAGAAGACATTGGGGGTGGTCGTAGGGGTGCGCGAAAGACATTTGGGTGTGTCGCAGAGGTGCGTGCCATCTGTTGTTAATAAATGAAAGCAATTGTATTGTGGGTTGCGTGGGTTGCAGAGTGCACGCCATCTGTTGATGGTTGTGGTGGTTACAAAGAAAAAAAGCTAAATACTTGGCCGGGTATCGAACGCGGCTTGCCTGATTACAAAGTCAGGTGTCCACCGAGCTGCGCTAATGCGGTTAATCGAGAAATGTTTATTTGAAAAGGTATAGTACATGCCCGTTGGGTGGGCGCGGGTTTTTGGGCGTTGTTCGGTTAGATATTTGGGGCTGGATGGGGGGATATGATATTTTGTTGTCTGTAAAAAATTTAAAATCTTGGTATTTTATTGTCTGTGAAAAATTTAAAATCTTTTGCTTAAGCCTGCATGCGCGAGAACGTCCACTCCTTCGAGTCTATAGTTATCGTAAGCGACCGCCTACCTGCGCAAGAACGGCAACTCCTTCGAGACTCTGATTTTGTCGGATGATTCAAGGCATTGAACGCCTGCAGGCGCAAGAACGTCCACTCCTTCGAGTCTATAGTTTTCCTAAGCGAGCGCCTACCTGCGCAAGAACGGCAACTCCTTCGAGTCTCTGATTTTGTCGGATGATTCAAGGCCGAGCGTAATAATTTTGAGACTTGGAAAAATTTGTTTCAAGCGTCTGAAATTTAATTAAGGTGAAAATAATGGATATATTAAAACTAGACAACTGTTTAAATATCTTTATTAGCATATAGTATATTATGAATTTTCAGAGCATCCTTAATAATTAAAGCTATATTTTGTTTTGTTTTTGTACAATATATAGTAAGCCGCCATCATCCAACCACATAGTCAAATCCAAAGAAATACCATCAGAACAAAGCTGGCAATCATCCCATACAGTGTCAGGTTCATCCTTTCCATGTGAAGGATCGTTATGGAAACCATATGCAAATTCCAAGTATTTTTTAAGCACCGTGTAACTCTCCACCGTTAAATGTATAATTGTTTCACCAATTTTGAGAGTGGTCTCGGTATCGGTAATATTAATTGTTAAAATTTCTGGTACTGCCGCATATATGCAAGTGCGTCCGTTGTAGGTAATCACAGTTGTTAAAACGTCTGGTACCACGTAACATCCATTTTTGGGATTTAGCTTTCCAGTTAAATCTTTCGGTTGTATAGTTCTCGTTGACACTGCACTCATATTAAATCTTACTTGGTCATCAAGTAAACTTTCCAAATTCATGACTGGATTGTTACAGCTTCAACTCAAGACTGAATAAAAGAAATAAATTCTTTTAACTTATTGTAGTGAGTGTGTGACGACAGCAAACACTACAAATATTAGATTTTTGTGGCTATAGGTGCAGTCTTATTCAATTCACTATGAATAAAAGGTGTGGAATATGTTTGGAAGAGATAACTAATAATTTTGGGCTATTGCCAAATTGTAACCATTGTTTCTGCTTCCCATGCGTAAAAAGATGGCATCAAAATAAAGACTTTGAATTGAATATTCGCAGAGGCTGTCCAGAATGCCGTATTGTGTCTCCTTATGTCTATCAATCTGAGGTTTATTACCAGAAAGCGGAAAAAGATCGTTATATAGCTGAGAAAAACGAAAAAATGAAGAAAATGCGATGTAGGTATTTCCGAAAAAGCAAACCCAAATGTCCGTTTGGAAACACTTGCTTGTTTAGCCATCGATTACCAAATGGGGTAGAAATAGATATAGGGCCACCTCAAATGAAACGTGCAGGTATGGGCGGTCGTACTGATTTCATAGAGGCTCAGTTCACACGTGGAGGAGGTAGAACTCAGCGCCCAGCAATAGGAGGACTCCCAGATACTTTTAGTTTACTCCTGGTGGAACCAGGAATTTTTTACGTCTTGAGAGATGAATAAAAACCTGTATTTATTTAAAAATTCATGCCAATAAAATCATAAATGTATTTAAAAATTCCTGATAATAAATTCTCAAATCATAAATCTGTATTTATTTAAATGTAATGTTAATAAAATCGAAAAATATATAATCATGAATCCGTGATTATTTAAAAATTCCTGATAATAAATTCACATTATATCTGGTATTTTAGATATCAAAACCACAAACCGAAATTTCCTGATAATAAATTCACATTATATCTGGTATTTTAGATATCAAAACCACAAACCGGAAATGATGACCGCAGTGAAAGGAAACTGTCATATCTTGTTTACGCTAATTGAAACCGAGCTAAATAAATTTACAGGAAGCTGTGGTTTGATTAGGTTATCATGTTGTTTGCAGCAACAAACTTTTGCAGGAAGTTCCCATATGATAAGCATTAATTAGTTGTTTTTCTAGAACTAACGGAAATTTCGTTATACGCAAATGATGTAGTTCGATGCTGATAAATAAAATAATTGCGAATTTTTATTTCATTGTTAATTCAACTCTCAAAGAGATCACATATCAACTACAGTGATTGTGTTTGTGCTTTGTGAAATTAACTGTTAATTCAACTTGCAAAGTGTATCTAGTGATAGTGTGTGTTGTTCAAAAAACATTATGTGAGTATTTACTTAATTTCATTTATGTTAATTTGCTTTTAGTAATTTGTGACTGCCCTTCAAAATATTTGAAATTAATAGAGTATGTTTTTCGAATTGAATATTTTCTGCCCGCTTTTCAATTCAATGTTCTAGTTCCAACTTTTGTTAATTTGCATCTAATATTTTGTGTGTGTCTTTCAAAAATTATTAGGAGTGTTTGGATTCATTATAAATTTGTAGTTTTGTTATTCGAATCAGGTAGTTTCTGTCTGCTTTTCTTAAAAATTTCAATGTTCTATTCCTAAATTTTTGGTAATTTGCTTCCAATATGTTGCGCCTGTCTTTCAAAATTATTAGAGTTTAGACGCAACCAAGTTCATAGTATTTAATTTTTGTTATAGAAAATGGATTTTTTGAAAGAACTTAATGCAGTTTCCTCCGCAGAGATTGACAACAAGCCGGCAATAAAAATTCAAGACTTGCAGCTTAACCAGAAGTATCGAATTCTGGCAGCCAAACTGGTCAACCCAAGATACGGTGAAACCATCTTACTTGAATTAGAGGACCACGTAACCTTCCTGCCGAAACGGGTCACTCAGGTATATAAACCACACCTAGACAAATTTGGCGGTGGAAAGTTCCACATCGAATTCATCGGGCTGCAGCAACTTGGAGAGGCAAACTACAACCCCGAGTGCTTTTTCAAATTTCTGCGGAGTGAATATAAAAGAATTTAGTTGTAAGTTTTTATTTTAAATTTTGCATGCTTCAGTTATACTTTTACTGTTAATATTCCATTGATATTTCTCAAGTTTGTAATAGTTTATTATATTGTTATACGAGTAAAAATGAATTCAGAGGCTATAGCGAATATTAGTACCGATATTATTAACAAGTTTAGATTAGCATCAAATATAATTTTCTCAAAGAAACGTTGCTCTCCAGAGCAAATATCTAACTGGCTGAAATTAAGTAAAAAACAATTAATTTTATGTAACAGAGCTATTCGTGAATCAGATTTACATATAGGAACTTTGAATAAGCTTCAGTCTGAAATTAGTCATATAAAAAGATTTAGAAATGATTTGAAAAATTATGCTAACATCAAAAGGGGTGGGGGAATTGGTGAGAAGTCAAAAAGAAGTGATCGCGTTAAATGGTATGATGTAGAGTCAGCGTTTCGCTCACGTGTTCGAACAGGAGTAATCATTAATCTCATTCATATCAATATTTTTAAATTTTTAGATGATGCATTTTTCCTTTTTAAGGCGCGCATAAATAATACTTTGAAAACAATGCCTACTCTTAAAGTAAATACAACCTTTTGTGGTGAATTCATAAAGAAATCTGGAATGGAGGAAATTATGGAATATAAATATTTTAATACGAAAAACGCTATAATAGATAGGGGTACAGATTTGAAGGGGTGGTTCTATGAACACATTCGGAATGAAATTTTACGTAAATTAGAGGAATTTCAGGAAAAGGCATCAGGATGGAGTTTGTATAAAGTTCTAAACTTAGAAATAAACATAAATAAATTTGAAATTGGAAATGGAGCCTCATCTTTCATAAGATTACCAGAATCAATTTCTAAAAAACATGCTGTAATCAATATTAAGAACTATGATGATGATCTATGTTTTTTATACAGCGTTATTGCTCATTTGTACCCTACAGCCATTAATGTTGATAGAATATCAGCTTACCCCGAGCCATCTACTGTATTAAATCTAACTGGTTTGACATTTCCTATGACTTTACAGCAAATTACTAAGTTTGAGAAACTTAATAATATTTCTATTAATGTATATGTCTTAGAATTGATAAAAACAAAAGATAATGAGTATTATCAAACAGTTCCAGCTCGAATCACTAAATGTAAGTTAGACAAACATGTCAATCTCTTAATGATTCAAAATAAATATGTTCCTAAAGTCAATGATTTCGAAAATGTAGAAATAACAGCAAACGACGTGGAAATAAAATATCATTTCTGCCTAATTAAAAATTTATCACGTCTTGTTTCAAATCAACTTAGCAAGCATAAAAGTAAAAAATTAATATGCAATCGTTGTCTAAATTATTTTAGTGACTCCAGCAGCCTTGAGAGCCACATTGAATATTGTAAAAATGTAAATAATTGCAAAATATCTTTTCCTAAGAAGGCGGTAGTTGAGTTTAATAATTTTTCATTCAAGGAAAGGCTTCCTTTTATTGTTTATGCAGATTTTGAGTCGATACTTTTACCAATTTCCGATACTACTTCTACCAAAACTCATAAATATCAGCAGCATTCAGCCATATGTGCTGGTTATTATTTCAAATGTTCCTATGATGACTCTTTTTCGTACTATAGGAGCTTCACGGGCTCTAACTGTATGGAGTGGTTCACCAATGAAATGGCAAACTTGACAAAGTTCGTGCAGTCCAAACTAACCGATGTTGTACCTCTCAATGTGGAGGTTAGTCTCAAAGATGCATCTGGCACATGTCATATCTGTGAGAAGCCCTTTTTACCTCAAGATAAAATCGTTAGAGACCACTCTCACCTTTCCGGTGCATTTAGAGGCTATTCACATAATTATTGTAACCTCAGGTACCGAGAGTCTTTCATAGTTCCAGTAGTGTTCCACAACCTAAGTGGATACGACTCCCACTTTATAATTAGAGATCTCGCCAAGCATGATCAAATAACTCTTGTACCAATCAATAAAGAGAAGTATATTGCCTTTACTAAACATGATAAGGACACAAAAATAAAATTTAGATTTATCGACTCATTTAGATTTCTGGGATCTTCTTTGGATGAGCTGGCATCCACTTTAAAAACCGATCAATTTGTTAATTTAACTTCAATCTTCAATCATGTGTCGTTAGCGAAACTAAAGATGCTAAAACGAAAGGGAATCTTTCCTTATGATTATGTTGATTCATTGGAAAAATTAAGTGAAACCCAATTACCGCCTATAGAGAATTTTTATAATAAATTGAATGACCAGAACGTTTCTCAAGCTGATTACGAACATGCTAAAAGAGTATGGGATTCCTTTGAATGCCAAACCATTCGCAACTACATGGAGTTGTACATGAAAGTGGACATTCTTCTTCTAACTGACGTGTTTGAAAATTTCCGTGATAGGGCCCATCAAACATATGACTTAGATCCAGCCCATTGTTACACTCTACCTGGATATTCTTGGCAGTGTATGCTCAAGTACACAAGTTGCCAATTGGAAATTCTTCAAAATGTTGACATGCTGATGTTCATTGAACGTGGAATACGTGGAGGTATTTCCCAATGTTCTAATAGGTTTTCCGAGGCGAATAACAAGTATATGCCCAATTATAATCCTAATAAACCCTCCAATTCATTTACCACGTAGACGCTAATAATTTATATGGATATAGTCAAAGTCAACCCTTACCCTACGGGGGATTCCAATGGTCTGCTGATACCAACATCGATGTCACTCAAATTCCCGATGATTCAGACATTGGTTATTTTTTGGAAGTTGATCTGGAGTATCCCAAGCATTTGCATGATCATCATAAAGACCTTCCCTTCTGTCCGGAGCGCCGCACCCCTCCCGGCTCTAAACTTCCCAAACTCATGACTACCTTGCATGACAAGGAAAAATATATTATTCACTATAGAAATCTGAAACAAGCTCTTGAGAATGGCATCATTCTCAAACACATTCACCGGGTGTTGAAATTCAAACAGTCTCCGTGGCTCAAGTCCTATATCGATCTAAATACTTCCCTAAGAGCTCAGGCGACTAATGATTTTGAGAAGAATTTGTTCAAATTGATGAATAACGCAGTCTTCGGTAAAACTATGGAGAATATCCGAAAGCATCGTATCGTTAAACTAGTCAACCATTGGGAAGGTCGATACGGTGCTAAAAATCTTATTGCTTCCCCAGCATTTCACAGTCGCACCATATTCGATGATGAGTTGATGGCAATTGAGTTAAACAAAACTGATTTGCTCTTCAATAAACCTCTGTATATCGGGTGCGCAATTCTGGAACTTTCAAAAATCCTAATGTATGACTTCCTCTATGATTTCATTTATAAAAAGTACCCTCGTCATCTAGTCAAACTTCTATACATCGATACTGATTCATTTTTGCTTGAGATAATTTCTGATGATATATATGAAGAGCTCGTCAAACCCAATCTCCATCGTTTCGACACATCAGACTATCCCCCCGATAATATCTACAACATCCCACTAGTTAATAAAAAGGTGCTTGGTTTAATGAAGGATGAGGCTAAGGGCTACATTATTTCACATTTTGTAGGCCTCCGTTCGAAAATGTACACCTACCTAATCCTAGGAGGAAAATGCATCAAAAAGTCAAAAGGCGTAAAATACAATGTAGTTAAAAATAGTATTACGTTTGATGATTACCTCTATTGTTTGCAAGAAAACCAGCAAACTATTACTTCCCAACGCTGTATTAGATCATATGCTCATAACATATTTAGTGTAGAGCAGACAAAAATTGCCCTCAGTCCTTTTGATGACAAGCGCTATCTGTTAAAAGACTCATATGATACTTTACCCTGGGGCCACTACAGCCTCTAAATTAATTTTTACTTTCAAGATATATGTATAAGTAATATTTGATGTAGTTATGTTATTAGTCTATGTTTATTTATTTTAAATAAAACAGCATATTGGTAACTTTGTCTTTTATTTTTAGCATACATATATTTTTAAATAACCTGCAATTTTCCGTCTACATATGCAGCAATGATCTATTTTCAGAGAACAATCAAAGCAACTAGCAAAGTGTCTGCATGGCATAAAAACAATTGTCATTTCATTAGTTAAGCAAATTTTACAAGTATTATGATTAGAGTCAGTGTGGGGATTTGGTGGGCAGTCTCTAAGCAATAAACATTTAGCTGATCCCTTTCTGTGAAGCTCTGTAATATCATCACAAGGTAAGAGATTCTTGAGCTCTAAGCCACAGCAATGACAAGTGATCCTGTCACCGTAGCCCGTGTAAAAGAAGCCGGCGTTGACAAGCTCGGCGGGTGTCTGCTTCAAGGCAATAGGCCAGTCTTTGAACGTCTCAAGTCTGCTCTCAAATGTCACTTTGCTTTTATGTCTGATAGGTCTGGTGATGTGGTAAGTGTCATCAAAATCAAAAAAGCGACAATATGGATTCCAGTCCAGATGATCGGCAACAGGGTCATCACCATCTTCCCAGTTGAAACCACGTGTATCACAAAATGGACATTCAACAGCATCATTTAAGCTGCCATCGGATTCTATTGCATCTTGTCGGTAGATAAACCCTGCTCTTGCTAACTTTTCAGCAGGGAAGTTGGAAGGCCAGTTTTCAAAGGTACGTAATCGATTTTCGTATATTTGGAAGTATTCTCGACACTCCATGGTGTAGAACTGATGAAATAAACAACAACGTTTTTAATTTATAAGCATTTATTCAATTTTTCTAATGTCAATATCTCTTAAAATAATGTTTTTATAATAATAAATATGTTCTTTTAATGCAATACATAATGGAGACCTGTCATCTAAACAAAATGGTTTTAACAATTTTTCAATCGGCAAACGATTTAGTAAATTTGACCATAAACATATTTCATCTATTATTTTATAATAAAAAGTACAGTAATTTAAGCGCTCCAAATAAATTATTTTACTTGAGATAATAGGGTTAATAGCTAAGAGCGCGCAAATGTTTTTCATCACCAACACTTGTTTGACGTCTTCATACTGGATCTGGGATAGATGGAGACAATCTCCGCAGGTCACTGGGGCAGCAAACTCTGGAGGTGTGGCATTTTCAAAAAAGTTTGTTTTCAGGAGCTTGAGCTCAATGATGACATCCTCCCACTCGTACATAGTCATTACAATTTTCGTTGGTGTTCCAGCGGCTACAGGTGTTTTTTGCAAGATAACCACTGGAGAATAGGATCTTGCAGGACTGAGTGCACATTGAACATCATACTCTGAACTCAGTAATGGAAATCTCGAATGCAGCAAGTAATAGTCTTCCTTTTTGGCAGCTTCATCATACATTTGTAACACTCTATCCAAGTCCGCACTGTAACTGATAGTGGAATCACTACTATAACCACTATCCATGGTTTCAAAACTGCTGATACTACTCATTTTCACAAATCACTCGAGAGGTAAACTGGGACTGGGAATATATGTAGGGAATTTTCACAATTTATAGTTGTACCCCTTCCACTACCTGATTGCGGTTGATTTCAATTATGTGTTCCTACGCCAAGATGGAAAAGTAGATCTCTTGTTGCTAAGAGCTGCTCTGTTCCCCATCACCATCATCATATATGTAAGGCTTTTAAATATTGCATCACTTGTTGTTTTTCACAATAAAATTTGATATCTTTCTGTAATCGTTTAAGTTTGGTGATATGTTGACTTAAACTTTTCGAATACTTTACAGTGATGTTTTCACCCTGAGTCTTCATTTTGCAATGCAAGCACATGTCTATATTTATGATAATTTATTATCAATTTATGATTGACCTTGGTGCTATAGTCTGTTTTCAGTGCCAATCCAACTGTCGTGGCTCGAATCAAACCCAAGCCACCGAACTTTAACCTTGTTGCCTTTTCGTTGCAAAATTTTCTCAACGAGATACACATCAGGATAGACAGCCTTTTGCAATTCTTCTTCGTAAAAGCTCCCTTGAATCGGTGTACCAGACATATCTTCCAAACTATACGTAACTGGATTAGTTATTTTAACCTGCGTAATTTTAAACAATTCCGTACTCCAGCTGGGAAGGTAACCTTTATCAAAACGTGCTTGGTTTTACTTATTCGCACAACATCTCCGACTTTCAGTTTTCTTGGCCCAGCAATTTTCAGGTTATTGTATACTTTAATATCTCGAGCGTTTTTCCTATTAATGTCCACAGGTCTCATCTTTGTCTTGGAATGTTTTTGATGGTTGTAGTCCTTAACGATTTCCTGTAGAATATCTATCCATTTGTAGGTGCCGTTCAAACTAAAGTACTTGTAGAGCCGTTCTTTCAGCGTTCTAATTACTCGTTCAGCTATTACGGCTTTCAGTCCACTAAATGTACTATAATGATTGATTCCGTATGACTTCATTAGTTTCTGAAAGCAACTATTGTAGTATTCCTTACCCTGGTCGGTTTGTAGATTTTTCGGGTGCCGTCCTTCCTTGAGAATACTCTCAAAGGCACGAGTTACCTCTTCACCGGATTTCGTTTTGAGCGGTCTCGTCCACACGTACTTTGAAAAGCAATCAATCACCACGAGGAAGAACTTGAAATTACGATTGGATTTTGCATAGAGATCCATTTGTGCGAGGTCCGACTGCCAGGAGTCATCGAAACCTTTAATTATTACACGTCGGCGAGGAAACTTTCGTCTCACAGGTCTATGCAGTTCCTTAACAACTTGAACTTTTTCTTTGGAATGTTTCGCTATAGGAGCCATCTTGTATACTGCTTAAAAATAGACAAAGGCATGTTTTTATTGATCCTAATGATGCTTTTTAATTGCAGCAATACTGTCTGCGATTGCTTCAAGTTTTTGATTTTGGTCCAAGATTTGATTTGCAATATCATCATGTAGTTTTTGCATGTCTCGGTATAGCTCAGGCACTACTTTTGTCATCTTGTCTCTAAGTTCAGTTAGATCAGAAAGATCTTTAGCCTTATCCTTTCGAACAATATTTAATACTTCTGCTGCATCAACACCTTTAGGAGCTTGTTTCATAGAAAGTTCCAGATCGTTTATACGTTTTTCCTGTGATATACGGTTGTCATTAAACGAGGCTTCAAATTTTGTGATGGTTTCCTTATATTCTTTCCGAGCAGATTCCAACTGAGCTTCTAATGTATTGAATTTAGAAATGAGAAGCGATATATTTTGTAGTTGGGTTTCCATAGCTTGTTCGGTTTTCAATATGCGAGTATTCATTGCAGCAAAGTTTTGAGCTCCACGTTCCTCGCTAACCTTTTCGTTTTGCTTAAACACAGATAAGGTTTGCTGAACTTCACCAGTGTAGTTGCTGAAAGCTATTTGAAAATCACTATGTATTTGCTGAAGTCCGTTTGCTATTTTCTTATCAACGTACTGCTTGTTGGCGGCATCCATAGCCTTCGTCGGTACTTCGACATTGGTAATTTTCAGCTTCTCAGCATCGATATTTCCCTCCGCGGTAAAAGAAAAAGGTACTTTCATAAAAGCTAGGTTATGTGATGTTGATGACCTTAGTTGCTGATGGGCACTACGCCCAAACTTGTTTAAAGTCATCGTGAAACTGACATGTTTGCCATAGGATAAGGAATAATATACACTTTCAAGTTCGAAATTTATTTATCTCGTATAATATTAGCTTCCTTAAGTTCATTTAAAATGGCAATTATTTCGTTGTCGTGAGAGGTGTTGCCTGCTTCCTTGGATGCAATCAGTAGTTTCAGCCGTTCAACCAATTCGTTGGGATCATCCCAGTAGACGTATTCCATTGGCTTGTTATTGTAAGTTAATTCCATACCAGTTCCAGCAAAACGTTGCTTTTTTGTCAAGGGAGGAAACATTGGCTTTATAATTTCAGTATATTTATATAGACTTGAAGCTTTCAAACGACCTGCTGCATTCTTGTGTGCTGATGTCATTACCAACACTCTTCGGTACGCTTCTAAATCATCGGGAGCATAATCAGGTGACTTGTAAAATATTAGTTGATATAACCCTGGAGTACCTCGAAACTGTAACCCACCAACGATAATGTGACCTGTACTACGACTGAAATTGATTTCCTTTTGCCCAAGAAACCATTTGGAACTTGCAGCGTCATATATAGGTCCATATATGTTGTCAATAACATCGCTTTTAGTGATATAGTCTTCAAGATATTTGTGTGCAACTGGAGGATACTGATCCATGTAGTCCTCTATTGCTTCTTTAGAGAGATTACCGGGATCCTCGTAAAAGGTTTCGTTCTCCACCTCATCATCATCATCATTGGTGTGCATACTAGTTTCAGCGATTGGTTCTTCATCGAGGTATTGTGTCTCTTCCAACTCATGTTTTTGACTGATGGCAGCTCCTGCACTTCTTGTTTAATTACCTCACGCTTAATGGTCTGTGTTGGTATCTTAGTGAGAACTTTTGCCGTAGTTGAGGCAATATCTTGTAGCGGTGTCATTACCGGTCTAAAAAGTTTATTCAATGTTTCATCATGTTCCGACTTTCCCAGCTTCAGACTAAGATATTTCTTGCGAATAGAACGTGCCAATTGCTTGATCTTTTTCTTTCGAGCAGTGGCAGCAATGTTGCTACTCAATGAAGACATTTTTATCAACTAACAGCAATCATCTTTATTGAACCTTTATATATTTATCGAATCCTTTACGGTAGCGGCCATCATTCAAGTTGAAGTCCTTAGCTATTGTAATAAAGCCAAAACGATTTTGCCAGCATTCCGAACACATTGTCTTAAATTTATCATAGTCCATGTCGGGAGACACGTGCTCATCAAAGACGTGCTTCAAATTTACCTCATCTTGTCTGAATATGACAATTACGTTGCAATTATCTCGAATCAGTTGTTTAGGTATTTTGCTATACGTTTGGCATAAATATATTGAATCGATATTCCTGTGCCTTCCCATCGAAAAATAATTCTGAATCTTGTTTTGTTTATCACCATTCACATCATCGAAAATGAATACTGAACATTCGCGTGCCTCACTCAGATCAATTACTTCTTCGTTGTCTTTAAAGGGAAAATACGATACACCTTTAACCAGCTTGAGAACGTCTTGTAAGAGCTGGTACTTTGGTTGGTAGAGTGACTTGGAATAGATGTAGACGTTCTCGAATCGTAGGCCGTTTTCATTGAATAGCAGTGATAACGATGCGTTGGTCTTTCCGCAACCACTAGGTCCGCAGAATGCTGCTCGTAGGGAATTTGGTAACAATTGTCCGTGTCGACTTGCTGATGATGGTGATTCTTCGACAAAGTCCAAATTTTCGATAGGCAGTTGGACATCTTGTTGCTTCATATACATCTTACGATATACTAACATCATCCTTATTGTGTATACTAATTAAATACAGCAGTCTATCTCAGTTTCAATCAGTGTCATGCTAACTCCCAAAGGAGGTAGTCTACTGAATAGTGCAATCAATAAATTACCATTTGAACTACATCTACCTGGTTATCAGTTTTGTGGACCCGGTACAAAACTTCTAGACCGTCTCTCCAAGGGTCAGCAGGGAATCAATAAGACAGACGCTGCTTGTCGAGCGCACGATATCGCCTACAGTAAATACAAGTCTTTGGTGGATCGTCATAAGGCTGATTACGAGTTGGAAAATCGAGCTTGGGAGAGATTCAAGTCAAAGGACGCTTCACTTGGAGAAAAAGCAGCTTCTTGGCTTATAACTACAGGCATGAAGGCTAAACGCAAGATGGGGCTTGGAATCAAAAAACGATGTGGAAAAAAATCTTTTCGACAGAATGTGGTTCTACCAATCAAGAGAGCTATTGCCGGATCTGGAAGCGATGTCCGTAAGACATCGTTATTGGCGTTGAGAGCAGCCCGAGCAGTCATTAAGAAGGCAGGTGGTCGCAAGAAAATCCATGTACCTCGAGTCATTCCTTTTGAGTCGAAAATTGGGGTTTTCTCCCACTAATACCCCTATTTGCGGGGTTGTCAGCACTAGGAGCTCTTGCCGGGGGAGCCAGTGGAGTAGCCAAAGCCGTGATAGATGCAAAGAACGCCCGCAAGAAGTTGGAGGAGGACCAGCGCCATAATCAAGCCATGGAAGAGCTTGCAAAGAAAGGAAGCGGTATTTTTCTTAAAAAGTCCCGCAACGGCTTCGGGCTTTACTTAAAGAAGCAAAAAAACTCCCAATAAAGCTACCCAATCGAGCACTTTACAATCACGAGCTTGAGCAATATGCCAATCATTTGAAGATCCCCTACTTTAGGGAGTCTTTATGCGAAACACCTTACCTAAACATTCACAAACAAAGGAGTCTGCCATCGTTAATTTGGATACCAGCAGTCATCACGGTACGCATTGGGTAGCTTATGTGCGAAATGGAAACACCGTTCAGTACTTTGATAGCTTTGGATGTTTGAAACCACCCCGAGAATTAGCCAACTACTTTGGCAATGGAGTGAAAATCCTCTACAACAATGACTCTTATCAGACGTACAATCAATCAAATTGTGGCCATTTATGCTTGAAATTTCTCTATAATAAAAAATAAATATTTTGCATTATTGTTGTTTTACTTTAACCTATATTAGCAGCTAACAAGCGGATAATTATCAGTCATGTCTGTGATCATCACATTGAAAGGTCGCAGCCCAATATTGTCGATTGATTTTCAACCACCTATTCAGTTGGATCCCAACTACAACTACGGACTAGCTTTATTGAGTTTTCACTCGTACAACAGCATCCCAAACATTGAGAGAGGTGACAAGATCTACCTGTTTGACGATCAAAACACGCAAACATTCATCGACTTGCCCGAAGGTTCATACGAAATTGGTGACATCGAAGCTTATATTAGAAAGGCACTTGGCATTCATTTGGCAAAGGGCGTTGAGAATATTTTCTCATTGAAACCCAACAACAATACTCTCAAGTGTGAGCTTTTCAGCAGCAAGTACGCTGTGGATTTTCAACCGCAAGACAGCATCGGTGATATTCTGGGCTTCTCTAAACAGCTGCTACCACGCAATCAAGTTCACAGTTCCGATTTACCAGTGAACATTATAAAAGTTAGAACGATTCATCTCGATAGCAACATCACATCGGGAGCCTTCTACAATAACACTCCTTCACACACCATTTACGAGTTTGCCGTTGCAGTTGATCCTGGTTTTGCCATCGACGAAACACCTCAGCATTTAATCTATTTGCCGATTAACAGAAGCGAAATACATAACCTCACATTGCAAATTTTGAATCAAGACTCTGAACTTGTGAATTTTCGTGGTGAAGAAATCATCATTCGACTTGAGCTGAAACAACTACAATAATAATGGGTCGACTTGTATTTGATGAAGAACCATATAAGAGGTTAACCGCTCCTCGTCCACCATCAGTTTCTATGAAACCTCTCAAGAGATCACTCACGCTCTCAAACAGATTGTTTCTACAAACGCTCGGCTACCATGTCAACTCATCAAATGTTCGATATCTTCCGCAAACCAAATTTTGATGATAGTGTAAGACGCGAGGAGTTGCGAACCTACTATCCATACGTCAAGTCATTCGGCAACAATGATATCGTTGAAATCACCGTCAATCAAACAGATTGTTGGTTTTCCATGGCTGATTCCTGCATCTCAATCCAGGGACAAGTGGTGAAGACAGCAGGCAATGGAGATGTTTCTCTATCACCAAATGCTGGAGCTTTCTTCTTCGACAGCGTTACGTACGAGTTGTGCGGCAAGGAAATTGAAACCGTGAGAGACCCTGGTCGCGTGAGTACAATACGTGGATACTTGTGCTACGACCCCAACAGTTCAAAGGACCTATTCATAGCCGGGTGGAATTTTCCACATAAAGCGTATATGAATGCCGCAGATAAAACTTTTCACATGTACATTCCATTGGGACATTTGTTTTCCATCTTCAACGACTACAAGCAAGTGATGTGTGGTAAACAAACAATTCGTCTGGTGCGAAGTCGTAGCGACGATGATTGCCTTATAATCACGGATGCTGCTACCAAGGGTAAAGTGACAATAAACAACATCGAACTCAAAGTCCGTCACATTTTTCCAAACGATGACGTTAAATTGGATTTACTGCAAGCCGTCAAAGCGGATTCCAGTATAATTTTACCGTTTCGTAAATGGGAGCTAAATGAGTTGCCTGCTCTCAAAACAGGTGCTACTCGTGAAATTTGGGCTGTGAAGACGTGTGCCGCACTGGAAAGCCCTCGTTACGTTATCTTAGCCTTTCAAACGGATCGCCACAGCAACATCAAAGAAGATCCCACGGAATTTGACAATATTCACATTTCCAATATTCGTCTAAATCTAAACAGCGAATTTTGGCCTATGGAGAGATTTGATTTAGATTTTTCAAAGAGTGAGTACGGTGAGGCGTACAAAAGGTATACGGACTTTTATCCCAGCTTTGGCGGCGGCAAACACCCTCTACTGGATTATGTTGCATTCAAGACGCACACCCTATTCGTCATCGATTGCTCCCGACGTGAGGACACCATGAAATCCTCGACTGTAGATATTCGCTTGGATATTGAAAGCCAGACGGGATTTCCCGATAAGACCCGAGCCTTCTGCATAATTATCCACGATTGCCTAATGGAATTTCTCCCACTCAGCGAAATTGTCCGAAGCTTATATTAGATCACTCAGCTGTTTAGAAAATCAGTTTCGTTATAGCTTTTCAACGGTTCACAATGGAAATTGCAATTGTCGACATTCAAGGTTTCGAAATCGAGGGAAGATTTGTTCCCAAGGAATTGGTTATCAAGACACGTAAACGCACAGGAGTGTTTTTGTTTAAACCACCTAAACCGTTTAACTATCTATCAGCAGCAGACAAAAGGCAAGTACGATATTTGGAACAACGGCTACATGGACTCCACTACTCTGATGGCCACTATGATTTGAATACTATGAACGACATTTTGAGAATTTTCCTAACCAAATGCACGCACATATATGTACGAGGCCATCAGAAATATGACTTTTTATTTAACAAGTTATTTGAAGAGCTGAAAATCAACAATTTGAGAAAACTGCTTAACGAAGATGGGGAATCACACTATCACCTAATCAATCTGGAAAACTTCAATGGCGCTGTTGAACTGAAACCTTCTGACTCTCCATGCATTTTTCACTGCCGCTGCAATGATCCAGTACGATGTGCAAAAGAAAATGTTGATGTAGTTTATTATTGGCTTCTGAATAGTGTTTTACATAAATAAAACATTGTATATAACTATGTGTTTTAATTATTCATTATTTTCCTAATACATTTCACAATTAATTTAAGTAATAATATTGTAATTGTAGAGAGTGTTACACAAATAAGAATTAGCACTTTGTGGAGCTCCTCTTGTAGGTTAGCATCACGTATAGTCATTGAGCTGTTGGATAGTAAAGTTTTTTCATCTTGGTATGAAGCTGCTGAAATCCAGTCAGTGTCACCTTCAGTGTCATCAGAAAATATCAGCTTCAGTTTGAAATTTTTTGTTGTGTTTGACAGGCGAGCAAAATATACAGGCAGCCGTCCATCGTTTAATCTATCTCGAGCCATCAATGTGTAGTTGGAGCGGTTCAAACAGTTCCCTGAAGGGCATACAGCCATGTCCTTGGTTCCATAAGGTATATTAACATACAAGACATTTTTCAAAATTAATGTGAATATTATAAAACTTGATTTAAGTAAAGTCATTTTTATCGATCTGCATTCAACAGTAGTTGGTGAGACACTATGCTCATCTTGCACCTCTTTCGTTACTTTATACTAAAAATTATTAGCAGACTACTAGAAACCATAACATCAAATTCTTGATTCATCATTAAAAATTTTTCCAAGTCTCAAAATTATTACGCTCGGCCTTGAATCATCCGACAAAATCAGAGACTCGAAGGAGTTGCCGTTCTTGCGCAGGTAGGCGCTCGCTTAGGAAAACTATAGACTCGAAGGAGTGGACGTTCTTGCGCCTGCAGGCGTTCAATGCCTTGAATCATCCGACAAAATCAGAGTCTCGAAGGAGTTGCCGTTCTTGCGCAGGTAGGCGGTCGCTTACGATAACTATAGACTCGAAGGAGTGGACGTTCTCGCGCATGCAGGCTTAAGCAAAAGATTTTAAATTTTTTTACAGACAACAAAATACCAAGATTTTAAATTTTTTTACAGACAACAAAATATCATATCCCCCATCCAGCCCCCAAATATCTAACCGAACAACGCCCAAAAACCCGCGCCCACCCAACGGGCATGTACTATACCTTTTCAAATAAACATTTCTCGATCAACCGCATTAGCGCAGCTCGGTGGACACCTGACTTTGTAATCAGGCAAGCCGCGTTCGATACCCGGCCAAGTATTTAGCTTTTTTTCTTTGTAACCACCACAACCATCAACAGATGGCGTGCACTCTGCAACCCACGCAACCCACAATACAATTGCTTTCATTTATTAACAACAGATGGCACGCACCTCTGCGACACACCCAAATGTCTTTCGCGCACCCCTACGACCACCCCCAATGTCTTCTTCTTCTTCCCAATGTCTTCTTCTTATCCAAACAACAACTACCAACAGCTCGGCAGCAGCTCCCGGCGAGAACTCGATGACTGGTTACCTTTATGCCCACTTCCGCTCCAGAAACCGCTTTGTTTAACTACTAATAGAAATAAAAATCAAGGGAATCCGGCGTTTTTCGTAACAATTTCCAGTGTAAGTTTTATTTAGCTTAGCCGCTATTTTGGGAATATACTGCATACCTAATGTATTGTAATGTTTTTATTTTCAGAATGGGGTTCTTGGATTTATTTATAAACACTGTTTAACTCACTCTAATTTATTTCCACAGCTTTAACACCTTTTATATTCAAAGAACTATTTACAATTCTCTTAACTATATGGCAGTCGAATATTGAGTAAATGTTCCTTGAGCTCTCCGTATTATTATATTCTTTCTAGGAATTCTACAGAACGTCAAAAAGCCGCTGAGACTAGACTGGAATTCTCGATGCGCCAGAGGATAAATGCCCCTTCTACAAATTATCGGATGAATTCCCGTCACAATAGTAATTACAAAATTAATAGCATTTCTGAATTATAATTTATTTTATTTGATTGCTTCTTTGAGCAAGTCAGATGTTTAAAAGGATATGTACGTTGGTAAAACCCTAATTTACTGCAGTCTAAAATTATTATGAAGCTTCAATTAGGTTTGTAGTTAAAGATCTTTAAATTTGAGATGTTGAGCAGGGAATTTAATAGAGGCTTCATAGAAAATTGAATAGACTGATATATAGTAAAAATAAAAGTTTTATTTTCAAGATTCTATTAGAAATAGCATCTAAGATATCATTTAGAAGTCGTCTAAGTGTTTTTCGTAGATTTTTGTGTAAGATCAATCAATTTAATAATTTAAAATTTTAATTTAGGGGCTTTAGGTTAGTTTCTGCGAAATCTATTATTTATGTGACTCTTATTAAAAAATCCTAAGTTGTTATTCTGAATTAAAAAAATGATGGCCGGTAAAAAAATATATAAAAAGGACTAAAAAATTATGGTATACTTTATTTTGGATTCTGTTTAAAGTACCCCCTAGCACAACAAAACTAGATTTTAGCGGTTGTGTGGGGTAGAGGGTGGTTATTGCGATAACCACTATAAACCCTGTTCTAGTATTGGACGAGTAAAAAATTATGGCGATAGCTGTTTTCCTCTTGAAGTTATAAAATATTGTGCTGGCTTAAACGTTAAGGTATTGGGGTAGGTGGTCTTGGGGTGGGTGGTCTAGGGGTAGGTGGTCTAGGGGTAGGTTTAGAAGTAAAAAAAAATTATGGCGGTAAAAAATTAGTCAAAAAGTAGTAAAAAATTATGATATACTTTATTTTTGATTCCTTTATAAAGTAGCTACTAGATTAATGAAACTAAATTTTAAGGGTAGTAATAAGGGTAGGGGTGTTTTTTTGCGATAACCACTATGAACCTTCTTCTAGTAATTGACGAGTAAAAAATTCTGGCGGCGGAATAGGTCGATAGCTGTTTTCCTCTTGAAGTTATAAAATATTCCGCTGGCTTAAACATTAGGGTATTGGGGAAGGTGGTATAGGGGTAGGTTTAGAGGTAAAATATTTTTATGGCTGTAAAAAATTAGTCAAAAAATAGTAAAAAATTATGATATACTTTATCTTTGTCTCCCTTATAAAGTACCCACTAGATTAACGAAACTAAATTTTAAGGGTGGTGAGGGGTAGGGGGTGGTTTTTGCGATAACCACTATAAATATTCGTTAAGCTAGTGGGGAAGCTATAACGGGGGTGGGTTTCGGAGTAAAAAATGTTTATGGCGGTAAAAAATTAGTAAAAAATATGGTATGGGTTATTTTGGATTCCGCTATAGTGTCCCCGCTAGCTTAACGGACCTATCACATACCTGTTTGTATTTAGCCTTAAAGAAATTATATTCACCCCGCTTAAGGGTTGAAACTGTGGGGTGACCGATACTTGTAAAATGTGTCCCTCGTACATATAAATTAACTTGTTTTTTTGTCTTTTTCTTTTAAATATATTTAAAAGTTATTTTGGGTGGCTAGTTTTGAAATGCTGTATAATGGCAAAGCTAATCCATACAAAAATAATCCTAGTGATAACAGGCTATTTACATACAAGATGTCACAAAAGAGGTTAATTGGTATGATCAATAGGAAATTCAAAAGTAAATAGGGTTTACAAGGCCGTAGCCAGCGGGGGTTCGGGGTTCAAAACGAATTTTGGGAATTGAAGATTCAATTTTAACGATTTAAAAAGTTCCTTAATATATATATATATATATATATATATATATATATATATATATATATATATATATATATACTGAATAGGAAACTAACTTTAGCGGTCTTATTCAATCCACAATATTAAAAATAAAACGGCTAAAGTAATCACCCCTCCCCAAAATATTTTTCTACCTACGGCCTTGAGGGTTTGTTTAATACATTCTTACATCACTCTTATTCCAGATTTAGAGGGTTAATTTTTAAAATTCAAAAATGTATATTGGCGAAAACTTCATCACATTACATTGTTAACAAACATTGATTATAATAACTGAAAATGCACATTTTTGTAAAGAAGTTAATTCAACCAGTGGCATACAGTCTGATGGACGGACCTCTTTTTCTTCCATAACCGTAACACCACTAAATGAATAACAGTTTTAGATATATTTTTAAATTTTACAAAAACTGGGACTGAACGATTCAGTTGAATTAAAATAATTGTCAATATTTTGTTACGACTCAAGTATTATTTCAAATTTATAATCTTAATACATAATTTTTCACATACTATTAACACAATTTAGATAGATTACTCTTATGGTTACGCATAAAATAAATTTAAATGGATGAATATGACTATCAATGTACAACAAACGGAACTACTAAATAAAATATAATGAGGAATGTGGTGCACTTTAGGGGGTAGTTTTGGGGATGAGTACCCTTAGTGTCTTTGAACGAATTTGTTTACAACCACAAACAAATTCTATATGTCATTTACAGTTTGTCCTGTATTTAGAATTATTCTCTGAACTTTTTTTTTATCTCTACACATTTAATTATATGCACATTTTATCGTTGAAAGACCACAAATGATTTAAAATTCCAAAATTGGGGCAGTATTTTGCTAATAAAATCATTGTTGTCAAAATGGATTCTAAATGTACGGAGTTGTTACTGTGTTAGTGTAGCGAACTTATAAATTGTTCAAGTTACCATAAGAAGTTGTTACACTTTTTAATTGACTAAAAATCACACTATTATTGTATAGCTACTGTTAATAATACATTTTTATTTCAAGGTAGTGCTTCAAAAATTTGGCTTGATTAATTGCTTTTAAGTTCCTGAAAGGAAACTAGGGAATATTCCTGACTTTAAATTATCCTACTAAATGCAATGAATTAGATCACATTTTCAACAATGTTAATGAAGAATCTCCAAAACTAACCAAAAATTATTTAAAGGATCTAATGAGTTTGACAGAAACTGTAGATGTAGTTATTGCTGCTAACCACCTGATCTTACATTGTTAATGTATTTTATAATTAGAATATTACATATTTATATGGAAGAAAAATCTATTAACACAAGGGAAAATAGACAGTGTCGTGCGTGAAATAATTTACTTGGGACTTTTTTCAACAAAAAAGGATTACTTCCACAACTTTACAAGCGAATGATGAAATTGTATTGGTAAGTCGCTCTCCTTTACACTTTCCATATTTTTATGTCAGACTCCTCGAACTCTCCATTGTCTTCCGATCCCGGAAAACTGTGAAATCGAGTTAGATTTAAGTAAATTGATTTCGAATCTTTCTATAGAAGAAAGTAAAAGTAATTTAGATTTAAGAGAAAATACTTCCATAGCGGAAAATAATTGTTTAGTAAATAGTAGTAATTTAAATTAATCAAGAATCATGCCTTTGCCACAAATTTCAGAACAAGTTGGTGCAAACAGACCAACATTTGAAATGAAAGATTTAGAATTAGTTCCTGTTTTTGACGGAAATACACGTGATTTAGCTAGATATATAGATATTGCTGATAGGTTAATTAATATGTTTTGGAACCCAATTGATTTAAATGGCATTTCTAATTTAAGACTAGTTGAAGGTATTTATTCAAAATTATCCGGACAAGCACGTGATGTTTTTAATTCTAGTGTATCTAAAGATTGGGGATCTATAAAAGATCTGCTTAAGAGAAATTTTGGTGATCGTAGAAATGAAGCTGGATTGATGTTTGATCTTAGCCTTTTAAGACAGAATCAACATGAATCTTCACTTCAATTTTATGATAGAGTTAATAATACCTTAAGTGCTCTTCATAATTATGTAGATATACACATTACTGATCAAAATATAAAAAATAGTAAGAAAATATTTTTCAATGACTATGCTTTGACAATTTTATTAGCTGGCCTCCGTGAACCACAAGGATCAGTTATAAGATCTATGAAACCAACTTCACTTAGTGATGCACAGCAATTCATGATTTCTGATAATCACATTAGATATCTCCAAAAATCTCAGCCCTCTTTTTCGAAACCTACTTCAACTAATGATTCAAATAAGCAAATTAAACAACAAAATTTCAACCAAAACCATTTTGCATCTTCTCAAACATTTAATCGATTTCAACCAAATATTCAACCTTCTTTTCAAATGCAACCTAATCAATTTGCTCCTCAGCAAAATCAATTCCCCAGAGGCCCAGTCAATATTCAGCCTATAAATACACCACCTCGACGTTTACCTACTGGTAGACAAGTTTTTGGACCACCAAGAAATGTTTGGAAACCCCAAAAACAAGCCCAAAATTTTCCACCTCCAACACCAATGAGCGGTATATCTCATGGCACAATTCGCCCAAACACTTCTCACTTCCGTCCAATTCAATATTCTCACCCTGATTTCGTTTTCGAAGAACTAAACAATATTGCGGAAAACTCAACATCTTCAGAAAATTATCCTGATCCTGAATCTGAAATTGACCAACAACAAAGCCACGATCTAGATTATTCAGAACTATCAAATTGTTATGACGAGTGGCATACCTACGAAAATGACTTTGAAATTTTTCACATTGTTACTTCTGACGAATACGGTCAACTAAAACCTGACATTTCTAAACTTATACGACCGGACCATATGAACACAGAAGAGAAAGGGAAGAAGAATTTGAATGCAGATGCACTCTCTCGAATTGAAATTCAGCCAACAGAAACTGAAGAAGCAGAATATGACTCCGATATACCATTTTTAGTGTTCATGAGAGAATTGTTACAACCACAAACAGATGACAATGTTTCGATGATCGTTAACACTGGCGATGACATACAGGAGCAAGAAGACGCACAACATCAGAAAGAAACAACCCTAACCCGAATCATGAGATAGTGAAGAAACCGAAACTGGTGAAGAAGTCGGAGAAGAGAGTGATTCAAATGAAACTGCAGATTTAAATTTCGAAAATCCCATTCAAACTATACATACAACTGAAAAACCTTTTAATCATTTTAGAAATCAAATTTATATAGAAGAAAAACCACAACCAGAATTTAGAGCCAACATCATTTTTAGAGAACCTAATAAACGTATTCGATACTTTATATATACAACAAAAGAAACTTTTATAGACCAAATAACAGAATTTTCTAAATATCAACTAATTCCAAAATTTACTTATGCTTTTTATATTGCTAATGACCCACAAGACTTTTATTACAAAACAATGTGCCGCATTTTCCCGCAACTATTCAAAAGTGGAACCTTTACTTTTCTAAAATGTAACACTAAACTTAGAGACATAACAAATATTGGCAGACAACGTGAAATTGTTCAGTACAACCACGAAATGAAAAATAATCACCGTGGCATTCTTGAAACTATCGCCCAAATAAAATCCAACAACTATTACTGGCCTAAACTTGACAGTGACGTACGAAATTATATTAACAACTGCGACACTTGTCAACAAAGTAAATACGAAAGACACCCACAACATGTAAATCTTCAGATAAACCCTACACCCACAAAACCTTTTGAAATTGTCCATACAGACGTATTCCAAGTTCGTCAACAAAAGTTTTGTACTTTCTTAGACGCTTTTTCAATGTACGGTCAAGCTTATCCAATTACAACTAATAATAACCCTTCAATAATTACTTCACTCTTAAAATTTATTTCACACCATGGAATCCCAAAACACATAACTTCAGATAATGGTTTAGAATTTGCTGGTCAATTAGTAAAAGATTTTGCAAAATTTCATAAAATAAATTGGCACTATACAACAGCTTATCCTCATAATGGAAATGGCCCTGTAGAAAGATTTCATTCCGCCCTTCTGGAACTTCTTAGAGCCCTTTCACTCGAAAATGACTTATCCCTTGTAGATAACATGAATCGAGCAATTATAGGATATAACCACTTCATTCATTCAGTCACTAAATTTCGACCAATAGATTTTATACACTGTGAAACTGACAAACAAGACCCTTTTGATCTAGACCTTAACGAATATTTCGTGAATAATTACATAGAAACCCACAGAACAAAAATGAAAGAACTCTATAAAGTAATTGCCGACAAATCACACCAGATCAAAGAAAAAGTTATTGGTAAAGCTAACGAAACTCGAACGGACCCCGTACAATACCGCGGAAATCAAACCGCTTACATGCAAAACGAAAACCCTAGAGATAAACTAAAACCCCGTTTCAACCCGGAACAAATATTGCGAAATAATGACAAAACTGTAACAACGACAAGCGGAACTTATCACAAACAAAGTTTCAAGAAACCTGGAATAATATCAGACACTCCCTTGTTACAGGATACCCCTGAGTAACAGTGCAGAATCTTAATAAAAATCCAGGAATCCTCCCTTTCAAGCTAGGATCAGCCAGAGTAAAAGCAGGTTCACATATATATTCATTTCATTGAACTTTCCCCAATAGAAAAGCAAATCAGTAGCGTTTCTAATAATATAAAATAATCAAAACCACCATCCAAAATGACCTGAGTGAAACCTATAATTATGTTCTTCAAAATTTTCACTCCCACTTAGATTTTGAATTAAAAACTGTCCAATCGAAATTTTTAAGCATCCATCCAAGATCAAATCGTTTCAAAAGAGGTCTAATTAATGGTTTAGGTTCTGTTATGAAAGGACTTACAGGTTTAATGGACAACGAAGATTCTGAAAGACTTGAAAAAGCAATTTCAGAGTTAAAGCTAAGTCAAAACAATTTGATCAAGCAATCGAATAAACATTTATCACTTACAAATAATCTCATCAAGAACGTTAACGAAACGATTAATCAAATTTCTCTTAACCAAGAAATTATCGATGATAAAATAAAAATAATAAGGACAGAACTTAACAAAACAATTTTTGAATTTACTAATTACATGGAAATTAGAGATGCTCTCGATCAAATTAAAATCAATTTAGATACATTGCTTTACTTTCTTTCAGAAATAGAAAATTGCATTTCTTTTGCTCGGTTAGGAACATTGCACACAAGCATCATCTCGCTTGATGATATTGATTTTATTGTCCAAAAAATGTTAACAACCCATTCAGATAATCAGTTACTTTATAGTAAGAAAATCCAGTATTTAAAATATGACGATGTTGTTAAGACTTCAGTAGTAATAACTAATGATAAAATAATTTTCACATTAGAATTTCCTTTAGTGTTTTCTGACTCGTTTACACATTTTCGATTATTTCCAATACCAACTGCCAATAACACAATAATAATTCCTCAAAATTCCTTCCTTACCATGGGCGACACATCTTACCAATATGAAGACAACCCCTGCCAATTTTTGGATCCTGATTATCTTTGCAATGAAGGCACGTTAATCTACCAGTCAGCCGAACCAGACTGCATCTTCTCACTTCTAAAAATTGACATCATCCCTCCAAATTGTCGACAAGTGAAAGCAGAAATAAAACGTCCGATTATAGAAGAAATCAATGAGCAGTTCTATATTGGAATTTTCCCAACCAGAGAACGCATCCAGGCAAAATGTGGTACCAGTGAGATATTTTCTCTCCAGGGTAGTTACCTCTTCAAACTCCCAGCTGCCAAATAAGCGCAGCAGCATATTCATATGGCAATACCAAGGGCGAACTTCCCGGTCAACCATTTTTACTCCCAGAAGTTCAAGTATCCAATGTCACCCTCAACCTAACAAAAAGTGTGACAGTCTTAGACACACCTCTAGACAAAATACATCAGTTAGCACTCGACAACATCGACCCCCTTGAAGAACCCAGTTCAACTAATTTTGGAAGTCCACATTGGGTTTGGCCCTCCTACACTATATTTATTATCATTGGTATAGTGGTATTCATAAAACAAAGAGCTTCAGCTACCACATCAACGCCAGGGACCAGACAACAAATAGACGACGCCCAAGTGAAGCCTCCCTCGGCCAGTCTCTAAGGGATGGAGGAGTTATGTGGTGCATTAACCCCTATTCTGCATCTTTCAACTAGAAGTAGCCGGACGCAAGATATCCTATTTCACTTAACAATAATTTTACTCGAATGCATTTATTTTACAGTTGAATAACTTTTACATTGTTTGTAGTTCAGTCTGATTCCATTATTCTTATTGTACACTTCGCTTAAATAAAATTTAATCTTTTTTAAAAAGTTATTTTTCAAAACGACACATTTAACTGTCATAAAAATAAATGGTTTAATTATCTTTGAACTCACCCTTTTGCAATTTCATTGCTGTATGTTATCCCAGCATTCCTCTGAATGAAAAGACAGTATTTGTGGTGCCTTAAATCTTCTTTGGTTTCTCGCTCCTCACTCTATACCCCCGCAGGGGTTCTTCTTGAAATGAGTTAGGGTAAGGTAATGCAACTTTAATGGTGGTTGGATTGATGCTGTATACCATAACATATCAAAGCGGTTCTCGCGAAGCCTTTGAGTAAATAAGAAGAAATGTTTTAATTAACATCTTTAATTATTCTGCATAAGATAACAGATTTTGCTTGTACTTGAATACAAAACTATTTGTAATTATTTGCAATACTTAGGTATTATATTTACATATTTCAAATTGAAATTGGATTTGGTTATTTACTTTGCTATGGTATATTGCGCTGTGATCGGTTTTTTCAACCAACAAAATAAAAACTGATGATTGTTTCTTGATGGAAAATTCATTTTAATTAGATTAAAACAGAAAATTAACAGGGTTTCTGTTTTAATATAATTATAAATAAGAATAAAAAAACAATAGGTTTGTCATCAGTGGATTGTCAGATGTATTCAAAAACATAAATTCAAATATAGGTAATTATTTTTTGAATGATAAATTGTTCAAGTTACCATAAGAAGTTGTTACACTTTTTAATTGACTAAAAATCACACTATTATTGTATAGCTACTGTTAATAATACATTTTTATTTCAAGGTAGTGCTTCAAAAATTTGGCTTGATTAATTGCTTTTAAGTTCCTGAAAGGAAACTAGGGAATATTCCTGACTTTAAATTATCCTACTAAATGCAATGAATTAGATCACATTTTCAACAATGTTAATGAAGAATCTCCAAAACTAACCAAAATTATTTAAAGGATCTAATGAGTTTGACAGAAACTGTAGATGTAGTTATTGCTGCTAACCACCTGATCTTACATTGTTAATGTATTTTATAATTAGAATATTACATATTTATATGGAAGAAAAATCTATTAACACAAGGGAAAATAGACAGTGTCGTGCGTGAAATAATTTACTTGGGACTTTTTTCAACAAAAAAGGATTACTTCCACAACTTTACAAGCGAATGATGAAATTGTATTGGTAAGTCGCTCTCCTTTACATTTCCATATTTTTATGTCAGACTCCTCGAACTCTCCATTGTCTCCGATCCCGGAAAACTGTGAAATCGAGTTAGATTTAAGTAAATTGATTTCGAATCTTTCTATAGAAGAAAGTAAAAGTAATTTAGATTTAAGAGAAAATACTTCCATAGCGGAAAATAATTGTTTAGTAAATAGTAGTAATTTAAATTAATCAAGAATCATGCCTTTGCCACAAATTTCAGAACAAGTTGGTGCAAACAGACCAACATTTGAAATGAAAGATTTAGAATTAGTTCCTGTTTTTGACGGAAATACACGTGATTTAGCTAGATATATAGATATTGCTGATAGGTTAATTAATATGTTTTGGAACCCAATTGATTTAAATGGCATTTCTAATTTAAGACTAGTTGAAGGTATTTATTCAAAATTATCCGGACAAGCACGTGATGTTTTTAATTCTAGTGTATCTAAAGATTGGGGATCTATAAAAGATCTGCTTAAGAGAAATTTTGGTGATCGTAGAAATGAAGCTGGATTGATGTTTGATCTTAGCCTTTTAAGACAGAATCAACATGAATCTTCACTTCAATTTTATGATAGAGTTAATAATACCTTAAGTGCTCTTCATAATTATGTAGATATACACATTACTGATCAAAATATAAAAAATAGTAAGAAAATATTTTTCAATGACTATGCTTTGACAATTTTATTAGCTGGCCTCCGTGAACCACAAGGATCAGTTATAAGATCTATGAAACCAACTTCACTTAGTGATGCACAGCAATTCATGATTTCTGATAATCACATTAGATATCTCCAAAAATCTCAGCCCTCTTTTTCGAAACCTACTTCAACTAATGATTCAAATAAGCAAATTAAACAACAAAATTTCAACCAAAACCATTTTGCATCTTCTCAAACATTTAATCGATTTCAACCAAATATTCAACCTTCTTTTCAAATGCAACCTAATCAATTTGCTCCTCAGCAAAATCAATTCCCCAGAGGCCCAGTCAATATTCAGCCTATAAATACACCACCTCGACGTTTACCTACTGGTAGACAAGTTTTTGGACCACCAAGAAATGTTTGGAAACCCCAAAAACAAGCCCAAAATTTTCCACCTCCAACACCAATGAGCGGTATATCTCATGGCACAATTCGCCCAAACACTTCTCACTTCCGTCCAATTCAATATTCTCACCCTGATTTCGTTTTCGAAGAACTAAACAATATTGCGGAAAACTCAACATCTTCAGAAAATTATCCTGATCCTGAATCTGAAATTGACCAACAACAAAACGATCTAGATTATTCAGAACTATCAAATTGTTATGACGACTGGCATACCTACGAAAATGACTTTGAAATTTTTCACATTGTTACTTCTGACGAATACGGTCAACTAAAACCTGACATTTCTAAACTTATACGACCGGACCATATGAACACAGAAGAGAAAGGGAAGAAGAATTTGAATGCAGATGCACTCTCTCGAATTGAAATTCAGCCAACAGAAACTGAAGAAGCAGAATATGACTCCGATATACCATTTTTAGGGTTCATGAGAGAATTGTTACAACCACAAACAGATCAACCTGCAGACAATGTTTCGATGATCGTTAACACTGGCGATGACATACAGGAGCAAGAAGACGCAACATCAGAAAGAAACAACCCTAACCCGAATCAAGAGATAGTGAAGAAACCGAAACTGGTGAAGAAGTCGGAGAAGAGAGTGATTCAAATGAAACTGCAGATTTAAATTTCGAAAATCCCATTCAAACTATACATACAACTGAAAAACCTTTTAATCATTTTAGAAATCAAATTTATATAGAAGAAAAACCACAACCAGAATTTAGAGCCAACATCATTTTTAGAGAACCTAATAAACGTATTCGATACTTTATATATACAACAAAAGAAACTTTTATAGACCAAATAACAGAATTTTCTAAATATCAACTAATTCCAAAATTTACTTATGCTTTTTATATTGCTAATGACCCACAAGACTTTTATTACAAAACAATGTGCCGCATTTTCCCGCAACTATTCAAAAGTGGAACCTTTACTTTTCTAAAATGTAACACTAAACTTAGAGACATAACAAATATTGGCAGACAACGTGAAATTGTTCAGTACAACCACGAAATGAAAAATAATCACCGTGGCATTCTTGAAACTATCGCCCAAATAAAATCCAACAACTATTACTGGCCTAAACTTGACAGTGACGTACGAAATTATATTAACAACTGCGACACTTGTCAACAAAGTAAATACGAAAGACACCCACAACATGTAAATCTTCAGATAAACCCTACACCCACAAAACCTTTTGAAATTGTCCATACAGACGTATTCCAAGTTCGTCAACAAAAGTTTTGTACTTTCTTAGACGCTTATCAATGTACAGTCAAGCTTATCCAATTACAACTAATAATAACTCTTCAATAATTACTTCACTCTTAAAATTTATTTCACACCATGGAATCCCAAAACACATAACTTCAGATAATGGTTTAGAATTTGCTGGTCAATTAGTAAAAGATTTTGCAAAATTTCATAAATAAATTGGCACTATACAACAGCTTATCCTCATAATGGAAATGGCCCTGTAGAAAGATTTCATTCCGCCCTTCTGGAACTTCTTAGAGCCCTTTCACTCGAAAATGACTTATCCCTTGTAGATAACATGAATCGAGCAATTATAGGATATAACCACTTCATTCATTCAGTCACTAAATTTCGACCAATAGATTTTATACACTGTGAAACTGACAAACAAGACCCTTTTGATCTAGACCTTAACGAATATTTCGTGAATAATTACATAGAAACCCACAGAACAAAAATGAAAGAACTCTATAAAGTAATTGCCGACAAATCACACCAGATCAAAGAAAAAGTTATTGGTAAAGCTAACGAAACTCGAACGGACCCCGTACAATACCGCGGAAATCAAACCGCTTACATGCAAAACGAAAACCCTAGAGATAAACTAAAACCCCGTTTCAACCCGGAACAAATATTGCGAAATAATGACAAAACTGTAACAACGACAAGCGGAACTTATCACAAACAAAGTTTCAAGAAACCTGGAATAATATCAGACACTCCCTTGTTACAGGATACCCCTGAGTAACAGTGCAGAATCTTAATAAAAATCCAGGAATCCTCCCTTTCAAGCTAGGATCAGCCAGAGTAAAAGCAGGTTCACATATATATTCATTTCATTGAACTTTCCCCAATAGAAAAGCAAATCAGTAGCGTTTCTAACAAATATAAAATAATCAAAACCACCATCCAAAATGACCTGAGTGAAACCTATAATTATGTTCTTCAAAATTTTCACTCCCACTTAGATTTTGAATTAAAAACTGTCCAATCGAAATTTTTAAGCATCCATCCAAGATCAAATCGTTTCAAAAGAGGTCTAATTAATGGTTTAGGTTCTGTTATGAAAGGACTTACAGGTTTAATGGACAACGAAGATTCTGAAAGACTTGAAAAAGCAATTTCAGAGTTAAAGCTAAGTCAAAACAATTTGATCAAGCAATCGAATAAACATTTATCACTTACAAATAATCTCATCAAGAACGTTAACGAAACGATTAATCAAATTTCTCTTAACCAAGAAATTATCGATGATAAAATAAAAATAATAAGGACAGAACTTAACAAAACAATTTTTGAATTTACTAATTACATGGAAATTAGAGATGCTCTCGATCAAATTAAAATCAATTTAGATACATTGCTTTACTTTCTTTCAGAAATAGAAAATTGCATTTCTTTTGCTCGGTTAGGAACATTGCACACAAGCATCATCTCGCTTGATGATATTGATTTTATTGTCCAAAAAATGTTAACAACCCATTCAGATAATCAGTTACTTTATAGTAAGAAAATCCAGTATTTAAAATATGACGATGTTGTTAAGACTTCAGTAGTAATAACTAATGATAAAATAATTTTCACATTAGAATTTCCTTTAGTGTTTTCTGACTCGTTTACACATTTTCGATTATTTCCAATACCAACTGCCAATAACACAATAATAATTCCTCAAAATTCCTTCCTTACCATGGGCGACACATCTTACCAATATGAAGACAACCCCTGCCAATTTTTGGATCCTGATTATCTTTGCAATGAAGGCACGTTAATCTACCAGTCAGCCGAACCAGACTGCATCTTCTCACTTCTAAAAATTGACATCATCCCTCCAAATTGTCGACAAGTGAAAGCAGAAATAAAACGTCCGATTATAGAAGAAATCAATGAGCAGTTCTATATTGGAATTTTCCCAACCAGAGAACGCATCCAGGCAAAATGTGGTACCAGTGAGATATTTTCTCTCCAGGGTAGTTACCTCTTCAAACTCCCAGCTGCCAAATAAGCGCAGCAGCATATTCATATGGCAATACCAAGGGCGAACTTCCCGGTCAACCATTTTTACTCCCAGAAGTTCAAGTATCCAATGTCACCCTCAACCTAACAAAAAAGTGTGACAGTCTTAGACACACCCCTAGACAAAATACATCAGTTAGCACTCGACAACATCGACCCCCTTGAAGAACCTAGTTCAACTAATTTTGGAAGTCCACATTGGGTTTGGTATAGTGGTATTCATAAAATAAAGAGCTTCAGCTACCACATCAACGCCAGGGACCAGACAACAAATAGACGACGCCCAAGTGAAGCCTCCCTCGGTCAGTCTCTAAGGGATGGAGGAGTTATGTGGTGCATTAACCCCTATTCTGCATCTTTCAACTAGAAGTAGCCGGACGCAAGATATCCTATTTCACTTAACAATAATTTTACTCGAATGCATTTATTTTACAGTTGAATAACTTTTACATTGTTTGTAGTTCAGTCTGATTCCATTATTCTTATTGTACACTTCGCTTAAATAAAATTTAATCTTTTTTAAAAAGTTATTTTTCAAAACGACACATTTAACTGTCATAAAAATAAATGGTTTAATTATCTTTGAACTCACCCTTTTGCAATTTCATTGCTGTATGTTATCCCAGCATTCCTCTGAATGAAAAGACAGTATTTGTGGTGCCTTAAATCTTCTTTGGTTTCTCGCTCCTCACTCTATACCCCCGCAGGGGTTCTTCTTGAAATGAGTTAGGGTAAGGTAATGCAACTTTAAGGGTGGTTGGATTGATGCTGTATACCATAACATATCAAAGCGGTTCTCGCGAAGCCTTTGAGTAAATAAGAAGAAATGTTTTAATTAACATCTTTAATTATTCTGCATAAGATAACAGATTTTGCTTGTACTTGAATACAAAACTATTTGTAATTATTTGCAATACAATAAAAAAACAATAGGTTTGTCATCAGTGGATTGTCAAATGTATTCAAAAACATAAATTCAAATATAGGTAATTATTTTTTGAATGATAAATTGTTCAAGTTACCATAAGAAGTTGTTACACTTTTTAATTGACTAAAAATCACACTATTATTGTATAGCTACTGTTAATAATACATTTTTATTTCAAGGTAGTGCTTCAAAAATTTGGCTTGATTAATTGCTTTTAAGTTCCTGAAAGGAAACTAGGGAATATTCCTGACTTTAAATTATCCTACTAAATGCAATGAATTAGATCACATTTTCAACAATGTTAATGAAGAATCTCCAAAACTAACCAAAATTATTTAAAGGATCTAATGAGTTTGACAGAAACTGTAGATGTAGTTATTGCTGCTAACCACCTGATCTTACATTGTTAATGTATTTTATAATTAGAATATTACATATTTATATGGAAGAAAAATCTATTAACACAAGGGAAAATAGACAGTGTCGTGCGTGAAATAATTTACTTGGGACTTTTTTCAACAAAAAGGATTACTTCCAAACTTTACAAGCGAATGATGAAATTGTATTGGTAAGTCGCTCTCCTTTACATTTCCATATTTTTATGTCAGACTCCTCGAACTCTCCATTGTCTCCGATCCCGGAAAACTGTGAAATCGAGTTAGATTTAAGTAAATTGATTTCGAATCTTTCTATAGAAGAAAGTAAAAGTAATTTAGATTTAAGAGAAAATACTTCCATAGCGGAAAATAATTGTTTAGTAAATAGTAGTAATTTAAATTAATCAAGAATCATGCCTTTGCCACAAATTTCAGAACAAGTTGGTGCAAACAGACCAACATTTGAAATGAAAGATTTAGAATTAGTTCCTGTTTTTGACGGAAATACACGTGATTTAGCTAGATATATAGATATTGCTGATAGGTTAATTAATATGTTTTGGAACCCAATTGATTTAAATGGCATTTCTAATTTAAGACTAGTTGAAGGTATTTATTCAAAATTATCCGGACAAGCACGTGATGTTTTTAATTCTAGTGTATCTAAAGATTGGGGATCTATAAAAGATCTGCTTAAGAGAAATTTTGGTGATCGTAGAAATGAAGCTGGATTGATGTTTGATCTTAGCCTTTTAAGACAGAATCAACATGAATCTTCACTTCAATTTTATGATAGAGTTAATAATACCTTAAGTGCTCTTCATAATTATGTAGATATACACATTACTGATCAAAATATAAAAATAGTAAGAAAATATTTTTCAATGACTATGCTTTGACAATTTTATTAGCTGGCCTCCGTGAACCACAAGGATCAGTTATAAGATCTATGAAACCAACTTCACTTAGTGATGCACAGCAATTCATGATTTCTGATAATCACATTAGATATCTCCAAAAATCTCAGCCCTCTTTTTCGAAACCTACTTCAACTAATGATTCAAATAAGCAAATTAAACAACAAAATTTCAACCAAAACCATTTTGCATCTTCTCAAACATTTAATCGATTTCAACCAAATATTCAACCTTCTTTTCAAATGCAACCTAATCAATTTGCTCCTCAGCAAAATCAATTCCCAGAGGCCCAGTCAATATTCAGCCTATAAATACACCACCTCGACGTTTACCTACTGGTAGACAAGTTTTTGGACCACCAAGAAATGTTTGGAAACCCCAAAAACAAGCCCAAAATTTTCCACCTCCAACACCAATGAGCGGTATATCTCATGGCACAATTCGCCCAAACACTTCTCACTTCCGTCCAATTCAATATTCTCACCCTGATTTCGTTTTCGAAGAACTAAACAATATTGCGGAAAACTCAACATCTTCAGAAAATTATCCTGATCCTGAATCTGAAATTGACCAACAACAAAGCCACGATCTAGATTATTCAGAACTATCAAATTGTTATGACGACTGGCATACCTACGAAAATGACTTTGAAATTTTTCACATTGTTACTTCTGACGAATACGGTCAACTAAAACCTGACATTTCTAAACTTATACGACCGGACCATATGAACACAGAAGAGAAAGGGAAGAAGAATTTGAATGCAGATGCACTCTCTCGAATTGAAATTCAGCCAACAGAAACTGAAGAAGCAGAATATGACTCCGATATACCATTTTTAGGGTTCATGAGAGAATTGTTACAACCACAAACAGATCAACCTGCAGACAATGTTTCGATGATCGTTAACACTGGCGATGACATACAGGAGCAAGAAGACGCAACATCAGAAAGAAACAACCCTAACCCGAATCAAGAGATAGTGAAGAAACCGAAACTGGTGAAGAAGTCGGAGAAGAGAGTGATTCAAATGAAACTGCAGATTTAAATTTCGAAAATCCCATTCAAACTATACATACAACTGAAAAACCTTTTAATCATTTTAGAAATCAAATTTATATAGAAGAAAAACCACAACCAGAATTTAGAGCCAACATCATTTTTAGAGAACCTAATAAACGTATTCGATACTTTATATATACAACAAAAGAAACTTTTATAGACCAAATAACAGAATTTTCTAAATATCAACTAATTCCAAAATTTACTTATGCTTTTATATTGCTAATGACCCACAAGACTTTTATTACAAAACAATGTGCCGCATTTTCCCGCAACTATTCAAAAGTGGAACCTTTACTTTTCTAAAATGTAACACTAAACTTAGAGACATAACAAATATTGGCAGACAACGTGAAATTGTTCAGTACAACCACGAAATGAAAAATAATCACCGTGGCATTCTTGAAACTATCGCCCAAATAAAATCCAACAACTATTACTGGCCTAAACTTGACAGTGACGTACGAAATTATATTAACAACTGCGACACTTGTCAACAAAGTAAATACGAAAGACCCCACAACATGTAAATCTTCAGATAAACCCTACACCCACAAAACCTTTTGAAATTGTCCATACAGACGTATTCCAAGTTCGTCAACAAAAGTTTTGTACTTTCTTAGACGCTTTTTCAATGTACGGTCAAGCTTATCCAATTACAACTAATAATAACCCTTCAATAATTACTTCACTCTTAAAATTTATTCACACCATGGAATCCCAAAACACATAACTTCAGATAATGGTTTAGAATTTGCTGGTCAATTAGTAAAAGATTTTGCAAAATTTCATAAAATAAATTGGCACTATACAACAGCTTATCCTCATAATGGAAATGGCCCTGTAGAAAGATTTCATTCCGCCCTTCTGGAACTTCTTAGAGCCCTTTCACTCGAAAATGACTTATCCCTTGTAGATAACATGAATCGAGCAATTATAGGATATAACCACTTCATTCATTCAGTCACTAAATTTCGACCAATAGATTTTATACACTGTGAAACTGACAAACAAGACCCTTTTGATCTAGACCTTAACGAATATTTCGTGAATAATTACATAGAAACCCACAGAACAAAAATGAAAGAACTCTATAAAGTAATTGCCGACAAATCACACCAAAGAATCAAAGAAAAAGGTATTGGTAAAGCTAACGAAA
>CM067219.1:148296645-148441858 GCA_034190945.1 Octodonta nipae
TTAAAAATTTTCACACAACGATGTCAAAATACGACTGAACGATAATTCAATTATTATATAACTTGTTAGAATATCCTGACTAGGATCATCAGGAAAAAAAGAGATAATATCTGCGTGAATTTAATAAAATTACAACCTTTTTTCACCAACTTAAAGAGAAGCTGATTAATTTGAAAGTTTGCAACACTTGTCAAGGATGATGAACACTTCATTGTTACATAACTTTGTTATAATATCCTGCCTAAGATCATCAGGATAAAAATGAGAATATGTCTGTATGAATGTAACGGAAAATTTCAACTCTTTTATCACTAACTTAAAAAAGTCTGATTAACTTGAAATTTTGCACACCTGTCAAGGGTAGATGACACTACAATTATTATATAACTTTGTTATTATATCCTGTCTAGGATCATCATGTGAAATGAAATTTTCTTTTCTTTTCTTTCTTTTTCTTTCCTTTCACCAACTTAAAGGAGTCCGATTTACTTAAAATTTTACACACGTGTCAAGAATCGATGATACTTCAATTATTATATAACCTTGTTATAATATCTTTACTCAGATGTCAGAAAAAAAAAGAGAAAATATCTGCGTGAATGTAATAAAAATTTTCTTTTTCTTTTTCACCAACTTAAAGAATCGATGATAGTTCAATCATTATATAACCTTGTTATAATATCCTTAATAAAATCATCAGGAAAAAAGGAGAAAATATCTGCGTGAATGTAATAAAAGTTTTCTTCTTGTTTTTCACCAACTTAAAGAAGTCTGATTAACTTGAAATTTTGCACACTTGTCAAGAATCGATGATCCTTCAATTGTTATATAACTTTGTTGTATTATCTTGCTCAGGATCATCATGATAAAAAAGAGAAAAAATCTGTGTGAATGTTAGGGATATTTTCAACTTTTCTCTCAACAGCTTAAAGAAGTCCGATTTATTTAAAATTTTACACTCATCTCAAGAATCAATGATCCTTCAATTATTATATAACCTTGTTAGAATATCCTTACTAGCATCATCAAAAGTCCGATTTACTTAAAATTTTACATATGTATCAAGAATCGATGATACTTCAATTATTATATAACCTTTTTGCAATATCCTGACTAGGATCATCAGGATAAAAAAGAGAAGATATCTGTGTGAATGTAACAAAAATTTTCAACTTTTTTCACGAACTTAAAGAAGTCTGATTAACTTGAAATTTTGCACACTTGCCAGGGGTCGATGACATTACAATTATTACATAACTTTGTTATAATATCCTGCTTAGGATCATCATGATATCTAATAGAAAACATCTGTATAATTGTTATGGATATTTTCAACTTTTGTTTCACCAACTTAAAGAAAACCGATTTACTTAAAGTTGTACACACGTGTCAAGAATCGATGATACTTCAATTATTATATGACCTTGTTCGAATATCCTGATAGGATCATCAGAAAAAATAAGAGAAAATATTTGCGTGAATGTAATAAAAATTTTCTTCTTGTTTTTCACCAAATTAAAAACGTCTAATTAACTTGAAATTTTGCTCAGTTGTCAAGGATCGATGACACTTCAATTACTACATAAGTTTGTTATAATATCCTGACTAGGATCATCATGATAAAAAAGAGAAAATATCTGTGTGAATGTTACGGAAATTTTCAACTTTTCTTTCACCAACTTAAAGAAGTGCGATTTCTTAAAATTTACAAATATGTCAAGAATCGATGGTACTTCAATTACTATATAACCTTGTTATAATATCCTAAATAGGATGATCAGGATAAAAAAGAGAAAATATCTGCGTAAATGTAATAAAAATTTTCAACTTTTTTTTCGCCAACTTAAAGAAGTCTGATTAACTTGAAATTTTGCACACCTGTCAAGGGTCGATGACACTACAATTATTACAAAACTTTGTTGCAATATCCTGCCTAAGATCATTAAGATAAAAGAAAAATACCTAGATTAGTTTGCAGGTTAATCTTTGAATTATTAACACAAACGTTTTATAATGAACTGTTTCTAGGGCTATGAATGGTATTGGCAACATTGCAGGGCGCGCGATTAATATTTCTTCTACTTGGAGAATGAAATTGCCGTATAATAAAAGAGCCATGAAACCTGTTATTTGAACGGACCTCGGTAAGATAGTTAAATGAAAAATAATTTATGAAACATGAATTCTGGAATATTTCGCCGTGGTTCTGCTGACGGTCGTCAAATATCTGACCCATAAACAGAATGTCATCAATATATACAAGACGTGTTCGTTACATCAACCCGCTCAATAAATATTCCATTTAGCTCTCAATCGTAATGGGAGCATTTAATAAGCAAACCGTATTGACCTTGAATTGGAACAACCCCATACTGGTGGAAAATACTGTCTTCACTCTGCCGCTTTTATGAAGCCTATCTTGCCAATATCCAGTTTTTAAGTCTAAGATGGAGAACCAACGGGACCCTGCTAGTGAAATAAGAATGCCATCAATTCGAGAGAACGGATATAAGCCCTATAATCCACACAAAACCGGTTGTTTCCATCCCTCTTTTCTAGATCTAAAGGAGCAAGCCAAGGGCTTGGAGATGGCTCAATAACTGCGATTTGTACCATAGAACAACAATCTCTTGTTGGCCCGATAGTAGTCTCCTAGTCTAATCTTTGTAGGTTGAGACTTTCAAGTATTTACTAGGTGTTGGATGAAGTTTTTACGATAAGGAGTACCATCTCTCCCATAAGAATTTGACAGTAATTTAAGGTAAATTGTTTCATATTTTCTGCTGTTCATCTTGTTTAAGATGTGTCCAATGGTCGGTAAACTGTTTTATAAAGTTTTTATTCTGACGTTTCCTTCGCTGTAGCTTTTTAAAATTATTCACAGTTGTTATTGTCTATACTGATTCGAAACCATATACACATTTTTTTAGATATTTTTTAACCACACTAGAAAGTACAATTTCTCTCTAGCTTATATTTGAACGACCCTTTATATGCAACGTTTTACAACATTGTTTTAACCACACTGTATAACTATAATTTTACTTCGACCTATGTTTCAGACATATATACAACGGTTCATGTTCTATCTTACATAATACCACCGCCCACGGCCTCGCAGTGCAAAGGCCTTATTTTCAATTCTTTTAAAATTTTATACTCGCTTCTTGCACCATCAGAGGACCTCGCAAAATGTACCTTATCTACGTAAAATTTAGATCTTGCGACGCCATCGCGCCACTGCTGAGTAATTACATCGAAATATTTGAATTAAAATTAGTAGCTAGCAACAATTAAGAAGTTTGAAATTAACAAGTTTATATTTGGTAAATAAGAATTGCAGTTGTGAAATATAAAAGAAGAATATCTGATTTGGAAAGTATTTGAATAGCAGAAAATTATTTATGTTTGAAACTAAGGTATGTGTTAATAGGTTTTAATTGCCACAAAATTTTCTTAGAAACTTTTGTTATTGTCAGAATTTTATTAGAAACTTTATGAATCCACAAAATTTGTCAGAGATATATTGTATTCGAAATATCAAGTGAAACAATAATAATAGTGAATAGTTTTAAAATTATTAAGCCTTAATAACTGTTTGAGACATATGTATAAAAAGAAGAGTGGAAATATACACCGATAATTATGAATTTTAATAAATTGTGAAAAGTTTAAAAGTAAGAACTGGTATTTATTTGAAATAATATTAAGGCAATTAAAAAAAATTGAAAACTAAAAAGTTATATAAAAAGGTAGTAAATTTCGGAAAGAGTGAGAAGTGGTGCACAGCAAGAAGAGAAGAGAGTGACCAAAGAAATAAGATAAGTATAAATTTTCAGTAAATATTGAACGTTACAATTTGCACGCACCAACGTGAAAAGGACCCTGAGATATAAATTAATATATATATATATATATATATATATATATATATATATTACGTAGCAATTAACGGCTAAGAATCTGGATAGAATTTTGGAATTTCCAAAAATAATGGGAAAGTAGCCAATTTTTTATTGTATAAAGGGCACTAAATAAAGTGTACTCTTTATTATATTATTGAAAGCTTTCGAAATTTGTTTATTCCTTCTTCAGTCAATTTTCTAAAAGATTACACAAAATTAATAATAGTAAAACTTAATCTCGATCAACCAGACTTACAATATCGAGGTTAGAAAAATTGTTAAAAAAGGTTCTCATTGCAAGTGCTGTAGAATGCGTAATGCGTTTTAGACAAACATTACAAACATATATCAAACAATTGAATAAAACATTATTGTAACTGGATCACACATCCATTGAGTAAAATTTTTAAGATTAAAACCATCACATTTTTAAAAAAGTTATGCACAAGCCATTTGTTATATTTAACCAGTGACATGGAACGGAAACAAAAGTCGAGCCTCGGTGTTACAGGACACTAAGATTCTTAGGTCATGGGTGTAAATACAAAGAACATTGAAGGAATTTGTAGAGAGAGAGTGTCCAATGGACTACTGACTCGATGATATATAAAAACACATATAAATATACACACACAAGTACATATATACAAACATTTAAAACCTAAAAAACAGGGGGAGATATAGCTTGTAAAATTACAGTTAATGTTTATGATTTTTGTCCAACTCAAGTAAATTGCAATATATTGTTTTTAGGTTTTTTATGTCTGTTTTTTTATTGATACTATTGTTTTGTCGATGTATGCAAACCATCTCCAGAAACTGTCTTTTGAAGGTATTGGATTCACAAGCTAAACCCCTGGATTGTCAAAGTCAGGTGAGTGGTTATTCTTCAAACAATGTTCAGCCAGAGCACAGCTACACTTGTTGAGGCGTATATCACTTTTATGTGTTGTTAATCTGCTTTTGAGGTTTCTTGATGTTTGGCCTATGTAACTAGACTGACAGTCTTTACAATCCACCTTGTATACTACATTGGTCTTTAAAAGTTTTGGTGTCCTATCTTTGACCTTGCTGAAAATGTGACCAACTGTTTTGAGAGGTTTGTGGCAAACATGATGTTGCGTTCAGATTTAAAAACCTGTTGTATTCTGTGGGAGATAGTATTTATGTATGGAATTGAGACATAGTTCACCTGGATGTTGGTGACATTCGAACTATTAGATGTGGATGTAGGAGTTCTGGGTCGCCATCCGTCAATAAAGGCCCTTTGTGAATTTGAAAAATCAGTTTACTTAAGAGTTTGTGTGGGTAGGAATTGTCTAAAAGAAGTTGAAAAAGAGTTTTTAAACTTTTGTACCTGAAATTTGGATGGCAAATGTTGCAAATTCTTCTCTTCATGCAATTGACTAGATTTATTTTCATTTTCAGAGGGTGTTGTGAATGGAAGTTAAGAAACCTACCTGAACATGTTGGTTTAATGTACTAGTCTAATTTCAGACTGTTGTCTACATCTCTAATGACCCTGGTATCTAAAAAAGGTACACTTAAAAACTGGTCTTCCTCTTCAATAGTAAAGTGTAAGAACTCATTGTAGTTATTGAAAATTTGTAACAGTTCAGTTTTGCCAGCAGTAGGAATGCTACAAATGATGTCATCAACATACTTCCTCAAGAAGGGAACCTTAAAGCTTAATTTCGACAGACAGTGTTGGACTAGGTCATCCATGATAAATTGTGAGATTATAGGTGATAGTTTTGATCCCATTGGGGAACCGAACACCTGTTTGTAGTATGTTCCATTGTACGAGAATACCGTCGAATCAAAAACGAATTTAATGAGTTTGAAAAAGTTGGATTTATTTATTTTTGTGTGGGATGAGATGGTATCCCAATGTGCTTCCAAACTGTTCAAAACTAAGTCCAACGAAATATTGGTGAACAATGATTCTACATCTAAACTTACAATGATATGGCCTGGAGGTAAGATAAAATTGTTATATAATTCAGCAAAGGTAGCTGAGTCCTCAATGTAGTATTGGTTATTTTTGTCATATGCTTTGTTTAGAATGTCTACCAACAGACTGGCAATTCCAGAGACAGGAGAGTTTATTGACGAAACAATGGGACGTAAGCATAGTGTAGGTTTGTGAATCTTTGGGAGGGCATAAAATTTGGCACATACCGAATTGTACACAGAATAGGTTTTGGCAATTCTTTCATCAATTTCTCCATTAATTTTTAATTCGGAGATCAATTTTGACGCTTTTTGTTGGATTGTTGATGTGGGATCTCTATTGATGATCTTATAATACCTTTCATCCCTCAATAGTTCAATGGAAAGAGAAGAGTAAGTATCTCTGTCGATAATGGTTGTAACATTGCCTTTGTCTGAATTCATGACTAGGAGATGTGGATTGTCCTTAAAGAAACGTCTAGTAACCTCAAATAAATTGTTCAAATGATTATATCTGGGTGAATTATGATTAAAATGATTTGTGAGAATGTTGGTTATTCGGGAAGCATAAATATCATGTGAACTTTTATTCTGTACAAACTGTAATGCCCATTCAATGTCTGCTAAAAATTTTGGAATAGAAATGTCTGAGGATGTGGGCAAGATACAAAATTTAGGGCCCAAAGACAACAGGTTGATCACCTCTTCAGGAATTGGAGTGTTAGATAGGTTCTTAAACCAACCCTCTTTAATGTTGATACGGAAATGGTACTTTTGATTACTAAGATTGTTAAATTTTTTGATGTTAGCAGTTCTAATTTTTTTGTAGAAGGTTCTATTATAACTGACTGTGAGTCTTCTGGAAAATTCATCAACTACAAACTTAGGTAGCACAGCTCTAACTGATTGTTGTAATTCATTGATAATAGTTACTAACCTGGAGATAGTTGCATTGACAATACTAATCTCAATATTTATTAATTTTCTGTTAACATTGATTAGACAGTTTTCAACCCATTTTCCCTGACCTCCATCTTGATACTGAATGTGCTGTGTGATGCGTTTAGTATTGTGTGGATATGTGCCGGTGTTTTGTTTTTCCGTCTGCAGTTGAGGAGAAAAATCCTACGATTGCGCTGAGAAGCCAATTTGCTGTTCACTGTTGCCCATTTTTTCAGATTTTGTGTAACCTTAGGACCATACCGGACCGTGGTGTCATTGAAAAAACCCATACTTGTACTTACTACGTAGCAATTAACGGCTAAGAATCTGGATAGAATTTTGGAATTTCCAAAAATAATGGGAAAGTAGCCAATTTTTTATTGTATAAAGGGCACTAAATAAAGTGTACTCTTTTATTATATTATTGAAAGCTTTCGAAATTTGTTTATTCCTTCTTCAGTCAATTTTCTAAAAGATTACACAAAATTAATAATAGTAAAACTTAATCTAGATCAACCAGACTTACAATATCGAGGTTAGAAAAATTGTTAAAAAAGGTTCTCATTGCAAGTGCTGTAGAATGCGTAATGCGTTTTAGACAAACATTACAAACATATATCAAACAATTGAATAAAACATTATTGTAACTGGATCACACATCCATTGAGTAAAATTTTTAAGATTAAAACCATCACATTTTTAAAAAAGTTATGCACAAGCCATTTGTCATATTTAACCAGTGACATGGAACGGAAACAAAAGTCGAGCCTCGGTGTTACAGGACACTAAGATTCTTAGGTCATGGGTGTAAATACAAAGAACATTGAAGGAATTTGTAGAGAGAGAGTGTCCAATGGACTACTGACTCGATGATATATAAAAACACATATAATATACACACACAAGTACATATATACAAACATTTAAAACCTAAAAAACAGGGGGAGATATAGCTTGTAAAATTACAGTTAATGTTTATGATTTTTGTCCAACTCAAGTAAATTGCAATATATTGTTTTTAGGTTTTTTATGTCTGTTTTTTTATTGATACTATTGTTTTGTCGATGTATGCAAACCATCTCCAGAAACTGTCTTTTGAAGGTATTGGATTCACAAGCTAAAACCCCTGGATTGTCAAAGTCAGGTGAGTGGTTATTCTTCAAACAATGTTCAGCCAGAGCACAGCTACACTTGTTGAGGCGTATATCACTTTTATGTGTTGTTAATCTGCTTTTGAGGTTTCTTGATGTTTGGCCTATGTAACTAGACTGACAGTCTTTACAATCCACCTTGTATACTACATTGGTCTTTAAAAGTTTGGTGTCCTATCTTTGACCTTGCTGAAAATGTGACCAACTGTTTTGAGAGGTTTGTGGGCAAACATGATGTTGCGTTCAGATTTAAAAACCTGTTGTATTCTGTGGGAGATAGTATTTATGTATGGAATTGAGACATAGTTCACCTGGATGTTGGTGACATTCGAACTATTAGATGTGGATGTAGGAGTTCTGGGTCGCCATCCGTCAATAATGGCCCTTTGTGAATTTTGAAAAATCAGTTTACTTAAGAGTTTGTGTGGGTAGGAATTGTCTAAAAGAAGTTGAAAAAGAGTTTTTAAACTTTTGTACCTGAAATTTGGATGGCAAATGTTGCAAATTCTTCTCTTCATGCAATTGACTAGATTTATTTTCATTTTCAGAGGGTGTTGTGAATGGAAGTTAAGAAACCTACCTGAACATGTTGGTTTAATGTACCAGTCTAATTTCAGACTGTTGTCTACATCTCTAATGACCCTGGTATCTAAAAAAGGTACACTTAAAAACTGGTCTTCCTCTTCAATAGTAAAGTGTAAGAACTCATTGTAGTTATTGAAAATTTGTAACAGTTCAGTTTTGCCAGCAGTAGGAATGCTACAAATGATGTCATCAACATACTTCCTCAAGAAGGGAACCTTAAAGCTTAATTTTGACAGACAGTGTTGGACTAGGTCATCCATGATAAATTGTGAGATTATAGGTGATAGTTTTGATCCCATTGGGGAACCGAACACCTGTTTGTAGTATGTTCCATTGTACGAGAATACCGTCGAATCAAAAACGAATTTAATGAGTTTGAAAAAGTTGGATTTATTTATTTTTGTGTGGGATGAGATGGTATCCCAATGTGCTTCCAAACTGTTCAAAACTAAGTCCAACGAAATATTGGTGAACAATGATTCTACATCTAAACTTACAATGATATGGCCTGGAGGTAAGATAAAATTGTTATATAATTCAGCAAAGGTAGCTGAGTCCTCAATGTAGTATTGGTTATTTTTGTCATATGCTTTGTTTAGAATGTCTACCAACAGACTGGCAATTCCAGAGACAGGAGAGTTTATTGACGAAACAATGGGACGTAAGCATAGTGTAGGTTTGTGAATCTTTGGGAGGGCATAAAATTTGGCACATACCGAATTGTACACAGAATAGGTTTTGGCAATTCTTTCATCAATTTCTCCATTAATTTTAATTCGGAGATCAATTTTGACGCTTTTTGTTGGATTGTTGATGTGGGATCTCTATTGATGATCTTATAATACCTTTCATCCCTCAATAGTTCAATGGAAAGAGAAGAGTAAGTATCTCTGTCGATAATGGTTGTAACATTGCCTTTGTCTGAATTCATGACTAGGAGATGTGGATTGTCCTTAAAGAAACGTCTAGTAACCTCAAATAAATTGTTCAAATGATTATATCTGGGTGAATTATGATTAAAATGATTTGTGAGAATGTTGGTTATTCGGGAAGCATAAATATCATGTGAACTTTTATTCTGTACAAACTGTAATGCCCATTCAATGTCTGCTAAAAATTTTGGAATAGAAATGTCTGAGGATGTGGGCGAGATACAAAATTTAGGGCCCAAAGACAACAGGTTGATCACCTCTTCAGGAATTGGAGTGTTAGATAGGTTCTTAAACCAACCCTCTTTAATGTTGATACGGAAATGGTACTTTTGATTACTAAGATTGTTAAATTTTTTGATGTTAGCAGTTCTAATTTTGTAGAAGGTTCTATTATAACTGACTGTGAGTCTTCTGGAAAATTCATCAACTACAAACTTAGGTAGCACAGCTCTAACTGATTGTTGTAATTCATTGATAATAGTTACTAACCTGGAGATAGTTGCATTGACAATACTAATCTCAATATTTATTAATTTTCTGTTGACATTGATTAGACAGTTTTCAACCCATTTTCCCTGACCTCCATCTTGATACTGAATGTGCTGTGTGATGCGTTTAGTATTGTTGTGGATATGTGCCGGTGTTATGTTTTTCCGTCTGCAGTTGAGGAGAAAAATCCTACGATTGCGCTGAGAAGCCAATTTGCTGTTCACTGTTGCCCACTTTTTCAGATTTTGTGTAACCTTAGGACCATACCGGACCGTGGTGTCATTGAAAAAACGGTAGGACTTTTATATCTTTGTGCGCGCCTATTTTTACGAATTTGTCAAAAAACCTTAAAAAAAGGCTTAAAAATGCTTCCGCGGCACTTTTTTCCACAAGAAAACCCTGTTTTTTACAAAAAAATTCACTTGAAATTTGTCATATATAACCTATATTTACACAATCTTGGAGGAAATTGTGCAGAAATCCCAACTATTTTGATGTTTTAAGGGCCCTGCAACTTACATGGAACACAAATTTTAAAGTTAATCTCACAATTGACACGTAGAGTATATACACCTGGAGGTACCACTAACATACTATTCATTAAATGGGATGAATTAACATCCAAATGTGATATATATTGCTGTCTTTATTACGGTTTCGTTTTAGTGTTGTTACAATATTTGTGCACTATAGGCTACTTCCTGATGTATTGGTTGCAAATTTAGATATGGTTAGCATGTAAAATTTAATTGGGGGGAGGGGGGGCATAAAAACTTCAATTTCAAATGCCATCAATGAGGAACATCCCTTGATTTGTTGAAGCAGCTGATGGGAGAAATGAGAAGGTGGGAGTTGAAGCAAGTAACACTAAACTAAACACCATATGTGAACTTTATGGCTTCGATCAATGCTATTAATGCACTATGATTGACCTTTTTGTGTATGTACCCATGGTCAGCCACACAATCATAGGCCCTCCAATAGTTTGTGTGGATGATTGAACCCTCTGCGACATGCTTCTGGATAAGAGGTAGCAGCACCTCGGTAGACCTGACATTGTCAGGGCAAACCTCTAAATGTAAGTCTTCACTCCCGTCTTTAATGAAGCTGATTACCCAATTGCCCTGAATGTGTCGTCCTAAAAGTTCTGTGTTACTTGTTGAAATCAATTCAAAATTTTTTTTTGTTGCCTACACAGCAGAACATTGATTGTATCATGTATTTTGGCGGTGGTCTTGTGTCACACGATTGAATTGAAAATTGTTGCCTACAGGAAACGCACAGCAAAAGGTAAACAATCACCCCTACCCCCCCTCCCCGCGCGGGGGGAGGGGGAGGGGAGGGAGGGGAGGGGAGGGGAGGGAGGGAGGGGAGGGGAGGGGAGGGAGGGGAGGGGTGATTGTTTACCTTTTGCTGTGCCATTCCTGTAGGCAACAATTTTCAATTCAATCGTGTGACACAAGACCACCGCCAAAATACATGATACAATCAATGTTCTGCTGTGTAGGCAACAAAAAAAGAATGAGTAAGGCTTAAAATCTACGTGCTACATGCAATTGCAGTGAATAACGGAATAGGAAGAAGCCAAAGAAAGAAACCGTTAAATAGAGGAAATTCTACATAAAACACGAAATCGCTGTTCCGTGTTAAATTCTGCATTATTTACAGCTCTGTGTCGTATGGTATGTCAGTTGTCAGTAGTAATGGACGGCAAATACGCATTTTAGATGTCAGAAATCGATGTTTTTTACAGAATTATGAAATGTTAAAATTGCAGTTTTCTTGTGAAAAAAAGTGTTGGAGAGGCACTCTTAAGGCCCACTAAACGTTGTTTAACAATTTTTGAGTGCAAATTCGCGCACAAAGATATAAAAGTCAAGCCGAAAAAACCCATACTTGTACTTACTACGTAGCAATTAACGGCTAAGAATCTGGATAGAATTTTGGAATTTCCAAAAATAATGGGAAAGTAGCCAATTTTTTATTGTATAAAGGGCACTAAATAAAGTGTACTCTTTTATTATATTATTGAAAGCTTTCGAAATTTGTTTATTCCTTCTTCAGTCAATTTTCTAAAAGATTACACAAAATTAATAATAGTAAAACTTAATCTAGATCAACCAGACTTACAATATCGAGGTTAGAAAAATTGTTAAAAAAGGTTCTCATTGCAAGTGCTGTAGAATGCGTAATGCGTTTTAGACAAACATTACAAACATATATCAAACAATTGAATAAAACATTATTGTAACTGGATCACACATCCATTGAGTAAAATTTTTAAGATTAAAACCATCACATTTTTAAAAAAGTTATGCACAAGCCATTTGTCATATTTAACCAGTGACATGGAACGGAAACAAAAGTCGAGCCTCGGTGTTACAGGACACTAAGATTCTTAGGTCATGGGTGTAAATACAAAGAACATTGAAGGAATTTGTAGAGAGAGAGTGTCCAATGGACTACTGACTCGATGATATATAAAAACACATATAAATATACACACACAAGTACATATATACAAACATTTAAAACCTAAAAAACAGGGGGAGATATAGCTTGTAAAATTACAGTTAATGTTTATGATTTTTGTCCAACTCAAGTAAATTGCAATATATTGTTTTTAGGTTTTTATGTCTGTTTTTTTATTGATACTATTGTTTTGTCGATGTATGCAAACCATCTCCAGAAACTGTCTTTTGAAGGTATTGGATTCACAAGCTAAAACCCCTGGATTGTCAAAGTCAGGTGAGTGGTTATTCTTCAAACAATGTTCAGCCAGAGCACAGCTACACTTGTTGAGGCGTATATCACTTTTATGTGTTGTTAATCTGCTTTTGAGGTTTCTTGATGTTTGGCCTATGTAACTAGACTGACAGTCTTTACAATCCACCTTGTATACTACATTGGTCTTTAAAAGTTTTGGTGTCCTATCTTTGACCTTGCTGAAAATGTGACCAACTGTTTTGAGAGGTTTGTGGGCAAACATGATGTTGCGTTCAGATTTAAAAACCTGTTGTATTCTGTGGGAGATAGTATTTATGTATGGAATTGAGACATAGTTCACCTGGATGTTGGTGACATTCGAACTATTAGATGTGGATGTAGGAGTTCTGGGTCGCCATCCGTCAATAATGGCCCTTTGTGAATTTTGAAAAATCAGTTTACTTAAGAGTTTGTGTGGGTAGGAATTGTCTAAAAGAAGTTGAAAAAGAGTTTTTAAACTTTTGTACCTGAAATTTGGATGGCAAATGTTGCAAATTCTTCTCTTCATGCAATTGACTAGATTTATTTTCATTTTCAGAGGGTGTTGTGAATGGAAGTTAAGAAACCTACCTGAACATGTTGGTTTAATGTACCAGTCTAATTTCAGACTGTTGTCTACATCTCTAATGACCCTGGTATCTAAAAAAGGTACACTTAAAAACTGGTCTTCCTCTTCAATAGTAAAGTGTAAGAACTCATTGTAGTTATTGAAAATTTGTAACAGTTCAGTTTTGCCAGCAGTAGGAATGCTACAAATGATGTCATCAACATACTTCCTCAAGAAGGGAACCTTAAAGCTTAATTTCGACAGACAGTGTTGGACTAGGTCATCCATGATAAATTGTGAGATTATAGGTGATAGTTTTGATCCCATTGGGAACCGAACACCTGTTTGTAGTATGTTCCATTGTACGAGAATACCGTCGAATCAAAAACGAATTTAATGAGTTTGAAAAAGTTGGATTTATTTATTTTTGTGTGGGATGAGATGGTATCCCAATGTGCTTCCAAACTGTTCAAACCTAAGTCCAACGAAATATTGGTGAACAATGATTCTACATCTAAACTTACAATGATATGGCCTGGAGGTAAGATAAAATTGTTATATAATTCAGCAAAGGTAGCTGAGTCCTCAATGTAGTATTGGTTATTTTTGTCATATGCTTTGTTTAGAATGTCTACCAACAGACTGGCAATTCCAGAGACAGGAGAGTTTATTGACGAAACAATGGGACGTAAGCATAGTGTAGGTTTGTGAATCTTTGGGAGGGCATAAAATTTGGCACATACCGAATTGTACACAGAATAGGTTTTGGCAATTCTTTCATCAATTTCTCCATTAATTTTTAATTCGGAGATCAATTTTGACGCTTTTTGTTGGATTGTTGATGTGGGATCTCTATTGATGATCTTATAATACCTTTCATCCCTCAATAGTTCAATGGAAAGAGAAGAGTAAGTATCTCTGTCGATAATGGTTGTAACATTGCCTTTGTCTGAATTCATGACTAGGAGATGTGGATTGTCCTTAAAGAAACGTCTAGTAACCTCAAATAAATTGTTCAAATGATTATATCTGGGTGAATTATGATTAAAATGATTTGTGAGAATGTTGGTTATTCGGGAAGCATAAATATCATGTGAACTTTTATTCTGTACAAACTGTAATGCCCATTCAATGTCTGCTAAAAATTTTGGAATAGAAATGTCTGAGGATGTGGGCGAGATACAAAATTTAGGGCCCAAAGACAACAGGTTGATCACCTCTTCAGGAATTGGAGTGTTAGATAGGTTCTTAAACCAACCCTCTTTAATGTTGATACGGAAATGGTACTTTTGATTACTAAGATTGTTAAATTTTTTGATGTTAGCAGTTCTAATTTTGTAGAAGGTTCTATTATAACTGACTGCGAGTCTTCTGGAAAATTCATCAACTACAAACTTAGGTAGCACAGCTCTAACTGATTGTTGTAATTCATTGATAATAGTTACTAACCTGGATATAGCAGACATTGAATGGGCATTACAGTTTGTACAGAATAAAAGTTCACATGATATTTATGCTTCCCGAATAACCAACATTCTCACAAATCATTTTAATCATAATTCACCCAGATATAATCATTTGAACAATTTATTTGAGGTTACTAGACGTTTCTTTAAGGACAATCCACATCTCCTAGTCATGAATTCAGACAAAGGCAATGTTACAACCATTATCGACAGAGATACTTACTCTTCTCTTTCCATTGAACTATTGAGGGATGAAAGGTATTATAAGATCATCAATAGAGATCCCACATCAACAATCCAACAAAAAGCGTCAAAATTGATCTCCGAATTAAAAATTAATGGAGAAATTGATGAAAGAATTGCCAAAACCTATTCTGTGTACAATTCGGTATGTGCCAAATTTTATGCCCTCCCAAAGATTCACAAACCTACACTATGCTTACGTCCCATTGTTTCGTCAATAAACTCTCCTGTCTCTGGAATTGCCAGTCTGTTGGTAGACATTCTAAACAAAGCATATGACAAAAATAACCAATACTACATTGAGGACTCAGCTACCTTTGCTGAATTATATAACAATTTTATCTTACCTCCAGGCCATATCATTGTAAGTTTAGATGTAGAATCATTGTTCACCAATATTTCGTTGGACTTAGTTTTGAACAGTTTGGAAGCACATTGGGATACCATCTCATCCCACACAAAAATAAATAAATCCAACTTTTTCAAACTCATTAAATTCGTTTTTGATTCGACGGTATTCTCGTACAATGGAACATACTACAAACAGGTGTTCGGTTCCCCATGGGATCAAAACTATCACCTATAATCTCACAATTTATCATGGATGACCTAGTCCAACACTGTCTGTCGAAATTAAGCTTTAAGGTTCCCTTCTTGAGGAAGTATGTTGATGACATCATTTGTAGCATTCCTACTGCTGGCAAAACTGAACTGTTACAAATTTTCAATAACTACAATGAGTTCTTACACTTTACTATTGAAGAGGAAGACCAGTTTTTAAGTGTACCTTTTTTAGATACCAGGGTCATTAGAGATGTAGACAACAGTCTGAAATTAGACTGGTACATTAAACCAACATGTTCAGGTAGGTTTCTTAACTTCCATTCACAACACCCTCTGAAAATGAAAATAAATCTAGTCAATTGCATGAAGAGAAGAATTTGCAACATTTGCCATCCAAATTTCAGGTACAAAAGTTTAAAAACTCTTTTTCAACTTCTTTTAGACAATTAATACCCACACAAACTCTTAAGTAAACTGATTTTTCAAAATTCACAAAGGGCCATTATTGACGGATGGCGACCCAGAACTCCTACATCCACATCTAATAGTTCGAATGTCACCAACATCCAGGTGAACTATGTCTCAATTCCATACATAAATACTATCTCCCACAGAATACAACAGGTTTTTAAATCTGAACGCAACATCATGTTTGCCCACAAACCTCTCAAAACAGTTGGTCACATTTTCAGCAAGGTCAAAGATAGGACACCAAAACTTTTAAAGACCAATGTAGTATACAAGGTGGATTGTAAAGACTGTCAGTCTAGTTACATAGGCCAAACATCAAGAAACCTCAAAAGCAGATTAACAACACATAAAAGTGATATACGCCTCAACAAGTGTAGCTGTGCTCTGGCTGAACATTGTTTGAAGAATAACCACTCACCTGACTTTGACAATCCAGGGGTTTTAGCTTGTGAATCCAATACCTTCAAAAGACAGTTTCTGGAGATGGTTTGCATACATCGACAAAACAATAGTATCAATAAAAAAACAGACATAAAAAACCTAAAAACAATATATTGCAATTTACTTGAGTTGGACAAAAATCATAAACATTAACTGTAATTTTACAAGCTATATCTCCCCCTGTTTTTTAGGTTTTAAATGTTTGTATATATGTACTTGTGTGTGTATATTTATATGTGTTTTTATATATCATCGAGTCAGTAGTCCATTGGACACTCTCTCTCTACAAATTCCTTCAATGTTCTTTGTATTTACACCCATGACCTAAGAATCTTAGTGTCCTGTAACACCGAGGCTCGACTTTTGTTTCCGTTCCATGTCACTGGTTAAATATGACAAATGGCTTGTGCATAACTTTTTTAAAAATGTGATGGTTTTAATCTTAAAAATTTTACTCAATGGATGTGTGATCCAGTTACAATAATGTTTTATTCAATTGTTTGATATATGTTTGTAATGTTTGTCTAAAACGCATTACGCATTCTACAGCACTTGCAATGAGAACCTTTTTTAACAATTTTTCTAACCTCGATATTGTAAGTCTGGTTGATCTAGATTAAGTTTTACTATTATTAATTTTGTGTAATCTTTTAGAAAATTGACTGAAGAAGGAATAAACAAATTTCGAAAGCTTTCAATAATATAATAAAAGAGTACACTTTATTTAGTGCCCTTTATACAATAAAAAATTGGCTACTTTCCCATTATTTTGGAAATTCCAAAATTCTATCCAGATTCTTAGCCGTTAATTGCTACGTAGTAAGTACAAGTATGGGTTTTTTCAATGACACCACGGTCCGGTATGGTCCTAAGGTTACACAAAATCTGAAAAAGTGGGCAACAGTGAACAGCAAATTGGCTTCTCAGCGCAATCGTAGGATTTTTCTCCTCAACTGCAGACGGAAAAACATAACACCGGCACATATCCACAACAATACTAAACGCATCACACAGCACATTCAGTATCAAGATGGAGGTCAGGGAAAATGGGTTGAAAACTGTCTAATCAATGTCAACAGAAAATTAATAAATATTGAGATTAGTATTGTCAATGCAACTATCTCCAGGTTAGTAACTATTATCAATGAATTACAACAATCAGTTAGAGCTGTGCTACCTAAGTTTGTAGTTGATGAATTTTCCAGAAGACTCACAGTCAGTTACAATAGAACCTTCTACAAAATTAGAACTGCTAACATCAAAAAATTTAACAATCTTAGTAATCAAAAGTACCATTTCCGTATCAACATTAAAGAGGGTTGGTTAAGAACCTATCTAACACTCCAATTCCTGAAGAGGTGATCAACCTGTTGTCTTTGGGCCCTAAATTTTGTATCTCGCCCACATCCTCAGACATTTCTATTCCAAAATTTTTAGCAGACATTGAATGGGCATTACAGTTTGTACAGAATAAAAGTTCACATGATATTTATGCTTCCCGAATAACCAACATTCTCACAAATCATTTTAATCATAATTCACCCAGATATAATCATTTGAACAATTTATTTGAGGTTACTAGACGTTTCTTTAAGGACAATCCACATCTCCTAGTCATGAATTCAGACAAAGGCAATGTTACAACCATTATCGACAGAGATACTTACTCTTCTCTTTCCATTGAACTATTGAGGGATGAAAGGTATTATAAGATCATCAATAGAGATCCCACATCAACAATCCAACAAAAAGCGTCAAAATTGATCTCCGAATTAAAAATTAATGGAGAAATTGATGAAAGAATTGCCAAAACCTATTCTGTGTACAATTCGGTATGTGCCAAATTTTATGCCCTCCCAAAGATTCACAAACCTACACTATGCTTACGTCCCATTGTTTCGTCAATAAACTCTCCTGTCTCTGGAATTGCCAGTCTGTTGGTAGACATTCTAAACAAAGCATATGACAAAAATAACCAATACTACATTGAGGACTCAGCTACCTTTGCTGAATTATATAACAATTTTATCTTACCTCCAGGCCATATCATTGTAAGTTTAGATGTAGAATCATTGTTCACAATATTTTGTTGGACTTAGTTTTGAACAGTTTGGAAGCACATTGGGATACCATCTCATCCCACACAAAAATAAATAAATCCAACTTTTTCAAACTCATTAAATTCGTTTTTGATTCGACGGTATTCTCGTACAATGGAACATACTACAAACAGGTGTTCGGTTCCCCAATGGGATCAAAACTATCACCTATAATCTCACAATTTATCATGGATGACCTAGTCCAACACTGTCTGTCGAAATTAAGCTTTAAGGTTCCCTTCTTGAGGAAGTATGTTGATGACATCATTTGTAGCATTCCTACTGCTGGCAAAACTGAACTGTTACAAATTTTCAATAACTACAATGAGTTCTTACACTTTACTATTGAAGAGGAAGACCAGTTTTTAAGTGTACCTTTTTTAGATACCAGGGTCATTAGAGATGTAGACAACAGTCTGAAATTAGACTGGTACATTAAACCAACATGTTCAGGTAGGTTTCTTAACTTCCATTCACAACACCCTCTGAAAATGAAAATAAATCTAGTCAATTGCATGAAGAGAAGAATTTGCAACATTTGCCATCCAAATTTCAGGTACAAAAGTTTAAAAACTCTTTTTCAACTTCTTTTAGACAATTCCTACCCACACAAACTCTTAAGTAAACTGATTTTTCAAAATTCACAAAGGGCCATTATTGACGGATGGCGACCCAGAACTCCTACATCCACATCTAATAGTTCGAATGTCACCAACATCCAGGTGAACTATGTCTCAATTCCATACATAAATACTATCTCCCACAGAATACAACAGGTTTTTAAATCTGAACGCAACATCATGTTTGCCCACAAACCTCTCAAAACAGTTGGTCACATTTTCAGCAAGGTCAAAGATAGGACACCAAAACTTTTAAAGACCAATGTAGTATACAAGGTGGATTGTAAAGACTGTCAGTCTAGTTACATAGGCCAAACATCAAGAAACCTCAAAAGCAGATTAACAACACATAAAAGTGATATACGCCTCAACAAGTGTAGCTGTGCTCTGGCTGAACATTGTTTGAAGAATAACCACTCACCTGACTTTGACAATCCAGGGGTTTTAGCTTGTGAATCCAATACCTTCAAAAGACAGTTTCTGGAGATGGTTTGCATACATCGACAAAACAATAGTATCAATAAAAAAACAGACATAAAAAACCTAAAAACAATATATTGCAATTTACTTGAGTTGGACAAAAATCATAAACATTAACTGTAATTTTACAAGCTATATCTCCCCCTGTTTTTTAGGTTTTAAATGTTTGTATATATGTACTTGTGTGTGTATATTTATATGTGTTTTTATATATCATCGAGTCAGTAGTCCATTGGACACTCTCTCTCTACAAATTCCTTCAATGTTCTTTGTATTTACACCCATGACCTAAGAATCTTAGTGTCCTGTAACACCGAGGCTCGACTTTTGTTTCCGTTCCATGTCACTGGTTAAATATGACAAATGGCTTGTGCATAACTTTTTTAAAAATGTGATGGTTTTAATCTTAAAAATTTTACTCAATGGATGTGTGATCCAGTTACAATAATGTTTTATTCAATTGTTTGATATATGTTTGTAATGTTTGTCTAAAACGCATTATGCATTCTACAGCACTTGCAATGAGAACCTTTTTTAACAATTTTTCTAACCTCGATATTGTAAGTCTGGTTGATCTAGATTAAGTTTTACCATTATTAATTTTGTGTAATCTTTTAGAAAATTGACTGAAGAAGGAATAAACAAATTTCGAAAGCTTTCAATAATATAATAAAAGAGTACACTTTATTTAGTGCCCTTTATACAATAAAAAATTGGCTACTTTCCCATTATTTTTGGAAATTCCAAAATTCTATATATATATATATATATATATATATATATATATTATATATATTTGTTTTTAAGTTTTCGCGGACACTAAATGTTTTAGGTGGTTTCCAGCGTTTCGGCGTAGTTGATACGTGATCCCTGCCGGGATCGATGGTAAAGTGACGATGTTGTTTTTTCCTGCTTTCTTATAGCGTTCTGGTGTTCATCACTTCTAGCTTGAATTTTTCTGTTAGTTTGCCCCACATAGGTTTTATGACAGTCTGCACATGGAATCTCGTACACTCCCTGTTGTTTTAAAGGGATCCTCGTCGTCGGAGTCCTCAACACCGTGCTTATTTTTCTGTCTGTCTTGAAATTAGTATCGAGATGGTGTCTCCGTAGAATTCTCGCAATAATGTACGGTAAATAAGTCTTGGTTATTGCCACATATTATGCTCTCTGTTGGTATGTGAGTAGGAGCAATAGCGTAATTGAATCCCTGAGCCAACACGCCAATCGAGGTAGAGTTCAATTGGACCGAAGATAAGTTATAAACGGTTTTATTCGTTTCCAATTGCCGTGAGGTTAGACTCATGGTGTCTCATGCTCCTCGTCTGTTTGTCTCGGTTTTGACTGTAGGGCTCTTTGAATATTTCTGTCGGTAAATCCGTTTTGTCTCAGAGCTGTTTTTGAACTGTCCATTTCCTGTTTGATGTTGTCCTGGTCAGCTAGTCTTTGTGATCTGGTTACTAAAGTCTTGACGATGGCTTGTAGTTGGGCCAGGTGGTGATGAGAATTAGCATGAAGGTATCTGTTGGTGTGAGTTGCTTTTCTATATACTGTATCCCATTGCAGTTCCTTCCACTTATTTGTATCGATGGTTCTCGTAAACAAATGAGGTGTTCATTAGACAGTGCCTTGTTAAGTATAACAGAAGAATTCAAGCTAGACGTGATAAACACCAGAACGCTATAAGAAAGCAGGAAAAAACAACATCCATTGCGGAACACGCCACCACGACGTCACACCGAATAGACTTTGAGAAAACCAGAGTACTGGCAAATATAGAACCCCCGAAATCAAGACTCGTAAGAGAGGCAATTAAAATAGCGAAGAGGCCTCACAGTCTAAACGCACGCACTGAAATCCAGAACTTATCGAATTGTTGGAAAATTCTATTAAACACCGTACCGGCCCGGACCCGTCCTACAACAACTCAACCGGATATAACCAATCAGCAAGCGGGAGGCGTGGCCACTGAGCGCCAAGGGCCAATCACACGCAGCCGTTCACGGTACCAACCGATAGGCGCCGAGTCGCGACTAAATAACAGCATGTGCGCTCCTGAAAATCTTAGTATTCAAGTAACTAGAAGTGAAAGCAGAAGCCCTTTAGAACAACAGGGAGTGTACGAGATTCCATGTGCAGACTGTCATAAAACCTGTGTGGGGCAAACTAATAGAAGAATTCAAGCTCGAAGTGGTGAACACCAGAACGCTGTAAGAAAGCAGGAAAAAACAACATCCATTGCGGAACACGCCACCACGATCTCACACCTAATAGACTTTGAGAACACCAGAGTACTGGCAAATATAGAACACCCGAAATCAAGACTCGTAAGAGAGGCAATTGAAACTGCGAAGAGGCCGCACAGTCTAAACGCACGCAATGAAATTCAGAACTTATCGAATTGTTGGAAAATTCTATTAATCACCGTACCGGCCCGGACCCGTCCTACAACAACTCAACCGGATATAACCAATCAGCAAGCGTGGCCACTGAGCGCCAAGGGCCAATCAACCAATCAACCAATAGGCGCCGAGCCACGACTATATAACAGCGCGAGCGCTTCTGAAAATCTTAGTATTCGAGTAACTAGAAGCGAAAGCAGAAGGCTACGAGAATTATGCAAACCGACCTGAAGAGGGCAGATGTGACTCTGCCGAAACGTCGTCATTTTACCAACGATCCCGACAGGGATCAGTTATCAACTACGCGGATGAATTCCCGGAGACCACCTAACACATTTAGTGCCCGCGTTAACTTAAAAACAAATATAGTGGATCTCTACGGGAAGAATACTATTCATTTGTGTAAAACATTTGAGAAATTACGCGCGAAAAGAAGCAAACTTTTATGCGATTTACACTTTTACAACGATGCCGCGATGGAGTTATTTCGAAAAACATGACGGTAAAATTCTGGAAGAACAACAGAAAAACACAGAATATCTTATCGAAAGCTAGTTGTGCCCTACTTAGGCAAGCCATACGTGATGTCAGAAGAGATTTGAATGTTCTTAATACTAAACTCTTAGATATTCACCTACAGGTAAGCAATACATTCAACCCGATTATATGGTATAAATTCGATGAGATTAGTGAACTTAGGGCTGAAACGAATGCAGAGTTGACAACAATGCAACAACAGACAAAATTTAACAAATTGAAGCTCCAACAGAAGCCCAAAAACGTCACAGTCTAACCTCACGGCAATTGGAAACGAATAAAACCGTTTATAACTTATCTTCGGTTCAATTGAACTCTACCTCGATTGGCGTGTTGGCTTAGGGATTCAATTACGCTATTGCTCCTTCTCATATATCAACAGAGAGCATAATATGTGGCGTGGAAACAGCAGTTTCAAAATTAGATGCGAACACCGCTGAAATAATTAGACAAGATGTGTCACATGTTGTAAGAAAATCTAAACCACCCAAAAGGAACCAATCTGTAGAAGAAAATGAGGCCTTGAAACAGCTTTGCCTGAACAAGGACATTGTCATTCTACCTGCTGATAAAGGAAATGCGACTGTAATTTTAGATACAGATTATTGAAACAAAATTCAAACATTGCTACAAGATCCAGCATATAAACAGATTACTATTGACCCAACAACTTATCTGGTGAAAACAACCAAGGCCAAAATCCAAGCAAGTAGGATCGACAAAAATCTCCAACTGCAACTCATTCACAAACAATTATAATTTTACTATTAGCCCATCTTGTAATATTGTTTACCTGAACGTTACTTTTGAAATTTAACTTTAGTATAGCACGTACTCTTGATAAAGCCCTAATAAGGCGAAACATGTGTTGAGTCTTTAAATCAATATATCTTTGAAACATTTAAAAGCTTAAGATTTTACTATCCTGGTGATATACAATGTTTCATTAAAAACCTACTGCAACTTCAGACGAAATCGTTGTATATTAATTAATAATTTACCCCTTAATCAGGTAATGTGATTATATGAGTTTTAACAACGTGGAATTTACAGATTCTATCACTGTGTCCCATTCAAACGACAAAAGAATTTCTTATCCTGATTAAAATACTATATACTACAATATACCTTAAAAATTGCCAGCCATGTTGCGCTTAATAGTTTTCATGAATATCGCTAGAGTTCTTAATACTAGAGGAGTCTATAATAAAATTTAAAATCTATTTAAAGATGACTGCAGTAATTACACATAATTTCAAAACGGGATAATTCCTACTGCAATTGTAAGATTTCTTAACAACAATATTTTTATATATACACATGCACATATCTACACAATGTATGAGTCGTACAACCACAACAAACCATATAAATGGCACAAGGTCACATGTAAAAACAAATAAATGATGAAAGATTGGAAATTCTTTGCTAACTTTCATTATTCTCAGTACCAATGGTTATGTGGAGTGCGGGGACTGTCCAGTGTCTGCTACAAGGCGTCGTTTATTTCTTCTTTTGTCACTCTGGTGCGAATAGATGGAACTCAGACTTTAAAGGGCATTATACTCTTGGGCTATCCTCCACATTTCCAGATAAGTTCGTTTTTATGATTTTTCTCCCTGTCCAACACGCTAATGTTATCAAAATCTGGCTTATGACCTGCTATATTGGAGTGTGCGGCCAAAGCACAGGTGTTGTAACCTTTCTTATTGTTGTTTTTATGTAGGCAGATTCGTTGGCTGAATTTAGTTTTGGTGGTTCCAACATAGCGTGAATCACACTCCAGGCATGGAATTCTATATACCACATTAGACTTCTTCTTTACCGGGTAATTAATTGTCTTTGGTTTTTTGTTCTTTGGTGAAAATTTTTCTTATTGGCTTGCTTTACGTTGAAGTTTAGGCCTTTTAGTATCATTTCCTTGAGTTTTTTGGTTAGCGATCCTGCACATGGTAATGTAATCAAACTGTGAACCTGTTCTTCGGTTTTGCCCCATCTGTCTGGGTTGTATTGCTGTCGTCAAGGCTCGTTAGTGTATTCGGATTATTATGTAGGCTTTTTCGTATTGATGGGATTGGGTATCCATTCCAGGCAAACAACTTCTTTAAGATTTTCAATTTTTTTTGTTTACATGTTTCACTACTCTAGTATTTATGTTATAGATACTGTTCATTTTTACCTTGAAATGGTGATATGACAAATAATGTATGTATCTATCTGACGCACAGTTTGTTTGGTCCTAAGTTTCCCCTCTTGGCGTATAAATAAAGTATCCAAAACCCTCTGTGAATTGTACTTAGGATGGAACTGGTTTAATATGTTAAGGCATTGGTCAGCTTCTTCTTCTACTATGGCCAGAACCAAGAGATTACAAACTTTTTACAAAAAGGGACTTTACATGGAAATCTAGGCAATGAACTATACAAAGCATGATTTATACAGAATTGAGCTAATATTGCTACCCATTGGTCTAACAACCGTTTGTAAATAGAAAGTCTCCTTAAAAGAAAACACTGTTGATTCATAGACGAACTTCAACATCATTAGGAATTCATCTTTTGATATAGGGCTATGTGGAGCAATATCAGTCAAATATGTGTTGACAAACATAGTGATGGTGAATAAGGAAACTACGTAAAAGCTCACCAAAAAGTAGTTATTTGGAATTTATGTATTATTAATAAAGGCTGCTAATTCAAATGAGTTTTTAATGAAATATTGATTGTAAATTGTAAGCTTTCATTAGCACATCCTTAAGAAAGTTTGCTCATGGGTGGCTCATGGATCTCGTCACAGTACTGTATATGTTTCTTCATCTTGTAGTAAGTTGTTGGCTAACTCGTCGTATTGATCTTACATTAACACTGTTGTGTAACTTTTGTCTGAGTTTATAACAACTAAATCTAGGTTAACATTAAGAAACTTCTTCGTTGTATGGAGACATTTATTCAGGTAGTCTGTATTCTATTTGTCATTCATTATGTAGTTCGTTATGATGTTAGTAACTCTTACGTTAAATATGTCTCTCATATTAGAATCTGAGGAACCCAGATTGATATTTTGCACTTCAGTAACAAGAGAAGGAATGTTGATATAATGACTTGAGGGTGGTAGAAAGAATTCACAACCTAACTGGAGTATAGTTTTGACTTCCTCTGGCAAAACGACAGCTGTCAAATTTCTCAACCAGGAGTCCTGTGTTACTATGGTTCTATTTGCGTTCTACATTATTTTCTCAAATTTCCTCACGTTCGTTCTACGAGTTATATCAAACGATTTTTGGACTCTGACCTTGAATTTGCGTTTAAGAGTTGTCCAAACATAAACTGGTACTGACAATACATTGTTGTTTATAAAGATGATGGCTAACCTTGTCATGAAGTTTTTAGTCTGTTGTCCTTGACTTCCCGTTGTCCACTCCATTTGTTTGTGGAGCCTTGTTAGATTGAAAAGAAAATGATTGGGGACTATACCATTCGTTCGATACCATAAGAGAAAAATCCTTCGGTTTTTATGTCGGGCTAATTTCGTCTCATTGTTGGAATATTCTTTCATTAGTTGTGCTACTTGAAATCTGTAAAGGGTGGCACAGTTCTCAAAGAATCCCGTATCTGTGATAGTTATACTTACGATTATTGACCCAGATTATTAACTGTGAGATACATATCTAACCTTGGGATGTAGAGGTCAGGTATAAACAAAAACAATTTAATCATTAGATTACAAAAACGTTTCGTGGTCAGCATGCTGAATATAGAAATTAAATAAACAATGATTAATTTAAAGTTATAAACCACATTATATTGTCAGTACCCCTTAATGTTTTGGGCAACTTTTAAACTCAAAATCAAGGTCAGAGCCCAAAAATCGTTTAACATAACATGTAGAACGAACGTGAAGAAATTTAACAAAAGAACAAAAAATGAAACATAGTAACACAGAACTCCTGGTTGACAAATTTGAAGATGTATATGTATCTCACAGTTAATAATCTGGGTCAATAATCGTAAGTATAACTATCACAGATACGGGATTCTTTGAGAACTGTGCCACCCTTTACAGATTTCAAGTAGCACAACTAATGAAAGAATATTCCAACAATGAGACGAAATTAGCCCGACATAAAAACCGAAGGATTTTTCTCTTATGGTATCGAACGAATAGTATAGTCCCCAATCATTTTCTTTATAATCTAACAAGGCTCCACAAACAAATGGAGTGGACAACGGGAAGTCAAGGACAACAGACTAAAAACTTCATGACAAGGTTAGCCATCATCTTTATAAACAACAATGTATTGTCAGTACCAGTTTATGTTTGGACAACTCTTAAAAGCAAATTCAAGGTCAGAGTCCAAAAATCGTTTGATATAACTCGTAGAACGAACGTGAGGAAATTTGAGAAAATAATGTAGAACGAAAATAGAACCATAGTAACACAGGACTCGTGGTTGAGAAATTTGACAGCTGTCGTTTTGCCAGAGGAAGTCAAAATTATACTCCAGTTAGGTTCTGAATTCTTGCTACCACCCTCAAGTCATTATATCAACATTCCTTCTCTTGTTGCTGAACTGCAAAATATCAATCTAGGTTCCTCAGATCCTAATACGAAAGACACAATTAATGCAAGAGTGACTAACATCATAACGAACTACTACATAATGAATGACAAAGAGAATACAGACTACCCGAATACATACCACGAAGAAGTTTCTTAATGTTAACCAAGATCTATTTGTTACAAACTCAGACAATACTACCAAAACAGTGTTAATGTTCAAAGATCATTACAACGAGTTAGCTAACGACTACAAGAAGAAATATATACAGTACTGAGAAGAGATCCATGAACCACCCAAGAACAAAAAGCTAATAAGAACATCACGAACCTGAAACAAAGGAACATCATCACATCGGAGCTAGCATCTCAACTTATGCAGTATTAAAGAACAGCAGATAAATGGTATACAATTCCAAAAATTCATAAAGAACCTTTGAGTCTTAGACCAAACGTCTCAAGCATTAACTTCTCCAATAGTAAAATAGCAAACTTCCTTGAGAATTTGCTAACGAAAGCTTACAATTTCAACAATCAGTATTACGTTAAAAACTCATTTGAATTAGCAGCCTTTATTAATAATACATCCATTCCCAATAACTACATTTTGGTGAGCTTTTATGAAGCTTCCTTTTTCACCAACATCACTATAGAATTAGCATCCTTGTGTGTCAATACATATTGGGCTGATATTGCTCCACAGAGCCCTATATCAAAAGATGAATTTCTAATGATATTGAAGTTCGTCTATGAATGAACAGTCTTTTCTTTTAAGGAGACTTTCTATTTACAAAATATGGTACCCCAATGGGCAGCACACTCTCTCCAATATTAACTCAATTCTGTATAGATCATACTTTAGACAGTTGATTGCCTAGATTTCCATGTAAATTCCCTTTTTATAAAAAGTTTGTAGATAACTTTCTTCTGCCCCTAGTGGAAGAGAAGCTGGCCAACATCGTAACACTTTGAACCAGTTCCACCCTAAGTTACAATTCACAGTTGAAAAAGAGCCTAATAACAGTATTGCGTTTTTGGACACTTTAGTTATACGTCAAGAGAGGAAACTTAGGACTGATTGGTACCAAATAAACTGTGCTCAGATAGATTCATACACTATTTGTCATATCACCCTTTCAAGGTGAAAATGAACATTATACATAACATAAAGACTAGAATAGTGAAGATCTCTCATGAAACATTTAAACGAAAAAAATTGAAAAACCTTAGAGTTGTTAGTCCAGAATGGATACCCAGTACAATTAATACGAAAAATCCTACACAATAATCCGAAAGCACTAACGAGCCTTGACAACAGCAATACAACCCAGACAGGTGGGGCATCAACAGAAGAACAGGTTCATAGTTTCATTACATTACCATATGCAGGATCTCCAACCAAAAAAGTCAAGGATATGATACCAAAGGACCTACACAAGATAACAACGTCAAGCATAAAGTCAATAAGATTTTTCACTTAAACCAAAAACAAGAACCCGGTAATGAAGAAGTTTAATGTGGTATATAGAATTCCGTGCCTGGATTGGGATATTGTAACCACTAAAACTAAAGTCAGCCAACGATTCTGCCTACAAAAAAGCAACATTAAGAAAGGTCACAACACCTGTGCTTTGGCCGCACACTCCAATAAAGCAGGTCAGAAGCCAGATCTTGATAACATTAGTGTGTTGGACATGGAGAAAAATCATAAAAAAAGAACTTTCCTGGAAATTTAGAGGATAGCCCAAGAGGATAATGCCCTTAATGCGAGAACAGATATACAAAATCTGAGTTCTATTTATGTGCACCTGATCCAGATTGACTAAAGAAGGAAGAAATAAACCACGCCTTGTTGCAGACACTGGACAGTCCCCGTACTCTACATAACCATTGGTACTGAGAATAATGAAAGTTAGCAAAGAATTTCCAATGTTTCATCATTTATTGTTTCTAATAATTTTAATTGTTTTTACACGTGACCTTGTGTCATTTGTATGGTTTGTTGTTGTTGAACAACTCATACATTGTGTAGATTTGTATATATGTATGTATATAAATATTGTTGATAACAAATCTTACAATTGCAGTGGGAACTATCCCGATTTCGCATCATGTGTCATTACTGGAGTAATCTTTATATAAATTTTAAATGTTAATATAGACTCCTCCTATGGTATGGTCTGCGTTTTTGTTGTTGGATGTCAACTGGTGTTGTCAACATGGCTGGCAATTTTTAAGGTATATTGTAGTATATAGTATTTTAATCAGGATAAGAAATTATTTTGTTGTTTGAATGGGGCACAGTTATAGAATCTATAAACTCCACGTTGTTAAAAGCCAAATAATCACATTATCTGATGAAGCGAAATTTTTTATTTTGGTACATTGACTTTTTGATATGTTGATTTTAAATTTAGATATTTTCAGTACTTTTCTTTGATGCTAACTTTTATTCATGACTAATTTATATTCTAACAAATTAAAGGCAGGTCGGGTAAAAATACCCATTCAAAATGATTTACACTAAATGCGGGCAAGGTATTATTACCCGTTTTCTTACCGATGTTTTTGTTTTCGTTTGTTTGTTAGTTAGTTTGTTCGGACATCAGATAAGAACTACTGAACTGATTTTGCTGAATCTTTTTTGTTGCAAAGCCTATATTTTGACTTAATGTCTGGTAGATGTTTGACCTCTCTAAATTGACAGAAACGGTAGATATAGCGAAAAAACTTCTACCATGTTGGATAACTCAATTACTCTATTGGATCCACAGCGGTAGCAATATTAGATACTTGAATCGGCCTAACTTTTATTCAAAATTTGGAATATGCCAATGTCACATGTTTCGATTTTAAAAAAATCAACTGATATATCAACAGTACAGGGTGTTCTATATATAGGAAACTTAGTGCGAAGTAGAATGCAATGGATATAAAAAATCTAAAAAAAAGTTATATTAGCTGTACCATAAGCAGCTGCATATATACAATGTGGTTGAAATAAGAGGGAGTGGAATATGTTATACCGGGTGGTTCAAAAAAGTTATATAGAGTGGGACATAAATAGTTGCATATATCAGGTGGTTCATAAACGGGCGGAGTAGAATTATATTTATGTAGGGTTGATAACAAAATGATATATTGTTTGGCTCATAAGTAGTTGCATATACAATATGGTGGAAATAGGGCTAGAATATTTATACAGGGTGGATAATTTTTTTTAGAAAAAAATGTGTTATGTAAGCAGTTAGGACCTTTGAATTATGTTCTTGAGTTATTATAGTGGAATTGGGTTGAAAAAATTTAAGAAGAAGTTGTTTATATAGGGTGGTTGAAATACGAGACCGAGTGGAATTATAGATTATAGAGTAGTTAAAAAATAAACAAATAAGTAGTTGCATATACAAAGTTGTGGAAATATAGGGAGGAGTAGACATATAATTCTACAGGGTGAGTAATACATGGTAGAAAAATTTTGTTACATAGCAGTAACATATATGGAGTACCTGAAATATGGAATGCAGTAAAGTTATAGTTACACAGTGTGTTTCAAACAAGGTTAGCAATAGTTGCAAATGAAGGGTGCTTTAAATGATGTGTGGAGAGAAATTATACATTTAAATGTGGTTAAAAAAATGTGAGGAAATAGTTTGAAATAGTGTGGCTCATAATCAATTGCACATATAGGATAATTATACTTTCCAGGGTGGTTAACTATATAATAGTCCATAAGCAGTTGCGTAAATAAGATAGTGAGTGGAGCAGAGTTATAGTTAAGTATTTAAAAAATGTTGTATTTGGTTGGCCCTATGCAGATGAATATACAGGGTGGTTAAAGTATTTTGTAGAGTAAAATTATGGTTATACAGGATGGTTCAAAAATAAGTTATAAAGTTTCACTGATTGGCAGCAGTATATACAGGATGGTTTTAATGTAGATGGAAGTAGAGGTATAGTTGTAGAAGGCTGTTCAATAAAAAAATAATTAAATTTGTTACATTGGGTGGCCAAAAAGCAGTTGCTGTTTGGGTGAGTGTTTAAATAAAAGTTTGGTGTTAGGGTGCCACTCTGTGTTTTTACATTTGTGATACAGCAAGGGTTCCACAGGCATTGCCATTAGGGTGGATCGAAAAGTTTTAAAAAGTTGTTATATAGGGCCATATATTATTTTATGGAATACCTGAAACATGGGGCGAAGCAAGATTATAGCTTTAGAGTGTAATTATCACAATGTTAGAAAAAGTTGCATATTAAGGGTGATTAAAATATCGTGTGGAGAGAAATTGTACTTTTCAAGGTAGCTTAAGAAATCGTTATATAACGTAGGCCATAAGCAGTTGCATAGGTGACTTAAAAGCAGGGTTAAAAAAAGTTATATTGTGTGACAAATAAACGCAGCGTATACAGGGTGGTTGCACTATATGGTGAACTAGAGTTACAGTTATACAAGACGATTCAAAAAAATGTCGAATACAATTGTTATAAAGGGTGGCTCATAAGCATTTGCAGTTTTGGGTGAAATATATTTAGGATTGGTGGATTTATAGTTTAAGTAGGGTGTTTTAAAAAATTTGGAAAAATTGTTACATGTTTCATAAGTTATTTCTTTTTGCAAAGCCTTGTACATTCCGATCGCGGGTGTAACCGCCGGTAACGACTAGTGTAATTATAAAAGTCATCTAATTTTGTAATATTACGTTATAATATATTGTACGTTATCCAACAGCATAAAAAGTATTATGGGGGTAGATAAGAAATTTTGTCCACCTTCTTGAAACATCCGCCATATTGAATTTAGAATGATGTCTTTTTATTTTTCGTTTTCCTGTCAGCGGACCCTGTCATTTGATGTTCATATCATGAGGGTAGATAAGAAATTGTGTCCGCCTTCTTAAAACATCCGCCATATTGAATTGCAATGACGTCATTTTATTTTTCGTATTCCTCTCAGCGGACCCTTTCATTTGATACTCATATCATGGGGATAAATAAGAAATATTCTCCGCCTTCCTGAAACATCCGCCATATTGAATTTAGAGTGACGTCATTTTATTTTTAATATTCGTCTCAGCAGACCCTTTCATTTGACACTCATATCATGGGGGTAGATGAGCAATTTTGTCCGCATTCTTGAAACATCGGCCATATTGAATTTAGAGTGACGCAATTTTATTTTTCTTATTCCTCTCAGTGGACCCAGTCATTTGATACCCATATCATGGGGGTAGATAAGCAATTTTGTCCGCCTTCTTCAAAAACATCCGCCATTTTGAATTTAGAGTGACGTCTTTTAATTTTTCGTATTTCTCTCAGCAGACATTTCATTTGACACCCATATCATGGGGGTAGATGAGCAATTTTGTCCGCCTTTTTTAAACATCCGCCATTTTGAATTTAGAGTGACGTCATTTTATTTTTCGTATTCCTCTCAGCGAACCCTTTGATTTGATCCCATATAATGGGGGCAGATAAGAAATTTGTCCGCCTTCTTGAAACATTGGCGATATTGAATTTAGACTGACGTCATTTTATTTTTCGTATTCCTCTCAGCAGACATATATGGGGGTAAATAAGAAATTTTGTCCACCATCTTGGGGCAGCCGCCATAAATGTAAATAATTCAATACTGTCTTTTTTGATGGAAAATACATTATAAATCTTAAACATTTTGTTAAATTCTCAAATACGCAGCTAAGTCGAGTCTGTTGTATTACCCGCTTAAGATGTGCTAATATAGTTTTTGTATTTTTAGTGACTGTTAATTTCATATGAAGATGTGTTTGGACTAGCCACTATTCAATATTTTACGTTTTTCTATTTCAATAGATTTCCTATCAAGCCTTGTTCTATAATTTTCGCTTTTTGGTAACATCTTCTCTGGTCGAAATCCATTTGATGAGGGATATTTAGATCATGTTGTGATAATGCAGATGTCGTTGTTTTTTTGTTTTACAGCATTCCTGTGATCCTCTCTCCGGGCACTTGCTTTTCTGTTGGTTTGGCCGACGTATGCGAGGTTGCAGTCCTTACACGGTATCTCAAATACACCCTGATCTTCAAGGGTAATTTTCTCTTTAGGTGACGGTATGATCTCTCCAATTTTTCTGTGTGCCTTGAAAACTGTTTTTATATTGTGTTTTGCTAGTACTTTTCCAATTTTGTCAGTTGTGCTCTGTACGAAAGGGAGAAAGGCTGTCGAGATGTTTTCATCTTCTGTTGTGGGTTTTAGTTTTTGTGTAAGTGCTTTCTGTATTATGTTGTGGTTATAGCCATTTGATCTTAATACCTCCTCTAAAATGTTCATCTCGGCCTTAATGTTTTCGTTGTCTGTTAGAGTTTTAGATCTGTGAGTTAGGGTCTTAACTACTGAGAATAACCGAGCGGGGTGATGGTGCGAGTTTGCGTTGAGGTATCTGTTTGTGTGCGTGGTTTTCTTTTTTATTAATAGGTCGAGAAATGGCAGTTGGTTATCTTTTTCTTTTTCCATGGTAAATGTAATTTTCGGTTGTATTTTGTTTAGATGATCCAGATACTTGTGAAGTTGTTCGCTACCGTGTGGCCATATTATGAAAGTGTCATCGACGTACCGTTACCGTAACTTAGACTGGTATTCCGTGGTCTGTAGAACCTGTCTTTCGATCTTTTCCATAAAAAGATTTACTAGGACTGGGGACAAAGGGGACCCCATTGGCGCTCCTTCAATTTGCTTGTAACGTTGTCCTGCGTAAGTAAAATACTTGTTTGATAGGCAGTGGTTCGCTAGGTTGATGATATGTTCTGGATGGTGGTACTTTTCTTCGATGTAGTGGAGGGCTTCAGTCACAGGTATTTTTGTAAAGAGGAAGACAACATCGAAACTCACTAATTTATCGTCCTTGTGTATATTCATATTCTGTATAATGTTTAGGAGATGTTGTGAGTTTTTTACATAGAATGTCATCTGATCTACAAAGGGTTGGAGTTCTTTAGCCAGGAATTTTGCTAAGAGATGTGTCGGAGACCCTATTGTGCTGACTATTGGTCGAAGTGGATTTTGGGGAGACCATACAACTTCGGGCATCTGGAGAATTTTTCCCTTGAAATTATATTTTTTGAATGTCTTCATTTATCGGGCTGGCTTCTATTTTCGCCTTCGTTGATGTTGTAGGATCATTTTTCACTGGTGCTAAAGTCCAAAACAAGAGAGTACAGTCGGACGATGAAATGAAAAACAAAGTGATAGAAGGTATTTAAAAACAAAATGAATTTGAAAATAAAACAATAATTAATGTGTTTAAATTTCAATTTGTACATATGTTTATTAATTGATAATGTTTATTGCTGATATTACATGATTTTAGTAATCAGGTGTATATAATAATAAGTGATATGGGTAATTTTTGAATGGAAGCTCCACATTTCTGAAAATTAGCATTAATAAAATAAAAATTTGAATTTAAATAGTTGTTGATTTATTTAATTAGATTGAAGATTTAATAAGTTTTGTAATTTAAAATGTTAATGCTCTAAATTGAATTTAAAAATAAAATGTTAGAATGTCACGATGAAATTTTCAGGTAAACTTCACCTGTCAGATATATTGAATACTCTCTTCGAGGTGTCATTCTTTTGTATGCAAGATAACGTATATATATATATATATATATATATATATATATATATAAAAATATATATTGTTTCTGGTTAGGGAACCTTCATCAGTTGCGTTTCCCACAATTGAATGTCCTCTCGAACACTTCTTTATGTATTTGATACATTTCGTTAAATTTGAAGACGCGAGATTTAAAGACCGACATCTATAATTTTCGAGGAAACTGGCACATATAGGTTAACTTCACCTGTCAGAGATATTGAATACTCTCTTCGAGGTGTCACTCTTTTGTAACCAGAAACATTATATATATATATATATATATATATATATATATATATATTGTCTTGCGTACATGCACGCACGCAAGGACACAGATTCAGCGACTCGATTCAGATTCGGCATAGCAGTTATAGTAATAACACTTTTTCATAACTATTTGATATGTTATAATGGAATATTTTTAAATTTATAATTTTAAGTGAAATATATATGTTTTAAAACATTGTTTCTGAACGCAAGATCATCACTGGCGAAGTCAATAGGATATCGGAACGGGAAATTATCAAAACTAACCTGCCTGAAACCAGAAAATTTCAAAAAATCTCCACTACCAGGAAACTTCCAGGGATCAAACCAGAAAAGTCCGAAGAACCTCCACTACCATGAAAGTTCCAAGAATCTGTTAAAGCCTCCACCACGGAAAGTTTTATAGGTATGAAGACAATTATTGTTAATTCCTAATAATTGTTGTATATTTTTCTTTCCCTGTATGTATCGATCTCATCACAATTATTATCTTCACTTTAGGAAAATATTGATAGGGAGTTAAATATAAGTTCAAATTTAGATTTAAGTTTACTTGTTAATAACTTGACTTTAATAATTCAAATAATAATTTAAACATGGCTCAAATACCAGTTTTTGATACTAAGCGTTTACAAATTATTCCCCAATTTGACGGATATAATGCAGGTTGTATTCAAAACATTAGAATAATTTATGGCATTTATGCTAAATTAACAGGCTCGCGAAGTTTATACTATCTGTATTGCAAAAGACTGGCTCTCCGTCAGCGCATTGGTCGCACATTTAGGTGATCAAAGAGATGAAAACGGACTTTTGTTTGATTTAGATCAGTTAAGACAAAGTAATGAATCCGCGTTACAATTTTATACCCGGGTAATGTCAAATCTCAGGGCATTACACAATTATTTAGACACTGATGAAGTCATTGCAGCGAACAAACAAGTAATGAAAACTTTTTATAAAACACATACTCTTAAAATATTTTTAGCTGGTCTCAGAGAACCATTAGGCTCTACAATTCGAGCAATAAAGCCTACTGGGTTGGCTAAAGTTAGACAATTTATAATTTTTGAAGATAATATAAAGAAATTTGCAAAAACTTGTCGAAAATGTAAAACCTAAACCATCAAATTTATTCACAAAATTTGAAAATCTTCCAAATTATTTTGCTTTACAACAACATGTACCATTATTTCCAGGCAGACCAATAAATATTCAACCACGTCCTGTACCCTATCAACGATTATCAATGAAAAGCCAAGTTTTTGAGGACCCAGACCACCAATTAATGTTTGGAAGCCAAATAATAATTTAAATAATAATACGAATATTCAAAATAGACCTCGATTAATAACAATGTCAGGTGTTTCAAATTTTTCCAATCACAATGCTAACACTGTTTGTTATCCCAAATCCTCGTTACCAACCGAAGAAATTTGGAGAAATGCATAATTTAATTACAATTATCCTAATCAATATTTTTGTATTAATACTTATGAGACATATATACCAGAACAATGTTATTATAACAATCAATATTGTTTTAACGAACCAAACTATGACGAAAATGACTTTTACTCAAATTCATCAAAGACAACAAATGACTATATATAACAAATCAAAATGAAGTTTCTAATTCTGAAAATCTTAATGAACCTAATAACGAAAATTTTCACTTGAAAATATAATAGAAATGCATTCAATTTACGATCACAAAGATCTACACTATATAAAAAATCTGAACCTCTCTTAAAATTTCTAATTGACATTGGAGCAACAAAATCTTTTCTCAACTCAGATATTGGTGAGAAATATTTTTCTGGTTATATTGAAAAAGTAACTTTAAGAATTTCTTCTATTTTCTAAACAAGAACGACAAAATTTTGTGTAAAAATTAAATTCCAGGATTCTCGGAATTCAATTCCAAACAACCAACAAAATTTATCTATTCAAATTTCAACACTTGTGGTGGTCTAATAGGCTACGACACTTTGAAAGATCTCAAAGTTCAACTTGATCTGAAAATTATAAAATAAACCACCTTCGTCACATCATGAAGCAAAACAGAAAACTTTTATTCTTTGTTAGAATAGAACAGAAAAATTTCCGTTAACATAACAAATGGCAAATTCTTGTATTCCAAACCAAACTGTTCAATTGTGTAACTCGGGAAGGATTAACAATTTCAAAAAATGGTTACGCACCTGTTGATATTCAAAATTCCACACCACATAAATGCAAATTACCGAAAATGACTTTTTCCTGTTCAAATTGAACCTCATGTATTGAATAGCAAAACAACGTCAGAAAGTTACATCTACTTCAGGGTTGCCTGAAGAAAAATTTCACCTTGAAAAACTTTGTAAGAACTATTCTGACATATTTCAACAAGACAATACTAAACTCACTTTTACAAACAAAGTAAGCACAGAATAAAAAAAGATGACGTTCCAATTTACACAAGATCGTATGGATACCCGTTTGTTCACAAAGAGGTCCCAAAAACAAATAGACGGAATGCTAATACAAGAAATAATTAAGCCAAACCATTCACCGGGGTCTTCACCTATTTGGATAGTGCCCAAGAAAGCTGACACCTCTGGAAAGAAAAAATGGAGAATAAAAGTTGACTATGGGAAGATTAATGAAAAAACATTTGATGATCGATTACCAATTCCCAATATATCGGACATATTAGATAAACTAGGAAGAAGTCAATATTTCACCACCATTGATTCAGCAACTGGTTTTCATGAAGTAGAAATGAATCCAGGTAATATAAAAACCGTTTAGAAACCGCGTGCCATCAATAACTATTTTCTGACATATTTTTTTAAACTGATTTAAGGTACAATTTTACTGATTATTTTAGCATATTCTTATCTTACCCACTCTGTCTAAATTGTATATTTTTCTATATTACCCACATATTTTTTAACTTTTCTATTTGTTTTATTATTAGGATCACTTTCTATAAATATAACTCTAATTCACCCTATATTGGAACCACCCGGTATATGTTTCTTTGTATAGTCACCCAATAAAAATTATTTATCTATCATTTTCTGAATCACACTGTACAAATATAATTCAACTATACACGATGTTGCAACCACCCTGTATAAGTATTAATCCTCTCTACCCTATTGACTGTTTTTATTTATCTATTGTTTAAATCACCCTTTATACCTATAATTTTACTGCGCCCAATATGCCAAATATAAGGAACTACTTATGTTCCACACTATATAACATTATTTTAACCACCCTGTATAAATATAAGACCACTCCACCTTATATTTCCATCATCCTGTATTTGCAATTACATCTAACATTTTTTGATTTTTTTGAACCCTCCGCCCTATAACTCGAATTTGCTTAGTGCATATGCCTATTTAACCATTTTTTAGTTTTTTATCTACTATGTATAACTATAGTTTTACTTCACACTTATTTCAACCACTTTGTATACGCAACTACTTATATGCCACCCAATAAAACATTTTATGAACCACCCTGTATAACTTTAATTCTATTCCATCTTAAATTTCAATCGTCCTATATATTGTTATAAAAATTTATCCAGTCCGTCCCTGGTTTCATTCCGATGAGACATCAATCGCTGGGTTAATATAAAGTTAGAACTGGAATTTTCGAAATGGCGCCAAACAGTATTTTCGACGCTGAGCAGAAAAATGTAGTACCATCGAGAACGACATATTACGCTATATAAGGATACATTAATTTCAGGAGAGTTTAGTTTTAGTGCGTTCAGCTTATTTTGTTGTTATGATTTCGATGTAAATAATATTAGAATCAGCTGTTGGAAATATTTTGATGTATTACGTGCAAATAAAAGTTTCTAGAAAGTGACAGCGAATATTAGTTTTTAAAAATTAATCAATTGAACCCACGGAGTTTATAACAATCTGGTGAATGGAAAAAGAAAAAATGGACGATACTCCTGTTTCGTACCGAATTATTATAATTAGCTTCCATTCAATCGAACTGTATGTTTTCTTTATATTTGCCAGATGTTTACGGGTTTTTTTCCCAAAGCTTTTTTGAACTGAAGTTAAGGTAAAAACCTCTAAGAAGCAAGTTTACTGCTTAATTCTTAGATATCTTGTATCCGTCATCCGTTTAATAAATTGTGAATTGTTAGTTTAGAAAAAGTCTTAATTTTATTTCAACACGTATCGAACGCGATTAACGCCTTGTTTGGTAAGTTGTCGTTTATACGAGAACGGCAAAAAAACACTACCAAAAGAATATTCAAACAGGTTACGGATGGACTAGACGAAAAAATAGCTCAGATCCTGGAAAACGTGACAAGAAGGAGAAACAACATCAAGAAGAAATTCAACAAAGGTTAGTGAAATCTTTTGATGAAAATCGTAGAATAGAATTAGAAAATCTTGTCACCGCAATGGAAGAAAAACAACAAAATCTTGTTTCTGCGATGCATGGCGAACAGCATAATCTTGTCACTGCCATGGAGAAAAACAACAAAATTTAACGGAAGGATTATTCTCGAAATTTGCAAAAAAAAACAAGGCCAAACTGAAGAAAAAAGACAACTGCAATTTGAGCAATTAATGCAAATAGTATCGCAAGTTAATAGATGAGCTAAATGATGACATTAACACCATGAAAAATATCGTGGACCATGGATGGTATCAAGAATAATCGATTCCATCCAAAGTAAAGTAGAAGAAAAAATCAGTGCCATCCAAAACAAAGCAGAAACAAGAATTTAAAAAAATGCAACAGGACTTACAGCGAGGAAGATAGCAGAACACCGTGAGTACCAAAAGTTCCGTTAGTAAACTACCCACATTTGATGACAGTTCATCTTGGCCCATGTATAAACGGCAATTTGAAACCGTGGCTGCAGCTAATGGATGGGATAACCAAGAAAAATCTACCTCCCTTATAATTTCCTTAGGAGGTCCGGCCGAGAACTCCTCGAAAGCATTCCAGTCGATGAACCAGGCAATTTCGACAAGATTATCGCCATTTTAGACAAACGATACGACAATCAATCCTTGAGCCAGGTATACCAAGTCCAACTAAGTGGAAAAACGCAGAAATCCGGTGAAAGCCTCCAAGAATTCGAAGCACAGATTAGACGGTTAGTACACTTGTCCTCCCCAGACCTGCCAGAGGAAACGAAAGACCAGTCGGACACACATAGTTTTATAAACGGTATCAGAGATGTGGTAGTCCAAAGAAATCTAAGACTTTGTGGCATCAAGAAGAGTAATGAAGCTCTACTTCGGGCTTTGGTAGTAGAGGCCGTCATGAACATGTCCAACCCGACGGTCCGAGCAGTTTCCTTCAACCAGGAAGAGCCAGAGTCACCATTTCAAGCACTGTTGGCTGGTATGAACAAACTATTAGAACGGTCACAAAGAACCGGCACCAGAGGAGCATGTTACCGTTGTGGACGAACAGGACACTTCCAACGTAATTATCGAGTGAGGCTACCTGAACGATCACCGACCAGGCTTAAAAATCAGAACAGAACAGCCACATGTCTAAGGACCGTCAGCCAGTCAGCATATGGGGGCAAATGCTGACCAACCCTCCACCAGCCCCCAAAACGTTATCCATACGGGGATTTTGCCGAGATAGCATCAGGGGCACCATCAATGGCCGAGCAATTACCATCACCATCGATACCTGCGCCGCTGTGTCCATTGCCAAGTCCAGGGTTTTGAGGGCGTCGGAAATTCTACCAGTTACCAACAACATCCAGCTCAGAACAGTCACTGGCGAGTCCATGTCAATAAAGGGTGAGGCAGATTTCGTGCTAAAGACAAGGGAGAACATAATCCGGCATAGGGTCCTAGTAGCGGGGATTGAAGATGATTTTATATTGGGTATGGACCTAATCAGCATGGATTTATGTTCGACCCGAGGTATAATGTTCTTCGGTTCCTAAATGAGGAATTTGTATTGACACGGCCCGCCAACAGCTCAGCGACCTCCATAAAAAATGTAGCAAAATCCTCAGCCAGAATTCCCGGTCGAACGGAACAGATTATTCATGGGTACCTAGAAAGCAATCCTGGGAGCTGCGTTGGAATGGTGGAGCCCGTACATTCAGTCCATGACTACTTAGTTGGAGGGCTATAGTTAAAAAACCAGACTAGATATACTAATTTGGTCAAGAGATAGCTTGTTTCGAGCCAGTAGAGACCATCTTCAATTGCGAAGAAGAGTAACAGACGTCAATGAAGGAGACAGGGCTCAGTAAAGAGTTCCTACAACAGTTTGCTGACCATTGTCTAACAATTTAGACCAGAGGAACAGAAAAAATCTAAGCAATTTATCACAAAGCACTTTCAAATTTTTGACAGGCAAGATGGAACCACCTGTCGCACCAACATCATTCAGCACCAAATAGATACCGGAAAGGCTCAACCCACCAGAATACCATCTAGACGACTACCAATGGGGCAACAAGAGGCAGCCGAGGAAAACATCGAGTCCATGTTACAAAATGGAGTTATTGAGCCATCTATCAGCCCATGGTCTGCTCCCGCCGTGTTAGTTAAAAAGAAGGATCCATCCTTCGCAAATTAGGGTGGTTCCAACCACCCGATTTTGCGTGGACTACAGAAGGCTGAATGACGTCACAAAGAAAGACAGCTATCCACTAACTCGAATTGATGACACTCTGACACTAGCAGGCTCCCGTTGGTTCTCCACACTACACCTTAAGAGTGGATATTGGCAGGTTGGTCCACACGAAAACGATAGAGAGAAGGCACCGATCTCCACCAGTAAAGGTCTGTTTCAATTCACGGTCATGCCCTTTGGGTTACGCAATGCTCCCGCTACATTTGTGAGGCTATGTATTGCGCGGGTTGACATGGAGTATGTGCTTAGTATACCTCGAGGACATTCTGGTCATGGGTCAGACATTCGACGACCCTCTGAAGAACCGGGGTGAAATATTCTCCAGAATTAAGAACGCCAACCTGAGACTTAACCCGAAGAAGTATTTCATGTTCTAAAAAAGAAGTAGACCGCACCAACGAGGACAAGATAGAAGCCATTCGTGATTGGCCATTCCCAAGAGACAAGCATGAACTCCTAAGCTTGGGTCTCTGTTCATACTACAGGCGATTTGTCGAGGGATTTGCCACCATTGCCGCGCCTCTACATCGGCAGACCACTGAGAAAGACACCTACCGTTGGAATCAGGATTATGAAACATTCAGCCGACTAAAGGCACCACTCTGTTCCAGCACAATTCTAGCATTTCCTACGCAGTCGGGCAAGTTTATCTTCGACACCAGTGCCAGCAACACAGGTTTGGGGGCCGTCCTATCACAGGTGCAAGATGGTGAAGAGAGAGTGATCGAGTACTACAGCCGTGGATTCTCGAAGCCGGAAAGAAATTATTGCGTCACCAGAATAGAACTTCTTGCAATAATAGAGGCGGTAGACCATTTCCACAAATACCTCTATGATCGTCATTTCCTAATCCGAACAGAGCATGCCGCCCTCAAATGGCTACTGGACATGAAGACACCGGAAGGAGAACTGGCCAGGTGGATGGAGAAATTACAGCAATACGATTTCAAGGTTGAACATCGTGCCGGTGGCTTGCATTATAATGCGATGCCCTATCAAGAAGACCCTGTAGAGCAGAATGCGGACATTGTCTGAAGATGGAACAGCTAGAGGGTATGTCCAGACAGATCCGAGTGCAGGACAATGATGACTGGACAAAGGAACAGTGCATCCAGAACCAAATGGCTGATCCAGAGATCGAACCCATCTTGTCACTCAAAACGAGAGGGGCACCCAGGCCACGATGGGTCGAGGTAGCTAGATACTCGGGCGTGCTGAAATCGTTATGGGCTCAATTAGACTCTCTAAGAGTAGAGAATGGGATGCTAAAACGAGTTTGGGAAAGCGCTGATGGACGAGAAACCAAGTCCCAACTGGTAGTTCCGTAGAATAAGATACCAGCCATCCTGACCGAAGTACATGATGGGATTACCGGGGGCGATATGGGCATGAATAAAACCCTAGACAAAGTTTGCCTGTGGTACTACTGGATAAATTAATTCGACGACAGAGCTTGGTGCCGCAAATGTGACACCTGTGCAGCCAGTAAGGGCCCGAAGACCCGGACCAAAGGCAGAATGCAGCAGTACATTGTGGGCGTCCCATTTGAGAGAATTGCCATCGATGTCGCCTGTCCGTTTCCCGAGTCTGAGAGGGGGAACAAATACATTCTGGTCTCAATGGATTACTTCAGCAAATGGCCTGAGGAATATGCGATACCCAATCAAGAGGCAACCACGGTAGCGACGGTGCTAGTAGAACACCTATTCAGCAGGTTTGGCGCCCCGATGGAACTACATTCAGACCAGGGGCGTAACTTCGAATCGAATGTATTCCAGAAGGTCTGCACGATGTTGGGTATCAAGAAAACGAGAACAACACCGTTGCACCCACAGTCAGAAGGAATGGTGGAAAGATTCAACAGGACCTTGGAACAACACCTATCCAAGGTCGTCAGCAATAACCAACGTGATTGGGATAAGCATATTCCCGTATTCCTGTTGGCATATCGCTCAGCCGTACATAATAGTACAGGCCTGACTCCAGCCACGGTCCTACTCGAAAAAGAGCTGCGATTTGGCTTTTGGCTCCTCCGAAGAACCTTCCCAAGACATCGACGATTATGCCGACCGACATAACATGCTTGCAATACACGAATTAACCTGAACGCAGATGTTGGCCACTAGTGACCGGATGAGGAGGCGATACGACCTCATAGCCAATTCAGTCGGGTTCCAAGAGAGGGACAAAGTCTGACTGTACAACCCCCAACGGAGCAAGGGTAAATCTTCAAAGCTTATACCCGCCTGGGATGGTCCATACGAGGTGGTCGAGAGGCTTAACGACGTCGTCTACCGAATCCGTCGAAACCCCATGGCGAAATTGAAGGTGGTCCATTTAGATCGACTCGCTCTCTACCATGGAGAGAATGTTTCACATTGGGACCTCTTATGAATGTGTATAGTTTTTTAAAGTGTAATCTATTATAGAACATCCGTAAGTGGTCTCACATACTTTTCTACGACTTGCAGCATGCAGATTTGCAGAAAATCGCCAAAAAATCCTATATTTTTATCAAAAATTCCATCGAAGTAACGTAACTGACATTTCCTCATAAATATTTTAATTCCAACGTAATAGTGCGGGAATTGCAGGCACTGGAAGTTTTAGTAGCGAATTTGAAAAATTTCTATGTACATCCCAAGCATATAGGTAGTATAGCATATAGAATTTTCGGCTCCTAAAATCAATGAGTGCCAAGCTCATTTTGATTGTATACCTGGCAAATACCGATTTAAATGAAATTTGTTTAATTTTGCGAAGACGCTGCTTTGGTGTCATCTACTCTAGACTTAATGGAAAATTCAGTGACAACATATGTCAAGCTCCAAACTGCTATTTGGTGTGATTATACACAGGGTGTTTAGTTGTAGCAAACAAAAGTAAAGTGATAAAAGCAATAAGAATAACACTTGATGCATCGGTCGGAATTATATCGTAGCTGACGTGATTTACGGAGAAAAAGACTTTTTGGTGACAATATTAATAGTAGAACAAAAAAAAAACAGGGAAAAATCGGTAACAATTTAGTTTTTTATCTTTTACACAAAATCCACCGATAAAACCGTATTTGATACTTTGGACAATGTTGAAGAGAAATGAAAAACCTACAAAATGAGCTACTATACGCTCAACTTCGTTAATTGGTTTCTTAGATAATGGAACCTTTATCCAAAATTCCAAAATAATAAATAATCGCTTATATATTTTTTTATTTTATAGCTGAAACATTCTTACTAACTGAAGTGATCGATCTCCTCATACCCAATTCATGTTTTAAAAATAAATACTGTAGCCTCGGTAGTTTTTGCAAAATTGCAGTCAATCCTATGGAAGGTATATTTTTTGAAAGGCCATATTACCTCACCGGATGACCCTATCATTATAAATAAACCACCCTTGGAAAGTAGAGTTGATCTAGAGATCCCACATCTCACTTTTTCAAAATTTAAAATATAAATACATATGAAGACACGAGATGTAAGACCGACATCTAGGATTTTCGAGAGAATTAGCACACAGGTTCCGAATCTGAAGCCATTCCGTGTAATTGCTGTTCTCCCTTAACTCATAGGACAGAATGTCACGATAAAATTTTCAGGTTACTTCACCTGTCAGAGATATTGAATACTCTCTTCGAGGAGTCATTCCTTTGTACGCAAGACAATATATATTATATATATAAAATATATTGTTTCTGGTCAGGGAACCTTCATCAGTTGCGCTTCCCACAATTGAATGTCCTCTCGAACACTTCTTAATGTATTTGGAACATTTCGTTAAATTTGAAGACGCGAGATGTAAGACCGACATCTAGGATTTTCGAGAGAATTAGCACACAGAGGTTCCGAATCTGGAGCCGTTCCGTGTAATTGCTGTTCTCCCTTAACTCTTAGAACAGAATGTCGATACAATTTTCCTAGAAGTCGGTCTCACATCTCGCACCTTCAAATTTAACGAAATGTATCAAATACATAAAGAAATGTTCGAGAGGACATTCAATTGTAGGACTGATGAAGGTTCCCTGACCAGGAACAATATATGTCATATATGATGTAAGTATAATGTATATTGTCTTGCGTACAAAGGAATGACACCTCGAAGAGAGTATTCAATATCTCTGACAGGTGAAGTAACCTGAAAATTTTATCGTGACATTCTGTCCTAAGAATTAAGGGAGAACAGCAATTACACGGAACGGCTCCAGATTCGGAACCTCTGTGTGCTAATTCTCTCGAAAATCCTAGATGTCGGTCTTACATCTCGCGTCTTCAAATTTAACGAAATGTATCAAACACATTAAGAAGTTTTCGAGAGGACATTAGTAGAGTGGATTCGCCGATTCTAATGCCACCCCCCACCACTTAACCTTGACCTTGACCCCATTAACCTTGACCTTAACCCCTAGACCTTGACCCCTTGACCTTGACCCCTAACCTTGACCCCTAACCTTGACTCATAACCTTGACCCCTTGACCTTGACCCCTTAACCTTGCCCCTAACCTTGACCCCTAGACCTTGACCCCTAAACCTTCACCCCTTAACCTTGACCTACCCCACCACAACTTATCACCCTACTACACTATAACAGACATTACTTAAGTAACGAAGGATAGCCCTAGACTTCAGTTCAACAATGTCTAGTGAGAAATATAATTTACGTTTAGTAACAGATTTAACGAATGGTTCGTTAAAATTAAGACATTTAAGTGATTTAGAGATTGCGAAAATACCAGTGGAATTTTTAAAAGAATACATAAAAGACAATGTTCTTGCAACGGAGTTATTAGCTGTTTGGCATCGCTTACCGGAATCGTGTACGAAAGACTTTTTTATTCAAATTTTGTTACCATGTTTTATACACCACAATAATCCCTTTGGAACACAATTTGATGGACCAATAAGTTCGCAAAAGAAGTGCTCAATTTTCAAATTAATTAATAATTTAAAGACGACTGACGGAGCTTATATCTAGAAAATGGGTAGGAGTATGTAGTGAATCAAATAGTGATGTGATCAAATATTTACGTAAATATGTTTACATGTAATAACTGTGGAAAAGTTTTTGCAAGAAAAGATAGTTTACGTCGACATGAAAGAGAGGTGTGTGGTGAAAGTAGTTCAAGGCAGCCACCAACGAAAATGAGGAAACTGGATTTGAAATATTGCAGGGTATGTAATCTGAACATTTCAAATCGATTGTTTACCTCACAAGGTGTGCAAGTAATTGACTGTGCTTTTAAAAATCGTATCATCACTTATAGAATAACACCCTCTCAGTATCATACAAATTTCAATGAGTTTTTCGAAGAACTCAAGATTAATGTGATAGATTTAATTCGTGATGAAACTGAAAAACACAGCTCTATAAAATTAAATGTCACGTTGTTTGGTTCATATGTACTACCTACGAGGGAAATTCAAGAAATCAAATCCTTCAATACAAAAAATAAGATCGCCACGGTTTCGTCAAACTTGCCAAACATCTATGATGATTTCAGCAAGGAGCTTTCTACAAAAGCCTCAGAATTTGAAGCACATGGTTCAGGTAAATTACTTTATGTTTTGGGTTTTAGTAACTAAATATTTTTATTTATTTAGGATGGTCTTTAGAAAATATATTATATTTGGAACTGAACATCAACAAATTTAACCCACTCCGAGCGTCATCATATATCCCCTTACCAAAGACAATCAGTGTGAAAAGAGCCATCATAAACGTTGAAAACAATGACCAGTGTTGTTTCGCTTGGAGTGTAATAAGCGCCTTGTTTCCTACTAATGTTAGTTCACATCGAATGAGTTCATACCCACATTTTTCGAATATTTTAAATTTTGCTAATATTGAGTTTCCAGTTAAATTAAAAGACATAAATAAATTTGAACAGATGAATAATATATCGATCAATGTGTATGGCTTAGAGACTATGTATGAAAACAAAAAACCAGTTATACAAGTTGTTGGACCCTTACATTATACTAGATATAAACGTAGAGTGCATGTTAATTTATTGCTTATTAGTGATGAATTTAATAAAAATTATCATTATTGTTGGATAAAAGATATGTCTAGATTAATTTCATCACAAATAAGTAAACAAGGCCATAAAAGATTTTTTTGTGATGGTTGTTTGATATATTTTACTTCTGAATCAAAATTAAATTTTCACCAAAAAATGGATTGCAATCATATATTTACAAGAATGCCTACAACGGATCTAAAAATTAATAAATATGGTCACTCAATGCCTGAAAATATTTTACAGTTTCAAAATTTTGAAAAACAATTAAAAGTTCCTTTTGTGATTTACGCTGATTTTGAATGTTGTCTGGAAAAAGTTGAACATGCGAATCCGATAGATTCATCAAAATCTTTTACAGTTAATACTTGTAAGCATGTACCATACGCTTTTGCATATTTTATAAAATGTAGTTACAATGATTCTATATCTAAACTAGAATACTATTGTGGAGCTAACGCAGCACAAGTTTTTTGTGATAGATTAGAAAAAGATGTTCATTTAATTTATCAAAATCATTTGAAAGATGTTAAACCGATGTTACCGTTATCCTCAGATGAACAAAAACATTATGATACAACAACTATTTGCCATATCTGTAATAAAACTATAAATGAAACAGATATAAAAGTAAAAGACCACGATCATTTAACAGGGCGTTACAGATCCCCAGCACACAGTATTTGCAACTTAAATTTTAAAGTGCCCAATTTTATCCCAATTTTTTTCCACAATTTGACAGGATACGATAGTCATCTTTTCATTAAAGAATTATGTTGCGAAAAAGATAAAATTGATGTTATTGCTCAAACAAAAGAAAAATATGTTTCCTTTTCCAAGTCTCTTCTCGTTGATGAAATAAAGAATAAAAATAAAATCAACAAAATATTTTTAAAATTAAGGTTCTTAGATTCTTTTCGATTTATTGCAGATTCTTTAGAGAAGTTGGCAGAGAGTCTGGAACCTACTCAATGTGTTGAAATCAAAAAATATTTTTCAGATGATGTTAAATTTGATATAATTAGACAAAAAGGTGTTTTTCCATATTCATTTGTCGATTCTTTAGAAAAACTGCAAGTAAACCACATACCAACGTTAGCTGATTTTTATGATCAACTAAAAGATGAAAATATCGAAACTGAAGCTTACAATCGTGCAGTAAGAGCTTGGGATGTTCTTGATTGTAATAATTTAGCTGACTATGCAATAATTTATTTAATATCAGATTATTTAATTTTAACGGATTTCTTTGAAGCATTTCGTTCGATTTCTCTCAATTTATATAAATTAGATCCAGCGCATTACTATACGGCTCCAGGCTTAAGTTGGGATGCTATGCTGAAAACTACAGATGTAAAATTGGAGCTTCTAACCGATATTGACATGCTACATTTTTCTAAAAACAATATTCGAGGTGGAATTTGTCATTGCTCTGTTAGGAAAGCTGTAGCCAATAATGTGTTTGTAGAAAATTTTGAACCTTCCAAACCGAGTAGTTTCATAATGTATTTGGACGCAACAAATTTATATGGGCACAGTATGAGTCAGATTTTACCAGAGAGTGGGTTTGAATGGCTTTCACAAAACGAAATTGATGAAATCAATGTTTTAGAGATTTCTGAAAATTCCCCTATCGGTTTTGTGTTTGAAGTTTAAATAAATTATCCGGAACATTTGCATATATCTCACAATGAATTTCCCTTTTTGCCTGAAAATATTTGTTCTCCTATCTCGAAAACAAAAAAACTTATTTGTAATTTAAATAATAAAGAAAGATATGTTATACATTATAGAAAATAATGGTTTAGAATTAGTGAAATTTTTTAGAGGTATAAAGTTTAATCAATCAGCCTGGTTAAAACCCTATATTGATCTCAATACAGAAATGAGAAATAAAGCGAAATCAAAACTTGAGAGCAATTGTTATAAACAGATGACGAATTCTGTTTATGGAAAATCGTTAGAAAATATAGATAAAAGAAATGATGTTCGATTAGTAACACACTGGAAAAAATATGGAAAAAAATTGGGGGCTGAAGGTTTAATTGCTAAACCAAATTTTAATAGCAGTTCCATTTTTAATTCAAATTTTGCAGCAATTCAATTAAATGTATATTACAATAAACCAGTTTATATAGGTTTTACAGTCTTAGAATTATCAAAAACTGTAATGTATAGTTTCTACTATGAATTTCTAAAGAAAAAATATGGAGATAAGGTCACTTTATTGTACACAGATACAGATTCATTAATTTTTTTAATTGAATCAGATAACTTTTACTCTGAAATTCAAAATAATATTGATAAATTTGATACATCCAATTATACACCAAATAATATTCACGGAATTAGTATTAACAAATCAATATTGGGGCGAATGAAAGATGAATATGCTGGGCGAGTACTTTTTTGCTTTTATGGCACTGGTGCAAAGGCATACTGTGTTAATTTGGGTGATACAGTTGACAAAAAAGCTAAAGGTGTTAAAAAATGCGTGATTAAGAAAGCACTGGATGAAAATGATTATAAAGAGGTAGTTGAAAGCTCTGTTACTAAATATAGGAAAATGAATGTATTTACTTCAATTTTGCATAATATATATACACAATTAAAAAATAAAGTAGCCTTATCACCTCAAGACGATAAAAGATTTGTTATACCAGGAATGTATAAAACTTTAGCGTGGGGACATAAATCGTTACCTTCAATTCAATCTACCTTAGATATTGCCGGAAGTGATGTTGATGAAATAAATGAACTTACAGAACTTTTAAACAATGAATTGGAAACAATTAATATATCAGATGATATATTGAAAAGTATTTATGAAAAACTGTTGATAAGTTAGATATAAAATTAAATTTAATGTGTTGTTTTCATTCCAACCATGGTTGTGCTACTGAATAGTTTAATATTGTTAACAGCTTTTGCTGGAAACATACATTGAAAAATGGGGAAGTATCAGAGAAGGATTTATTTGCACATCGATTTATGGCCAAATACGTGGGAAAGAATGAAAACAACAGATAATGTCTTTTCGAAAAATCTTACCGAATTTGTATCTTCTGCTGGTAAAATGTATAAGTTAAAACTGTATTATTTCAACAACTCTTTTATAGAGAGTGATTGGATTGATATTACCACTTCACCATGTAAAAGTTATTTTTGTAAAAAAGAATACAATAACCAATCCATAAGAATTGTATTATATTATTTATTTTTGTTATAATACACATCAGCATTATCTTTTTCCATTTATTTCTAATATTTTGTAAAAATATTACAATAAAGGTTATTAAATATTATGTCATACCATAAACAAAATGTAATAATTGCACAGGTATTGTTAAAAGTTATTAAAAATTGCATATATAAAATGTATTTTATTTCCATATCGGAAAGAATGAAAACATACAGATAATGTCTTTTCGAAAAACCTTACAGAATTTGTATCTTCTGGTGGTAAAATATATAATTTAAAATTGTATTATTTCAACAACTCTTTTATAGAGAGTGATTGGATTGATATTACCACTTCACCATGTAAAAGTTATTTTTGTAAAAAAGAATACAATAACCAATCCATAAGAATTGTATTATATTATTTATTTTTGTTATAATACACATCAGCATTATCTTTTTCCATTTATTTCTAATATTTTGTAAAAATATTACAATAAAGGTTATTAAATATTATGTCATACCATAAACAAAATGTAATAATTGTACTGCTATTGTTAAAAGTTATTAAAAAATTGCACATATAAATGTATTTTATTTCCTTACATTTTTGCTCGCATACAGCGAAAAGAATGCTAAAATGTTAAAAAGAAGCTTTTTAGTCAAAAATATTAAAAAAAGTTGGAAGTTGTTTTGAATATTTCTAAGCGAGTTTCTCTATTAAAATTGATACGAGATTTTATCTTTATACTGCTGTTATTTGAGGTTGCACAGAAAAATGTTACCTAAAGAAAAGTTTTGGTAAAATGTCAACTATCGTTTGAATACAAAATCTTTCTTTGATTCCTCAAGGTTATAAAGATATGTAACGAAAACATCAAAGATAACAGCTTCTTTATGAACTTCAAAACGCACAAATTTCACAAAACGATAATAGATTAAAAATACAACTTTTTCAATTTTCAAACTTAAAAATACAATTTCAAATGTCCCACCCAAACACCTTATAAACCCCTCCCTACGCTTATTAACATTATATGTCTATTTCACTTAAAAATTACATGTCATAATCAAATCTAATAATTGTACTGTTATTGTTAAAAGTTATTAACAAATTGCATATATATGTATTTTTATTTTCATACATTTCGCTCGCATACAGCGAAAAGAATGCTAAAATGTTAATAAGAAGCTTTTTAGTAAAAAATATTAAATAAAAAAAATTTATGTTGTTTTGAGTATTTCTAAGCAAGTTTCTCTATTAAAATTGACACGAGATTTTATCTTCATATACTGCTGTTATTTGAGGCTGCACAGAAAAATGATACATAAAGAAAATTTTGGCAAAATGTTGACTATCGTTTGTGTCCAAAATATTTCTTTGATTCCTCAAGGTTACAAAGATATTTAACGAAAACAACAAGGATAACAGCCTCTTTATGAACTTCAAAAACGCTTAAATTTCACAAAACGATAACAGATAAAAAAATGCAACTTTTTCAATTTTCGGAAAAAAGCTCACCCCCTCCCCCTTGGTTGCTTGGTTGGAGATATGGTAGGGAGATATGGTGTAGATGTATAGTTTGCGATTATTTAAACGCAGCGTACCATTCAGTAAGCTAAGTTTGTTTCCATTGAACTTACCTGTCTGTTTCTATTCGTGCCTTTACATATTTAAGTTTTAATTGAACTGTATTTCTTCGATTCTTTTGTTTACTTTGTTTCGCGTTTGGTTACTTACCTTTGCGTCTATTTTACGTCTATTTTTTGTGCTTTTTTGTGTTCTTTGTGTTTTAAAATGGCAACCAATCCTGGAAAACCCCAAGCATCCATTCTCAACACTCTGTTGACCAGGCAGCGCGTCAACATTCTAAGCGACGTCCAAGTCCAACCTGCAATCATTAATTTGCTAACTCCGGTACCGGAGTATGAGCAAGAGGTGAGTTTATATTTTACGTTTATTTCTCAATAATATTTTGTTGATTTTTCTGTTTAGTTGGAGGAGTTTGTGGCGTTCGCACAAGATACATTACCGGAGCAGATGGAAGTTGACGATTTTGTCGCTTTGGTAAGTTGTTTTCCGATTTTCTTTATTTTTTTAACTCGAATATTTTAGTATGAACTGCCTGAAGGGGAAAACTTGCGGGGAGGATTAAATGAAGAGGAAGTAAATGCGGTCTTCCCTGTAAGATGCTCAACAATTTTTTTTTTTTAATCAAAATATTTTCAGCAATATCCAGATGAAACCGAGGGTGGCGGTGTGTCCGAGGAAGACCTCGAGAGGGTATTGCAGGATGTAAGTATTAAGTTTTATCATCTTCGTTTAGTAAATTTTCAAAATTTTCAGCTTGCAGAGGAGGAGCCTGCCCTGCCTTCAGTCGCATCTCCTGCTCAGCCTCCAGCTGTTACTTCGCCTCCAGCTGTGAATTCGCCTCCACCCGCTACTCCTGATTCCATCCCGGACGATGGATTGGACCACGTCTTGGCAGATGTAAATTTTTCTTATTTAATCACTTCTTTGAATCAACTAATAATTTTTATATTAATTGCAATTATTAATTTTCAAAACAACTATTTTTAATTAAATAGAAACTAATATTTTTCCATTTGTTCCAGATTCCTGAACCATCACTTGATGATGCTCAGACGTGCCTGAGGGAAGTCCGGGAAATTATCAGGAGGAAAGAAACGATCATCAGGCGAGAGCAGGAGGACGTCTTCAACCTTCGGGTCAAAGAAAAAAAAATAGAAAAGATTATTCTGAAAAATAAGGAGGCGTCTGCCATGATACGCCGTAATACATCGATGTTACGGCGGATTATGGCAGATAATAATCCATAATTTTTGTATATTTGTCTAATTTTTATTTTATTCTTAGTTAATTTTATCTTGTTGTAAATATAGTTAAATATTATAATATTAATTTAAAATTTCTTTGTTTTATTTCATAAACTCTCATTGATTACCTTTTCAGTTCAAATATTTGCTTATCATATTTTAATTAAACAAAACTTGTATTCTCTGTTGAAAGTACATAGTTTTTAACCTTGACAACAACTACCTCATGGAACTTGTTAGGTTCTTCTCTTCAATGAAGAAAACTTACATATAAAATTTTAACTATAAACAGTCTACTGCTGTAAAGTCAAAGTGTTACCTTATTTACTAAATCCATTAAAACTGAACCTGCTTTAAGACCAGCTGAATAAGATCATTGGAATTTCAATCTGAATGCTGAATCGAAAACAACAATGTAAAAGTCAAAGGGTTGTTAGCTCAGTTGTTAAATGCTTCTAAATGGGAGTCTGCGTATAACGCTAGCTTGAGTTCAAATACCGCTACAACTCTTTTTGTTATTTTTAAATGCAAACAACCTTTTATTTGCTTCAAGTCGCTTGCTGGAATTTCAAGGTTAACAACTATACATTGTAGAGAGAATGTAACAAGTTTTATTTAAAAAAATTTAAATGCTCTTGATGTTCTTGGTCAACATTACGCAGAGTGTAACAGTATAATTCAAAAATAGGAATATAAAAAATGTAATATTTAAAATTTATTTACCATATAGAAAAATCTACATGTGAGATACGAATTAACAGCATATAATTTGAGCTCAAACGTTTATTACAGTCAACAAGCTTGAAGTTCTAATATTTATTTTATTTTATTAAACTCATGGGCTCATTATTAAATATTTGAATATTTGTTTCTGTCGGAACTGTCGAAACAGTTGAATTATGAGTGTTACAATTTGATAATAAATGACAAATATATGTATAAAATACTACCTTATATGCTATTTTTGTTAAATAACATTTCACATATTAAAGTGATAAATAAAAATCGTTGTATATTAAATTCTTTTATTAAATTACTTTATTATATTTCAGTCATAACAAAATTTTCATATATATATATATAAAACATTAGATAGAGCACACATACAAATTTCCCTAGAATAATTGAAACACTTTGCTTTACTCTGAGGAAGACTGGGTTGTTCGTCACATTCAATTATTGGCTTGGTTGTAAATTTTCTTAAAAAATCTGCTTTCTCTCTTCCCTTCACAAAAATTCGATCTGCTTTTGAGGTTATTTGTTGAACTATCTGGGCAAATTTATGGATTGGTGTGTTACCTTCAACCCATTTTATACAATGATGGTTCGCTGCTAACCAATCCGCTTGGCTCTGCAACTCTGGTGGTAACATATGGTAAGGAAAAGGTGGTTTGAACAAGTAGTGACATATTTTGTCACCATCATATCCAGCGCATTCTTTCACTACAAATTTATTATTTTCAATCTTGAAACCTTGGACATCTAGCACTAGATTCATATTGTTAAATTTTGTAATTGCACCAACAGTTTCTTCTTTGCACAATAGAACTTTAAGTCTTTTCTTAACAGTTTCAGATTTGTTATACATTCACTTAAACTTTTTGAATATTGTAAAGTTACGCGATTACTGAAGTTTTTAGTCTGCACTTTCATTTTATACCTTCCAACTCTAATTCGATCCTTCTCTATTTAAGTTTATTTTGACGCATGCGTAGCTCTTCCTCTATTTAATTTTTTGACGCATGCGTGGTTTCAGCTCTGCCTAACTATTTTTGTGAGCGGGTTATAATAAAAAAGTTTATCATGTAATATTAAACAATAGGCTGATGTGTTCTTTGGAACATTATCACTTGTTTCAAACTCAATTCTCATAACCACCGAGCTAGATTGAACCGATTCTTTTTGCCGCGAACAATCAATGTGCGCTATCGGTGCTATGGTTTTAAACTCTTTTGGACTAAATATACATTCATTGTTTGATTCATAATATGAAGAACGAAACTTTGAGAACATTTCATACAAGGTTGCGAATTTGTTGTTTTTAAAATCCAAGTACAGATCATTATATGGATATCTTTCTGAATTGAGGAATACCCTGATATTTATCATATTACAGCTATCAAATGTCGACATATTGGATGCAGCTTTGTTCTTTTTATCTGTCTGAAAAGCCACTATTACATGTCTTGGAGTTTCTAATTTAGTTGTTGTTTTCACCGGCCATGTATGTCTAGTATTTTCAGGAATTGATGGAAATTCCACAATCTCCCAAGACCTAAAGTGTAACGGAATTTCAATATTCTTGTTTAAAATTTTTGTTAGGGCTAATTGTTGAGGTATTTCCACTTTTACATGAGGAACTTTCCAATACAACTTTTCAATTGTAACCTTAGGCTTTTCTTCTACCCCGGTCGTTGTCGTTACGGCATCCAAATCATTATTATTTCTTATTAACACCAATTCCTGTTTCATATTTAATATAATTTTCTTGTAATCTTCGAAAAATCCCATAATCATATTTAAAGGTATGCATACATTAAATTTTCCTGAATCTTCTATTTTCGGAACTTTCGGAAACCAACCAGCATTTTGCAGTTTCAAGCTTTCCCCTTCGTTATACGACAAATACCCTTTTAAAGTCGAAGTGAGTCCTACGCTTCTAACAGAATCAATGACTACACCGTTTAGTTCATAACGAATTTCTCGAAATAGAAAACTATAACCGTTGTTTATAAATTTTAATTTATCAATATTGCTTCCATCTTCTTTTGTTAATTTTCCTTCGATGTATAAAAAGCTTTCTGATGGTAGCGTAAACGTATCTAATTCTTGTATTGCTATCCTTATTTCATCGTTGTAATCAAACTTGGAATTAACAAACGGTTGATATGTATGATATTCAAATTCTGTAATTGAGTTGTCTACAAGAGGTTGTTCAGTCACATTTAAGATATTCATTTTTACAAAACCTCAAAACCTAGTGATCTCAAAAATTCTTTGTTTTTCTTGGTTATTCTTTTTCGCTGCCGAACTTCTCTGTTTGTTACAACCTTGGAACTAGTTACATTTTTTCTACCGCGTTTCCTTTTATAGATATTTTTTAAAACTTTAATATTATACCGAACAACCATTATCTTTTTCTCAAATGTAATCTAATGGTTATTATTTCGTTGCGAAAATTAACAATCTCTCCTTCCTGATCCAGAACTTTTACTGTAATGGTGTTGATTGTCTTAATGCTTACAGGAAAATAGATAATGTTCTGAGGAGACTCTACTATTTTATATCCGGGAGCAACAGTTGGAAAAAATTCGTGAATAATGTGACTAGGCTTTCCATTAGAAAATGAACCTGTCGCGATACTGCAGTCTATACCCAAGGCATTCACTTTAATTATTTGTACTGGAAAATCCGAAACTTCTTCACTGTCGGCTTCTAATTGTCTACTTTTAAAACCCAACAGACGACCAATAGTATTAGTTGGTCTAAAATCAATCTTCTCCGAAGAGTAAATACTGACAAGTGATGTATTTAGGTTTGCTGTAATGGTTAGTTTGATTTTTGTATCCATATTTTTCTGAATAAATTTGATAATATCACCGATCTCATAAGCTCCTGTTGGTATGGTAAGTGACCCATTACCAATAATAAATTGATTATTTTTTTCATCGATATTTGGAATAACATTACATGACTCAAAATTGGTTAAGCCGATTTCGTAATTAACACTATCTTCCAAATAAATTGGGGGGTTAAAATCAGCCTTTAAAACTGAAGAGTCACCAGAAAGACTAAAAGTGTATGACATTGTGATACAAATATTTATGAAGATCCTTCTTTATTTACACACTTTATATAGAAATTTCAAACATAATTGACCGCAATTATGAGAATTAAATTTTTGTGTTGCGTCATAATTATAACTTATTTCATTTTTAGCACCATCACTTAGAAAATATTTCACCAAATCATTAGGTGGGCGTAAATTTCCATAACTGTCAAAATAATTAATTACATTCTTTCGTTTTGCGTAAGCAGTCCAATGTGTGCCGTCATTTTTTGTTGAATCTAAATTGGTTATACCACATTCATTTTTTCTAATTCTCTTTGGTAAAGCATCACGCATAAAGACTCCGCGAAAATGTGGAATTTTCATCTTGTTGGCATATTGTTGTAATTCTATATTTGTAAGTGCATGTCGGGGTAATTTTACTGGAAGTTTTTTTATATGGTGCTAAATATAATCCTTTTCCTCCTTTGGCAGCTTCTAATGCTAGATTATGTCTCTTTTGTTCAGCAAGCGTTTCTCTATTCGTCTTTGCATCGTTTACTGCTTTCGCTATATCAGCTGCGCCGCCGCCTAGAGCACCTAATGCGCCGAGAATAGGAAGTAATAGTGGTAAGAATCCACCTTTTTTAGGAATTGGAATAATCCTTTTTTGCGATTTATTTCGTCGTTTACGTTTGATTCCGTACCCTCTTTTTAACTGTTTGTTCTTTTTTACACCAACACCTACTTTTTTATTTTTTCTTTTTAACCCCATACCTATTTTTTTCTTTAGATTCATTGATCCTTTGACTACTAATGCTGCAAGTTTTTCTCCTGCTGAAGAGTCTGAAGCTTTCCAACGTTCCGATGCTTGCTTCTCTAAAAGTCTATCAGCTTTGTTCCGATTATCAGAATCTTTAAACTGTTCGTAGCTCAAATGGTGGGATTTACAAAAATCGTCAAGTTTGTTAACTCCGGTATCTCCTCTTTCAATACGTTTTCTTAATTTTGTGCCCGGACCACAAAATCGATAACCTGGTATATGTAATTCAAATGGAAGTTTATCAATAACTCTATCAAGAATGCCTCTTCCTCGCACGATTTTCTTTGATTTGGTATTCTTATGATGTATACGCATTATACTAATGCGAAAGACTGTTTAAGGAATACTGAGAAAACCTTTATATACCCTATATTTCTATCAAAAAATTTAGTAACAAATTTTCATTAGTAAAATGCGGATTGAACAATCAAACACCCTTCTTCCTGTAACTAATTATGATGGGCTTTTACATGAAAATGGTTTCAGAAAGCATGGCAGCTTATTTAACGGCACATGTAAAAGGGGACTTGTAATTGGTAGTAGTGGTTGTGGAAAAACTAATGTTCTCCTTTCTCTTTTAACTCATCCAAATGGACTAAGGTTTGAAAATATTTATGTCTATTCCAAGTCATCGTATCAACCTAAATATGAATTTATGCGTGCTGTATTTTCTCCTATGAAAGAAATTGGTTATTTTGAATACAGTGATGATAATGATATGGTCTTACCTCAAAATATACCATCTAATTCAGTTGTTATATTCGATGATGTCACGACCTGTAATCAACAAATCATACGAGATTATTTTAGTTTTGGAAGACATAAAAACACAGATTGCTTTTACTTGTGTCAAACATACTCTTCAATTCCAAAACAGTTAATAAGAGATAATGCTAATTTATTAATTGTGTTCCCTCAGGATCATCTAAATTTGAATCACTTATATCAGGATCATATAAATTTCGATTTAAGTCTTCAACAATTTAAAGAAATGTGTTCTATTTGTTGGGAAAATCACTACGGATTTATTTCAATAGACAAAGATTGTTCAAGAAATTCGGGTAGATACCGTCAAGGATTTGATAAATATATATATCCCTAACATATATAAATTAAAAATTGCGATTGTTAACATTAGTATCCTTTAAGAAATTTTCGGAATAACATGGATTCGAAGCTAGCTCGAGAATTACTAAAAACAAGAAAGGACGTGAAGAAAAAATATTTGACTTTAAAATCAGATTTAGCACAGAGTCAAACGTTGCTTGAAAAACAATTGAAACCAATTTCTGACCCTCTTCAAAAATTTTTACATAAAGTAGAACCTGTTAAATTAGAACCCAAAGTTGAAAAAGATTTTTCAGAGATCAGAGATGAAGTAAAACCTTATGAAAAATATCTCCCTCTTACAAATTTGAGCTTCCTTGAAGATACCTATTCAAATATTCAACCAAATTTATCACACACTGCGGAATATACCACTGAGGATGAAAATCAATTGATTGATGATGTAGTAGAGCAATCGCGACAAGACATTCTCGATATGATGCAGTCAGAGGCGTATGATTCCTACTTGGAGATGTTTCATCCTTTACCTCGAGAATATGTAGACGATTCAATACGAGGCGATGAAGATTTGTTCGATCGATACTATGGATTAAAGCATGACATTAAAAGTGATAAGTTTACTTTGGGAAAGTCTGATGTAAGAATTGATGGATCAGATGTCAAACTTGGAAATATTACGTATTTAGGAACTCCCGGATTATATGAATTGCTTTTTAAAAAAGATCCTGTTGGATATACTAAATCTGATTTAGATCAGTATATGGATATGTTAAAGCGAACGAATGCGTATCGAAGAAATTTTGAATCGGATGCACAGATACAAGGTAGTCAAGCACTTAAATATCGAAGTATTATAAGGCCGTATTTAATTGAACATAAAATACTTAAAGAATCTGGAATACAACAATCTGCTTCCTTTAATAAACCAAAGCCTCCCGCTCAACGTTTAAGACGAGTTCATACATTCAAATATGGTGGAATGCTAAAATTATCCAATAAGCCAATAGACTATATATATTATGATGACATTAACGAAATCGTAGATAGACTTCGTTTGTTACTGGCAAGCACAGCTGCTGGGAATACATCCCATTCCAAAGAAGTTTATAGTATCATAGAAGAATTACGTGAGGCAAAAATAATCAGATAAAAATGCCTATTGATAAATTCGGTCTTCACATGCTCGGTTCAAAACTGATTCACATAATGAAAACAAGGATCTTTATTTTTGTAATCCCGCAAATCTTACAACGCCTTGTATTATATATATAAGGGGTACATTTGACTTAAGTGAAAATGCTGGCTTCTATTTCTTAGAAAATAATTCAGTTTCCTATGTTGCACCAATTTCTGGAACGATTACAGCTATCAATATTAACGTAGATACAACTATTCGCATTAATATTAAAAAATTTAACAAGAAAAGCATTGTGAACCAAAAGATTGTAAAGGGTGATGAGCTTGCTTTTACCCATATTAGACCCCATGACAAATTATTTGTTGAAATAGTTCTTCAATGTCCTTTGAGTAAAAATGAGTGATTTGAAAAAAAAAGTAGTTGATGAACTTCATAAACCTGCCCGAATAAATTTTAAACGTCGAAAGGTGTTTGTGACTGGACTAAATGATCTTTGTCAGGCTGATTTGGTGGAAATGATCCCTTATGCTAAAATTAATAAAGGATATCGTTACATTTTGGTTGTTATTAACGTTTTGAGCAAATTTGTTTGGTGTGAACCGGTAAAAAGCAAATCTGCTACAAATGTAACACATGCAATGGAAAACATTCTCACCAAAATGAAAAGTGTGCCACGAAATCTTCAAACAGACAATGGAAAAGAATTCTACCACAAAGAATTTCAGAAATTAATGGAATGATTTAAAATTAATCATTATAGTAGTTATTCCACTTTAAAGGCTAGTGTTGTTGAAAGAGTAAACAGAACTTTAAAAAATTTAATGTGGAAACAATTTAGTCTACAAGGCACTTATAAGTGGTTAGACTTACTTCCTAAAATTGTGAAAACTTATAATAATAGTAAACACTCTACTATACATATGAAACCAAGTGATGTCAATATAAAAAAATCTAAAATTATGCTTAGCACTGTATATAAAAAAAGTACAGTTGTTGATCCTAAAAACATAAAATTCAAGGAAAATGACTTTGTTCGAATTAGTAAACATAGAGGAAAATTCACAAGAGGATATACCCCTAGTTGGACTAACGAAATATTTAAAATTAGAAAAGTGAAATATACAAATCCTCCAACTTACCTTTTACAAGATCAGAATGATCAAGATATCGCAGGAGTATTTTATACTGAAGAACTTCAGAAGACAGCGCATCCACATATTTACCTGGTTGAAAAAATTGTTAGAATAAAAGGAGACAAATACTTTATTAAATGGTTAGGACTGGAAAACAAATTTAATTCATGGGTACATAAAAATAAAATACTTTAAGATGTAATTATTTAATTTAATTAAAATTAATTTACTTTACATATTGTTTTATTTAAATCTATCTGTATATATTCTAAACCTATGCTTACAATCTAAAACAGGATTGATAATATGTGATAATTTTACAATTTTATCATAAAATCGAAATCTGTCTGCAGCTACGTATTCCCAATGCGATTTCCTTGATTGTTGGTATGCATATTTCCATACTACCATTGTCATTATCTGGTTATTTTCTTTAAAGGTGACTTTTTTCATTTTTCTCAAAATAACTTTCAAATAATTCGGGATATACATCCATAAATTCTATAGCTAACCCAATATTTTCAGAAGGAGAGTTTTGACATGTATGCAGAATGTTAAAAGCTCTTGTATAAAAATTCCCCCTTTCGCTTTGTAATTCCTCTTGCAAAACTTTTAGATAACGTTGGAATTGTTGCCTTTTAAATAATGCTATCATATGTTTCAAAAGAGGTATCAACTCCCATAGTTTACAAACGGATTCATATCCCAAATATATATATGAAACTTTTGACCAAAGTTGAATTATTTTAGTATTTGAAATACTATCAAAATAAATGGTGAATTCATCTGTAGAAATCGTTTCGTTCACATCATTTGCAAAGAAATAATTCGTTATTACTCCTTGATATTTTAACAACTTATTCCAATCGTTTTCATTGAAAAATATTGAATTATTTTTCATACCTGCTATTTTTACACCAGGTTCAAATCCATATTCGTATACTAATCCAACACTCACAAATTTACTTTTGGAAGCATTCAAAGGATAATCGGTGAAAGAAGGTTTCACCGATTATCACTAATTCTGTTTCCTTTTTAGCTTTATTCTTCTCTATTTTTTGATTACAAAATACACTTTGTGATGGTGTTGTAGAATATTGAGCAAACATCTTGCTGGAGCAAATTATAAACTGAGGAACCTTCTTACACACTCTCCATTATATTCGTTGCAGACATGGTGGTGGGAGATGTAGTAGGAGGTGTGGTGGGAGATGGTATTTGAAGTTCTTCTTCTTCTTCTTCTTCTTCTTCTTCTTCTACTTCGTTTTTTTTTCATTTCATTTTCAATTTTTTATGGCAATCTTCTGAACAATAATCTTATGGGAATGCTAATCTGAACTTGGCTTTTTCTGTTAGATAGTTGAACACTTCACATATCTCGAAAATTTTTAGTTTGCTCACCGAAGATGCCCAACATTCCTCACAAATTGAATTTTTCTTGTACAGTTATGTTAGTTTTAATGCTTTATTATTTTGTTCCGCCATATTATAGCACTCATCTTCTGTTAGTATTTTTCCCATACCGTAAATCGCCTCATGTTCATACTCAAAAATATTTTTTGAAAGTTCATCGCAAACATAATCCAATGCACTTTTCAAGTCTTTCACTTCAATAACAGATGTATAGGCACGCCACATTTTTAAATCGTTAAATGGTAACAACAAATCAAACGACATTACTACGAAGTTGTGTTTGGTAATTCTGGTTTTAAATAGTAACTTTTAATAGGGGGGATTTTCAAGGACAAGCGGTGAAGGTCTAGGGGTCAAGGTCAAGGTTAATGGGTCAAGGTTAGGGGTCAAGGTTAATGGGGTCGAGGTCAAGGTTAGGGGTCAAGGTCAAGGTTAATGGGGCCGAGGTCTAGGGTTCTAGGTCTAAGGTTAAGGTCAAGGTTAAGGTGTCAAGGTTAGGGGTCAAGGTCAAGGGGGTCAAGGTCAAGGTAAAGGTGTCAAGGTTAGGGGTCAAGGTCAAGGTCAAGATTAGGGGTCAAGGTCAAGGTTAAGTGGTGGGGGGGTGGCATTAGAATCGGCGAATCCACTCTACTGACATTCAATTGTGGGAAGCGCAACTGATAAAGGTTCCCTGATCAGAAACAATATATTTTATATATAATATATAATGTATATTGTCTTGCGTGCAAAGGAATGACACCTCGATGAGAGTATAAATACATATATTGAAAATATTTGGCCATTCCGTAAAAAATTATTTGGACGAGTCCATACGAAAAATTGCTACAACAATGTAGTAAATTTAGCAAAATGGAATACCTAAACTCCATTTAGACAGACACTGATGATAATGATGGAGCAATCAGTTTTAATATGCAAAAGACGTATTTATTTTAAATTTAAATAAAAAACGAAACTTTGCCTTCTCTATTCACTGATTTTTTAAAACATAAGTAAAAAATAGTAGGTTCCTTTTTCAGTACATTTCATATTTTATCTTCTATACTATTATAAAATTGTACTTGTTTGTTTGTTCATCACGTAATAACTACTGAACTGTTTTTTTCTGAATCTTTCTTGTTGCAAAGCTTATAGTTTGACTTAAAATCTGGTATACATTTTATCTCCATACATTGACAGAAACGGTTGATATAGCCAAAAAACTAATACTAGGTTCTGTAATATACACTTTGTCAATTGGTTCCAGCGCATACACTAAATACTAGATACTTGAATCAGCTTATATTAGCTTTTATTCATAACTCGCAATACGCCAATGTTTGGCTTTAAAAAAATTCAACTGATATATCAAATATAATTACAGAGTGTTCCATATAAAGGATAGGTAAAACTTACAGCGGAGTAGAATTACGTATTTAAGAATTCTTGAAAAAAAAAAGGTATATTAGGTGGCCTGTAAGTAGCTGCATATATAAAATGTGGTTGAAATAAGGGGGAAGTTATACGGGGTGGTTCGAAAAAAATATATTGAGTGGACGTAAACAGTTGTATATACCAGGTAGTTGAAAAACGGGTGGAGTCGAATTATATTTATGCAGGTTGGATAACAAAATGTTATATTGTTAGAGTCATAAGTAGTTGCATATACAATGTGGGTGAAATAAGGATAAAATAGAATTATATTTATAAAGAGTGGATAAAAAAATATGTAGGCAGGTAGGATATTTGAATTTTCTTGAGCTATTATTAAAGTGATGAAATGAGTTGGAAACAATGTTAGAAGCAGTAGTTTATTCTAGTTGGTTGAAATATAAGATGGAGTGGAATTATTGTTTATAGGGTGGTTAAAAAATTGTTTAATATCCGCAAGTAGTTCACAAGTTTTCAAGTAGCATATTATAGGATGGTTGAAATATGTAAGTATGATTACAGCTATACAGGAAAGTTTGAAACATATTATAAAGGAATGTTATGATCCACAAGCTATTTCATATACCGGATAGATGAAATATAGGGTGGACTAGAATTCTAAGTATACAGAGTGGTGAAAAGTAGTTGCATATACAAGGTTGTTGAAATATAGCATGGAGTATAATAATAATTATACAGTGTGGGTAAAAAGTTGGAATAATTTTGTTATGTAGGGTAGAGCATGAGCGCTTGCATATATGGAGTACCTGAAGTCAAGTTATCGTTACATAGTGTGATTTAATCAAGGTTAGAAACAATTGAAGAGAAATTATGTTTCATACTGTGCTTAAAAAAATATAAGGAAAAAATGTGAAATAGCGTAGCTCATAATCAGTTGCATAGTAGTTTAATCTCTAAAAATGTTACATAGGGTACTCCATAAGCAGTTGCAGTTTTGGTAAAATAAATTGGAAATTGATGGATTTATATTTATACAGGGTGATACAAAAAATGTCACACTGGGTGGCCGATAAGGAGTTGCACATACAAGGTGGTTGAAATAGAGGTTGGAGTTGAATTATAGTTAAATAGTGTGCATAAAAAATTGTGCTAATTTTTTTTAAGATAGAACATGAGCTGTTGCATAGCAATATCTGAAACATGGCGCGAAGTACAATTATAGTTATACAGTGTGATTAAAACAGGTTAGAAATAGTTGCATATACGGGGTAGTTGACATATAAGGTGGAGACAAATTATATTTTCTAGGATGGTTAAAAAATATCTCAAAAATGGTTATTTAGCGTAGTTATACAGGATGGTTCAAAAACCGATAAACCAGTAAGTGGGTGACTAATTGGCAGCAGTATATACAAGATATTTTAAATATAGATGGAAGTTATAGCTATAGAAGGCAGTTCTTAAAAATATTGAATAAAATTATTATATAGGGTGGCCATCAATAGTTGCGGTTTGGGTGAAACGGGTTGGGATTGGTGAATTTAGTTATACAGAGTGGTACAAAAAATTTTATATTGGATGGTCCATAAGTAGTTGTAAATATATGGTGGTTAAGATCGGGGCTTAGTAGAATTATAGTTTTACAGGGTGGATTAAAAAATATTTAAAAAAATGTATAAGGTAGACCAGGAACAGTTGCATTCCGCTATATAAAAATACCTTAAAATGGAGCGAAGCAAAATTTTATTTATATATTGTGTTTAACACAATTTTAAAAAAGTTGCATATAAAGGCCGGTTAAAATTATAATTTACGAAGTGGCTCAAAAATTATCAGAAATAATTGTTATATAGCGTATAGGGTAGAGTAGAACTATAATTATGTAATTAAAAAATGTTATATTGTGTGACAAATAAACAATAGCATATACAGGATGGTTGCACTATAGGGTGAAGCATAGTTACAATTATACAAGGTGGTTCCAAAAAAAATTGAATAAAATTGTATAAAATGTATTTGGGATTGGTAGATTTATAGTTATGTTAAGTGTTTCAACAAAGTTAGAAGAAATTGTTATATTGGATAGCCCATATGTTTCATAAGCTATTTCTCTTTGCAAAGAATTCTACTTTTCATACGCGGGTGAAACCGGGGGTAACGGCTAGTATTATATAAAACGATATTCGATATAAGGCAAGCTCTCCAAAATGTAAAAGCACCTATTTATAATAATAATTTAATTTAAAAATGGATAACATGTACAAAAAAGTTGTGACTGTCACACTTTTATGTTGCTCTCAACAAACGATTAGTTTTAAATTAATAATATTTCATTGTTCATTAATAGAATGCAAATACTGTATTTAGTAGTGCTTTCCCTATTTTGAATCTACATGAGTATGAGCTTGATTTCTTCTTAAAACACAATTTCACCCTAAATAACTTCAACACTGACAACGAGCAGAAACTGTAGAATAGTATAATAGCAAACTAATACGAGGTGTGTCACAATGATAAATCTTTAGAAGGTTTAAGAAAACTTTGAAAGGTTTTACTAAAATTCTGGTATCTGGTGCTTTTTGAAGATGCTCGGTGCTCTATCCAATGAAATTTGTGTCAACCCCGAACAGCTACTTACTGAATATGCAACTAGATTAGAAGTTTATCGTTGCAACACTATAATATATAAAAAGAAAAAGTTGCGTGTTTTAGAGCCCATTCGACCATTTAAAGAAAAATCTCTTCCGGTTCTCGAATTATACAAGGAAAACCGGTAATGTATTTTTTTGTTTTTAGGCTATACTACTTTTATTTTAAAGAATATCAAAAATGGGAAAGGCAAAGTGTGCTGACACACAATTTTACACAATGGGACGTCATCAAATCTTCACTGTTAGGTTTCATCATAACTATTTTTTAGGATCTGTACTTTTGTGTTATAATATCGGTAAAACATTGAGAGTCCAATACTACGTTTCGGGAAAAAGAAATAATAAAATTAAATAAACACTTTCCATAACAGGAAAATCTATAAGTTTTTGACTTATTTATTTTGCATCGTAGAGGAACGTAAATGGAAAAATCGAAAATAAAAGAAATGCGGTATTGTTATCAAATCAATATGTTTCCTTGATAGCATCTAAACTCTAACTTGTAATGGAGTCATGTAAATAGAAAAATTCTAATTAATATCAAAATCTATGAAACCCAGTCCATAAATTTTCTTTTGGTGCTTTGCAAATTGCAAAAAGCATTATTCTTGCAATAATTAACGTAAATACTTCTGTGATGAAATATTCAATATTTAAGCAACAATTCAATTTACAAGAAAAATTAGTATTATTTTCCATAATTAATTTTACAGCGGAGAAAGGTCTGGTGATGGCGTATTTGTGTGTAATTCATCTATGTTTCGTATATTCTGGATATTTCAATTTACTATCTAACTGTCCTATAAAATAGCGTTTAAAAAATATTCAAAAAATACTTGACCAGCCTTTCCTAATTTCGCAAAATAAAAGCGGTCACGATGATTCGATGTCAATGTTTTTTTTTGCAATTTGCACATCAATAAAACAATATTTTACAAATTTGACGCTGTCATTCGATAGCCATTACTTTTACCTACCTGCGACTTTTATTAGCACATGTTTTTACTATAACATATATTTAACCAATTTTTTACTTAATTTACCAAAAAAAACAAAAGCTGAATTTTTTTGATATTTTAGATTTTTCCACTTCCATCCCTTCAATACACAAAAAAAACAAACGAAAACATTTATGGCATTTGTTGCCATGGAAAAATATATAATTGGACTACTTAGGCTATAAGCAGGAAGTAAAATTGTGTACTCTGATAATTATTTTTTCTGCCAAAAAGTCGTACAGAACAAATTATACACCAGTGTTTTGTTCTTTTAATGCTCTATCGACATTGGAATAAAAAACTGCAGGTTCGTGTTGATGATGGTCCAGAAGAAAAAAAGGTAGCAGTAAAGATTTAATGACGCCCTGTTGTATAACAGTATTTGTGGAAAAAAATCGTCTTTACGAAAAGACAAAAAAAGACATTTTGGTTTTTCTTCTATAACATGAGAATGGCAAGTGAAAGCGTAATTTTCCTTAAGTACTATAATAGGCCCTAAACTATTTCTACGTGCTAGAATGGGTATGCGATGGGTTTATCCCGACCAATGGGTCATTGCAATAATGGAGCTCCAATGCCTGCGTTGGTTAAATTCTTTAGTAAAGTCTGGTCGACTTGTATTGGGTCATTAGTCAAAAGTTTTTTATATGGTATATGGCGCACACGTACCACCGTATACCATATAGAAAAGATCGATCACATGAAAATTTTTCTTTTCGATACACTAATGGAATATTTTGTACTATTTCACTCGACGTGCATTAAAATTCAAGCAGCAAGCAATGTGTGCAGTTGAAATATAGGGCGAAGTAAAATTACAGTTAGACAAGTGGATTCAAAAATTTTTACAAATTAATGTGATATTGGGTAATAGAAGCAGTTTCATATTGTTATAAACTCCGGGCGTTCAGTTAATTAAATTTAAAAACTAATATTCACTGTCACTTTCTATAAACTTGCTATTTGCACGTAAAACATCAAAATATTTCCAACAGCTGATTCTAATATTATTTACATTGAAATCATAACAACATAAAAAGTATTTAAAAAAATATATATAACCAACTTCCAAGTATAACTAAAAAGCAACAAATAATTATAACGAAATACAACTCTAGACAATAGATAACACATTCAATGTTGTTAGGTACTAGGTACCTACATACATAGTAAAAAATTTAAACATTAAAAGGTGCTCCGCTCCTTCTGTAGAAATTAATTATCTACCTATCTAGTATATTTTTGAAGTCGGTGCCAAGCATATCTAAAATTCTGCATTCCGTACTTATCTACAACTTCATCAAACTCGATTGTTGATTGGCACCGACTTTAAAAATGTAGGTTTGATAATTAATTTGTACAGAATGAGCACCTTTTAATGTTTAAATTTTTTACTTTGTGTGTAGATACCTAACAACGTTGAATGTGTTATTTATTGTCTAGAGTTGTATTTCGTTATAATTATTTGCAGCTTCTAAGTTATACTTGGAAGTCGGTAATATTTTTTTAAAAACATTTTATTTTCAACTTTTTAGTTTTTTGAACTCGGGTAGTTTTTATTTCTTATTCTTTATTTTTTATATGTATAACCTTAGTAAACCAGCCCAGGTTAACATCGAAAGACCCAACATTATAGAAAGATAAATTATCATTTAAATTGACAATAAAAATTTTAAGAAATGAATTGGTAAGCGTTGACTTAATAAGTCAAAAATATGTTTACCTAACTAACCCGACAGACGTTCTCTTATCCAAACGTTCTAAAAAAAATTGTAATTATTTGTTTTGACGATATTATATGAAAGAAATCATTAAAATACCTGCACTATCACACATACAGTTAATGCAACTTAACCTCTGAATAGTGTTTGAATATATATGTATTCTTTAAGCTTTAATGTATTAAATATACATTTAAAACGATGGTAATTAATATTAAGAACGGCAATTTTAGTAGCTCTGTAAACTAGGTAATTGTTTCGAAATGAGTGTAATTTCAATTCTGTTTTATTAAAACACTTTGTAATAATTCCACTTCACAATATATTTCAATTACTCTGTTTACTACCTTATAAGTATCACATTATTGTAAAATGTTTAACCACCCTGTATGACAATTATTCTTCCCCCCTCCTATATTTCACTATCACATACTCATGAACCACACTTTATAAATTCTTTTCAAACATTTTTCTACCAGCAAACGTCCACTCCATCCTATATTCCAACTATCCTGTTCATACGGCTGTCTATGGGCCACCATAACTTTTATTTATGCCTTCTGTATCTATCATCCTACTCCGTGGGATATGATGGTTAACATATATTTAACCATCACATATATGCAACTCCTTTTGGACCGCCCTATAAATCATTCATTTCTCTAATGTTTTTATTATCACCCTGTATAACAGTGTCTCCTCTCCACCCTGTATTGCAACTTAGGCTACGCAATAAAGCATTTTTACATCACAGTGTATAGCCATATGTCTACTTAGTATATGTTTCAACCACCCTGTATATAAACCTACTTATCGCCAGTCAATATAACTTTTTTAATAACCCTGTATAACAGTAATTTCATTCCAACCCATATTCTAAGCACCTTGTAAATTCAACTACTTATGGTCTACCTTATAGGTATAGCTTTATTTTAACATTTGTTAACCACCCTATTTAACAAGTATTCTATTTCGCCCTATAATTTCACTATCATATATATTCAACTACTGATATAACTTATATAATTATTTTGCCTGTATATATGTGTATGTATACCTTGCGTTAGATAATCATAACAGTCTAACAACACTTGCGAAAACTCCATATTAAATTGAATTTTTACAATTAGGAGTTATTGCTCTGTCTTATCTTCCGGTAAAGAACAAACACATATATTGATAGCTCAGGTCATTTACGAAATTACGCGACAAAATTAATAGTAGAACAAACCCAACATCAACATGTTCTAATGATAAAACTTGACTAACTGACATAAAATTCAACATTTTTTATAGATGCGTTTTTGTTTTTTAACAAAAAACTGCGAAAAAATCGTAGCAATTTATTTTTTTATCTTTTACACAAAATCCACCGATAAAATCGTGTTTGCTACTATAGGCAATGTTGAAGAGAAATGAAAAACCTACGCTGAACTTAGTTATTAGGTTTCTTAGATAATGGAAATTTACCCGAACTTCAAAAAAAATCTCATATATATTTTTTTAATTTATAGCTGAAACATTCTTATTGTTCTATGGAATACATATGTTTTTGAACGGCCATATTACCTCACTGGCTGACTCTATCATTATGAATAAACTACCGTTGGAAAGTAGAAGAGTTGATCTAGAGACCCCTCATCTCACTTTTCTAAAATTTAAAGTATAAATACATATAAGTATTGAAAATATTTGGCCATTCCGTAAAAAAATATTTGGACGAGTCCATTCGAAAAATTGCTAAGGGGTGGTACTATATTCTTATAACAAATAATCGTAAAGCAAATTTTAATTTTAAGCAGACACATATTTATATTTCTTGCATAATATGGATTTATTAATAAATTTAGCAAAATGGAATATCTACACTCCATTTAGTCAGATGATAATGACGGAGCAATCATAATATTACGCTAAATGCGAAGGCTATTGCAAGCGATTTTTCATTTGTAAATGTTTCAATAAAAGATCAACACATACCTATATATGTAAAGAATTTGGCTTGTCATTAATTAGTGATTATTAACAAAAAATTAACAGGAATCTGAATTGAACAACATACAAATTGCATTGTTAACTAATTGAAGAATAACCTCTTTTGTTTTCTATAACTATTACCGCTAAATTTGTATCAGCTTCTCATTTTTATATAATAACTAGACATTACTCGCGGTTTCACCCGCATATGTAAAGTAGAATTCTTTGCAAAGAGAAATAGCTTATTAAACATATGGGCTATCCAATATAACAATTTCTTCTAACTTTGTGGAACCACTTAACATAACTATAAATCTACCAATTCTTATGGGCCAAATTTTATAACAATTTTATTCAACTTTTTTTTGAACTACCTTGTATAGTTGTAACTATGCTTCACCCTATAGTGCAACCATCCTGTATATGCTATTGTTTATTTGTCACCCAATATAACATTTTTTAATTACGTAATTATAGTTCTACTCAACCCTATAAGCTATATAATAATTATTTCTGATAATTTTTGAGCCACTTCGTAAATTATAATTTTCACCGGCCTTTATATACAACTTTTTTAAAATTGTGTTAAACACAATATATAAATAAAATTTTGCTACGCTCCATATTTCAGGTATTTAATATAGCAGAATGCAACTGTTCCTGGTCTAACTTATACGACTTTTTTTAATATTTTTTAATCCACCCTGTAAAACTATAACTCTACTAAGCCCGATCTTAACCACCATATAGTTACAACTACTTATGGGTCATCCAACATAACTTTTTTTGTACCACTCTGTATAACTAAATTCACCAATCCAAACCGTTTCACCCAAACCGCAACTATTGATGGCCACCCTATATAACAATTTTATTTAATATGTTTAAGAACTGCTTTCTGTAGCTATAACTTCCATCTATATTTAATATATCTTGTATATACTGCTGCCAATTAGTCACCGACTTACTGGTCTATCGGTTTTTGAACCATCTTGTATAACTACGCTAAATAACCATTTTTGAGATATTTTTTAGCCATCCTGGAAAATTTAATTTGTCTCCACCTTATATGTCAACTACCCCGTATATGCAACTATTTCTAACATGTTTTAATCACACTGTATAACTATAATTTTACTTCGCGCCATGTTTCAGATATTATATGCAACAGCTCATGTTCTATCTTAAAAAAAATTAGCACAATTTTTTTGCATACTATTTAACTATAATTCAACTCCACCCTCTATTTCAACCACCTTGTATGTGCAACTACTTATCGGCCACCCACTGTGATATTTTTTGTACCACCCTGTGTAAATATAAATAATAAATAAATAAATAATAAATAAGCACAGTCTGAAATATAATTTTTCTTCATTTGCAACTGTTTCTAACCTTGTTTGAATCACACTGTGTAACGATAACTTGACTTCGCCCTATATTTCAGGTACTCCATATATGCAAGAGCTCACGTTCTACCCTATATAACAAAATTATTCCAACTTTTTACACACACTGTATAATTATTATTATACTCCCTGCTATATTTCAACAACCTTGTATATGCAACTACTTATGGGCCACCCAATATAAGATTATTTCACCACTCTGTATACTTAGAATTCTAGTCCACCCTATATTTACATCTATCCGGTATATGAAACAGCTTGTGGATCATAACATTCCTTTATAATATTTTTTAAACCTTCCTGTATAGCTGTAATCTTACTTTGCTACATATTTCAACCATCCTATAATATGCTACTTGAAAACTTGTGAACTACTTGTGGATATAAAACATTTTTTTAACCACCATATAAACAATAATTCCACTACATCTTATATTTTAACACAGCCAGAATAAACTACTGCTTCTAACATTTTTTCCAACTCATTTCATCACTTTAATAATAGCTCAAGAAAATTCAAATATCCTACCTGCCTACATATTTTTTTATCCACTCTTTGTAAATATAATTCTATTTTATCCTTATTTCACCCACATTGTATATGCAACTACTTATGACTCCACCCGTTTTTCAACTATCTGGTATATACAACTGTTTACGTCCACTAAATTTTTTTTTCGAACCACCCGGTATAACTTCCCCCTTATTTGAACCAGATTTTATATATGCAGCTACTTACAGGCCACCTTATATACCTTTTTTTCAAGAATTCTTAAATACGTAATTCTACTCCGCTGTAAGTTTTACCTATCCTTTATATGGAACACCCTGTAAAATTACATTTGATATATCAGTTGTTTTTTTAAAGCCAAACATTGGCGTATTCCGAATTATGAATAAAAGCTAATATAAGCTGATTCAAGTATCTAATATTTGGTGCTTGCGCTTGAACCAATTGACTAAGTGTGTATTACAGAACCTGGTATTAGTTTTTTGGCTATATCTACCGTTTCTGTCAATGTAGGGAGATAAAATGTATACCAGATTTTAAGTCAAACTATAAGCTTTGCAACAAGAAAAAATTCAGAAAAAACAGTTCAGTAGTTATTACATGATGAGGTAACAAACAAACAAACAAACAAACAAAAACAACAAACAAACAAACAAACAAACAAACAACAAACAAACAAACAAACAAACAAACAAACAAACAAACAAACAAACAGACAGACAACTACAATTTTATAATAGTATAGATACTCGTAATGTAGAATGACCAAGTGGAAACTATTTATATGTCTAATCTATTTGCATTTGTTTTAAATTCAAACTCAGATTGCCTCCTTTGCAAAAGTTGTTTATTATATTATCATAATTGAGGTAAACTATTTACAAATATAGTCTTTTTGACAAAGTCTGCGGTTCTTTTTTTCTGCTCTTGAGCCTTGGCGAAGGGTCTTCGCTTGGGCACTGAAAAAAAAGTTTATCTTAATTGTATACATAAAAATTATACATGATAAAGAACTTTATAGTAAAGTGTCCAACTTTTCGCTCAGATTCTTTATGTCCCACACAACATGAAATTTTTGAGAAATATATCATTGAATATTTATGCAATATTGCTATGTCCGCGACAAAACATCTACTGAAATATTTCATGAAATATTAGAGAAACATTTAAAGAGAATTGTAGTCGAGAATATAGGAATATTTTGAAAAAAAAATTAGAAGATATTTCAGGCATTAAATATTTTAGAACTATTTTAAAATATTTTATTATAATATTTCTGAATTTCGTATGGCCACGACAAAAAACTTTTGAAATATATCATGAAATATTATAGATATATTTGAAATATATCAGAAGTTTTTGTCTCGGAAATACGAAGATTTTAAAAAAGTTTTATAATTACTGACACTGATATGGCAACTCCCAGGATATGTTTGAATTTAATTTGTTTTGATAAAACATAGATGATATAGTAAACAGGAAATGATAAAAAATATCAGGGAGTTAAATTTATTTATTAAGTTTGTTAATAACGTGTTTGTCCACCGCGATTATCTATAAACTCCACAACACCTCTTGGCATTAATTCAATAAGGTGGTCTATTTCTTCTTGAAGAATACTATACCAAGTTATCTGAATTTTATGCCTTAGAACCTCTAAAGTTCGAGGAGGGTCAATTTTCGAACCTTTTACCAATCATATCCAACACGTTCTATGGGCGAATTATCGGGGATCTGGGCGGCCGTGGCAACAGATTCACACGGATCTGTTCAAAAAAGTTTAAGCTCGAGCAACACGAGGCCGTGGATTATCTTGTTGACATATGGGATGGATGAGCCGATTAAGGTAACGGAGTACATACGGCACCACTACTTCTTGAAGACAAAGTTGCGCTGTCGTATTACCTCAAACAAAGACTAAATGTCACCAACTTCCATGTACAATAGCACCCCATCCATAACGCCTACTGTTCGATGTACTTGTGGCACAACATGAAATTGAGGTTGAAGTCTAACCCTTCGTTGGCCATCATGTCCACCCAAGCAGAATCCAGATTCCTCACAGAAAACCTGTATTATTGCCTTCTGTGCTCAGCGGTCAAGGGTAGCACAATTTGGGGTCGATAATGCTGCAGTCTAAAAGACCGTATGCCGAGGTAAACCATTCGGAAGCTTACATGATGGCCTTGTTCTCCTAACCACTCATCAGTCAAATTTCGAATTGTCGCAAATCGATCTCTAAAGGACATAGGGTCTTAGACATCGATCTTGAATTTCATATTGTCCCTTCTACGTTAGTGCCTACTCTTCTCCGATTTTGGGTATTACCAAACCAGCTTTACATCTTACAACAGTAGTTAGATATCTGTTCGTGCGGTTAGTAGTTTCTCGAAATGAAAAATCCCCTCCTGTAAACCAATAATTCAGCTTCTTTCAAACTGAAGATGGCATGCATACACATTCTCTAATCATTTTAACATTATAAACATCGATTCTGGAACCCATCGAACAGTTTGTTTTTTAGTAAATTAAAAAATAATGAAAAAACGCTACATTTTTATTTGATAAAAAGTTTACATGAAAAAACATTCACCAAACATTACCAAATTTTTATCATTTACTCCTTACTATAGCCTCTATGTTTTATCAAATCAATATTTAATTTAAACATCTTCTATGTGCTGCGATTTCTTTGTTAGTGAGTATATAATATTTTTAAATATTTCACTAAAATATTTTAACTACTATTTTCATATCTGCATTAAAAGATTTTTTGAAATATATCATGAAATATTACACAAATATTTCATAAAATATTACAGCAGTATTTCATGACATTTAAAATTGAATTTTGTCGCGGACATATTTTAAGAAATATTTTTAAATGTTTCAAATCAAACAAGAAATATTGCAAAAATGTTTTAGAAATATCTCATGCTGTGTGGTTTTTTACATACCATTAATTTTGAAATATGATAAACTACAGGTCCATAACGAATCTCTTCCTCGCTCGAGTCGAGAAATGATTTACTATTATATTAAATTCTTGAGCGTTACATATCACCAATACCTCAGGGCCATTTATGGTCTCTTGGAAAGTGATATTTCATGGAACACATGTTAAATTTTAAAATTCTAATGAATTCCCACCCTGGTTCTAATTGTTCTTTTTTAACTTACATGCTTTCCAAGCTATATAGATGGCATCCTTTTCATCAAAAGTGGACATATCATCAATAAGATCTGCGGTGGAATTTCTCATTATCGAAGCAGAAACAGCTTTCTCTAAGGCAGCTGAATAATTTTTGGGCAGCCCTTCGAAAATATAATATTAGTTTGTTACGAAATAAACTCATATTCTTTGATATAAATCCAGGCTCACCTTCTATACTACTGGCTATGTTAACATTGGGTTTTGATCCTTTTAGCATTCTCTCTGCTTCAAATCTTTTTATGAAAATTCTGTTTACATCAGACACACATTTCCCATCTAGTATTTCTGAAAATTCAGTTAGTGTTAACGGGAATGTGTGAATAAACAGGCAACCTATTGAAGTGAAGGATAAGATCTAATGCAAATACCTATCTAATTTGTAAATTAATTTTAGATAAACTTTTATGCTATGAAATATCGTCAATAAAAAATATTTGTATGCTTAAAATGTAGCGTTTAAGATTGCAAGCATTCTCAACTACTAAATACATCCTATTGCAGACAGGTTCAAAATAAAGACAACAAAACTTACAGGTTCTTATTATTATCTAATAATATACATAGAATTTTAATAACAATTAAAGAAACATTCGATTATGAAAATGTGCAAGCAATAACAAAAGTAAAATGCCAGTGGTAACGTTTGAGAAAAAAAGTAAATAAACATGATCTTGACCAAATATCTTCACACTCAGTTTCATGGCTAATTTCAATTTTTACAATCTGAATTCCTACTTTTGAAGATTTGGAAAACTTATTCATAACGAAATTAGTCAAAAAATCCAATCTTTTATTCCAAAATCAAGAAAAATGAAAATTATGGAAGAAACATATAAATTTACCAAATCCAGATGGGCGTTTCCATTGTAAAAATCTAATTTAACCGTGAACTGGGGTGTGAAGGTAATTGGTCAGGGTCATGTTCAATGCCATATCTTAATTTAGTATTTTCAGCTCTTTTCTATTTTGGGATCCAAATTGAGGGTCTCAATTAATAAAAAATAATTTGTGCTTCAAGACTGTCATATCCCATTTTATCTTAGCGCGTTTCCTTCTCATGTCTTGTCACCTTGCCAGATTTCCTAATAACTGTCATTTCAGGGATTTTGGTTTGTTGATTTAATCTATTATCTAGGTCTTATTTCGAATCCACTCTATTATTTTTCTGTCCCTTCTTGTTATTCCTAACATGCATCTTTCCATAGACCTTTCTGTAACTTAGAGTTTATGTGTAATTTTGGTTTTGAGATCCAAGGTCCGCAGCCGTATGTCAGCACTGGTAGAACACATTGATCAAACAATGTCTTCTCGAGGTGTACTGGCATAAGAAATTTGAATTTGATTGAATTTCTTCCGAATATCTCCGATGCATGTTTGATCCGTCTATTTAATTCTGGTAGTAGCGAAGCCGTTTTGTCTATTAATTGACCTAGGAATACATATTCTTCTAATACTTCCAGGTTTGTGTTATGTATTGTGATATCTTGAGTGTCTACCAATTCGTTGTACATTATTTTCGTTTTCTTGATATTTGTTTTAAGGCCTATTTTTGGCAAATAGGATAAAGTCATCAGCAAATCTCCGATGATTGAGACATTCGCCATCTTCATTAAGTCCTTTGTTATTCCAGTCTAACTTTACAAAGAAAATTTCTAGCGCCGCTGTGAATAGAATTGGTGATATTACTTCGCCTTATCTGATTCCTCTGTTAGTGAGAAATTTCGGGCTGCCTTCGTATACTATAATTTGGCTTTAGCTTCCCTGTATATGTTGTCTAATGTTTCCATATATGGCCTGTCTACACCTTGTTCACTCAGGGCATTGATGACTGAATGATCTTAGTGAATACCATGTACACTACCGGTAGAAGACACATCGGTCGATTATTTGTCCATTTACGATTATTAGTTCTCTCTTAGCGTTCTTGGAACTTTTTCGATTTTCCGAATCTTTCCGGTCTCTTATTAAAGACAGTTCTTGATCTGACAACCCTATATTCGCTTCCTGTACTGAATTTATTTGTTAGGCTTATATCGTTCATGAAGTTAATCTTATTTGTTAGGACAAAGTCGATTTCATTTTTGACAACCATTTGGGGCTTCTCAGGTCCATTTTCTGTTTTAGTTTTCCCTGAAGAAGGAGTTTTATATGTTCACATCTTCTGGTTATGTCCAAACAGTACTAATCTTTCTCATTTTTCATTGTGGTCACCAAATCCAAAGATGCCTATTGTACGAGTATCTTGTTAATCCTCTAAAGTCGTCGATTATGTATTTGAAATGGTTGGTATTGCTATTGCCTCTTTGATTTCGTCGTATAAGTTTTTATCTCTTCGTCAAAATTGCTTATTGTTGTGGCGTAAACTTGTATTATTTGATTGCTGATTCAATTCGAAAGTAACAGTGACTGATTAGCGACTCGAACAGATGTTCAGGAAATTCCAAAGATTTTATTTTTCCATCTCTTATGGATGAGAAAAACTAGTTCTTCCAGATGGTTTCCTAGGTGGTACAGGAGGTGGCCTGATTCAAGTGTTCTTAGTTCTTCTTTTATCCTCCTAACCTCACTTATGTCAATGAAATCCCGTTTAATTTTTGCTGCCTCTTGTTCTAATTCTACAATTCTAACTTGGTTGGAGAGTGTTCAGCAGTTGTATGTTGCTAGATGTAGTGTTGTCGAATTTTTGCCTCCCCCAGAATCTTTGAGGCAGACTGGTTTCCCGTTGTGGGATTGCTTACCCACCTCTGTGGTACAATTCTTTCGTATTGTGATTCGACATGTTTTGAGTTTGTGAGGCGTATCTTACCACGCTGCCTCAATGCGGGTTGGTAAAGATCATCATCGTTATCATCATATGCAGCTATATTCAACCAATTTTCAGGATGTAGCCTCCCTGAAGAATTTAAAAACTACAGGGGAACCTCAGGAGCTGTGGAAATGGAGAACTCAAGGTCTTGACAATAAGATCTGTGTGAAGATAGGTGGACAAATGGTGAAATGAAGAAGAAGAAGGTAGGACTAAAGAATTTAAGAAGTGGCCCGAAGGACTGAGAAGAAGAACTTATTTTTGGCTGTTATTAGCGGGAACTTAAGGCTAGAGCTTGAAGAGTTGGCCTTTGAATAACTAAACGCTTGAAGAAATGTATTAATGAAGCGAAAGCTGAAAAGATGATCGGAGACACAAAACGTCTTGAGGGAATAGGAATTTTTGTGGGAAGAATTGTCTCGAAGGATTGAGGAGATGAAGATTACCTTCAAAAGTTTACATGAGATATGAGGCAAATGTTGATTTCTGCCATGATTTTAAAAATGATGTGTCAAAAGGTTGGCAATAAAGAGACCTTTAAAAAGAGATATCACATGATACCCCTTTGATTTTAAACTTGTAGAAGTGATATTCACCCCCGTTTAGGGGTTGAAACTGCAGGGTGACCGATACGTTTACGTGTAAAATGTGTCCCTCAATAAATCTAAATTAACGAGTTTTTTGTCTTTTTTAATATTTTTTGTTATTTTTTGTGGATAGTTTTTAAATGAAAGCCCTGTATATACATATACATATATTTAGATAAACTAGATATGACATCAAATAGTTACAAATCCTTCCAATAGGTTGCGGAATTATTATATTAACATTAATTTTAATCGTACCTAAATTATTTGATTTAGCTATTATATTTTCACGGTACCGATGTTTTTTATGAACAGGATTTCCAATGAAAGTTGCTTGTCGAAGATATATCCAGTTTTGCACGACTTCACATACTTCCTTAATGTCATCTAGGTCGTTATAAGAAGCATCGAAAATTTTTATATTCTTTAGCGATGAAAGGATTCCTAGGGAGGTGATGTTATTGTGAGAAATATTTAGAACTTGTAGTGATTCCTGAAAAATGTTGACTTAGATTTGACAATTAATAATTAATGAATATGTTTATAACAGATTTTTTTCGAAAAAACCCTAAACATCTAAAACAATTAATTTATCTATCGCTTCTGATAGCATACGTTTAAAACTATAATATAATAAAAAATGTCTAAATGATGAAATCATCGAATTTCTTTTCAAATAGTATGCACCATTGGATAGAGGACTTTATATTTTTTAAGAGAGGAATAAATTTAAAGGGATTATAAGTTTTCGGAACACATCTTGTAAAAACCTGTTTTATTTATTCCAAGATCTGTTTTTTATCAATTTTTGAGTCTAGTAGTAAGTAATGTTAATTTTTTAATTGTACTAAATGAAAGTAAATAACTACAAACACATTATTTTTTTGCTGTTAGTTTCAAAGTTTTAAAAATTAGTTCGTTTCTTATCTAATATTACAAATCGAACCTATCCTAACCTATTATTACATATAAATACGGCGGTTTTATCAGAGAAAGAACGCATAGAAATAGTAATGGTGAGATACGATGCCACCAAGAAGCATATGCCTTATTTAATAAAGTTTATGTTGAAACAGTTCATGTAAGCAAAGTTGCGGTAAAATATTGGAAACCCCAGGATTAACCTAGGTGTAGGAGACCTTAAATGAAGCATGACACCAGGTGAAACACTTTATTACCATTACAAGAAAACCCTCACCCAACAAGAGCGGAAATTGCTTACCACGAACATGTAAGCCAGTAGTTTAATGCAAAAGATGATTCCTATCGCCGATTACAATTTTATCAAATTTTTATGCGCCAATATTGGGAGGAACCAAATTATAAATCACCTTGTGTTTATAAATCACTTTTTGTTTAAATGTTGCAATAAATTGTCACAATTGTCGATACTGGTTCCCAGATAGTCCCTACTACGCACAAATTATATACACCAACAGTCGATAAGAAATTAGTATTTGGACAAGCATAGTTAACAATAGATTGGTAGCACCTTGCTTTCTTTATGAAAATTTGACAGCTAACGATATTTTAAGCGGATATTTAAGTCAATTCCAGCATTCCCAGATCCCAAAAATGCACAACCATTAAATCATAGATAATTTTTCAAACAAGATGGGGCCTCGATATATTATTGTGTACAAGTAAGAATAATTCTAAATACAATCGAAGAAGGATGGCCGTCGTGGCTCAAAGATGACCAGATTTAATTCCAATTGATTTATTCTTGTGAGGCCATTTAAAGAACCGAGATTATTTTGATAATCTAGAAAATTTGCAGAATTTTATGTATTGTATCAGACAATAGCGAATGCTGTGACTTCCGAAATGAATCAAAACTCAGTTAATGTAGTTTATCATTGAGTGAGACTTTATCAGTATACAAACAGCAAACAATTTTCGTAAAATACATACATACATTATTTATTTTAATTAAATTCTATCAAAATTACAAATTATTATATAACCTCCTGATTTAAGTAACTAACCTAATGGAGTTATAATTTTCGTTGAGAAGAAAATTGATGACGTCACTACTTCTTCAGTTCATTACTAAAAAATTTACATATATATACATAGGCTATAAAGTCATTGTACCATATTAGTCATAATATTATTTAACGTACATAAGGTTTAATTTAAATTTAAACGCAAAACCGGAAAATACTATAAGAATTATGGAATAGATAAACCACAAATAAAAATTACTAACAAATAAGATATAGTAGTAGACTGAAATAGATGTTACAATTGTAATGACTTATGAAAATTGGTTACAGCGAGTTCAATATCCTCTATTAAAATAATAGTAATTACATATGATCTAAGATGTAAATTAAGAAAAGTAGCATATTTTAATCGTCATATTAATTCTTCAAAGAAAATATAAAATTTGCCGGGAGTTCGAAAGTCACGAGATTGGACTATAATTGCTAAATATTATCTTGCACCTAACTTGCAGCATACCGAAATTGGGGGCAACTAATCAGCTATAACCCAAAAGAAAAAAAATAATGAATAAGTGATTTAGCTGAACATTCCTTGTATATGGTGCTAAGTTTGCACAGGTCATAAAATAAGGTAAGGAATAAGAATTGGCAACCTAACACCATTTAATGGTACCCTTTCAAACCAATTTACTTAAGTATTGATATTAATACGGGGTATTGCAAATATTTATTTCTATAAATGCTACCGAGGTGCCGAATAGATACTAAATTGCCATTCTACAGCTTCGTTGCTTAAAAAAATATCACACAGCTTTTCATTGCGATATCAACAAATCCCTTCATGGAAATTATGCATTTAGACAATTGTGGTGCCACATGGAGTAGGTATTTATATAATTTAGTCAAGAGCGATTTGGACTCGCATATTAAGTGTTCCTTACCACCCTTCACATTTGTTTTAATGTATGTAAATCATAATGTAATGTTTTTATTTTCACACTCTTCGGGTTCAGTTCAGTTCTTGGATTTATTTATAAAAACACCATAACCACTATAACTTATTTCCACTACTTTAGCACAATTTATATTCGCAGAACTATTTGCCATTTATATTTACGATGCGGCAGTCGAATACTGAATGAATGCTTCCTCAGCTCTGCGTATTAATATATTTCTTCTCGGAATTCTCCAGAATGTTACAGAGCTGCCGGGACTAGACTAGATTCTTCGAGAATTACATCAAAGCAAGCGGCCGACGTCGATGCGTCAAGTGGCCGACGTCGATGCGCCAACCGACCGATATTTTCCGATTCTCAAAAATATCGGAGTAATGCCGCTTCCACGAATTGTCGGGAAAATTCACGTCACATTGCCCCCTCCTTAAGACCGTTTCGTCCCTGAATGTCCCAGAATCCTCCCTGGTGTGGCAATATTTGCAGCACTCTCCATTTCGACAATGGAAAGTTTGGTGGAACTAACAGTCAATGGTCTTCGAATCTGGGCTGCGAATATGAGACAAGATTCAAGGATGTTGATGCCACTCAATCGAAAGATAGTTTTAACCGACTTCAAAAAGAAGGAGTTTCTCAATTCGTCTGTATCCATGTTTTTTTATGTTTGTTTACCGATTACTCGCAAACGGCTCAAGGAATTTCGACAGTTTATACTGGATCCTGTTCCGGGGGATCGGGTCCCATATTTTTTTTATTAAAATAGCTTTTACCGTTTCTTCGAAAATGGGAAAAAACTATTTTATACCTATTCTCTTATACTCTATGCCTTGGTGGAGTCGTTGGTATTACAAATATGGAAAAAAATTATTCGGAACATGGGACAAATTGAAAAGAAATTGTATTAGTTCCGGGATATCCCGAAGTGGTCCGATATTTTTTTCAATAACATAGTTTGTACTGTTTCTTACAAAATCGGAAAAACCTTTTTTACAGACTTTCTTATACAGTAAACTTTGGTGGAGTCGCTTGTATTAAAAATATAGAAAAAAATTCTGTTCGAAACATAGGATATAATGAATTAAGAAGGAATTGGATTAGTTCCATAGGATCCCGAAGTGGTCCCACATTATTTTTCAATAACATAGCTTGTACCGTTTTTTCCAAATCGGGGAAAAGTTTTAACATTTTTATACAGTATGTTTTGATGGAGTTGCTGGTACTAATGTTCGGAAGTTAGGGTAAATTGAAAGTAAGATGAATTAATCAAAATAAATGTCAGTTAATATGTATATACACTCTATATTCATAAATGAAACGATTTCTTTTTATTAATATTTATATAATCATTTTTTTAACTGTAGACAAGGTTTGTCATCAAAGGGGACTTTTGAATACAAATTATCTTAATTTTAGTTAAAATCTAAAATTGTTATCAAATAGAAGTAATTAGAATTAAAAACTGCATCTACTTATGCCATTGCACTAAAAGTTGTATAATAAATATTTTTGTAACTTTTCCAACTATATACTAGGTTTAAAAATATATATCAATTTTGTTTAAATGTGAGATAACTTTATTTTTTTATAATATATCAGATTGTAATCAAGCACAGTTTATTAGAATTGAAAACTACATCCAAGTGTGCTGTATTATTAAAAATTGTAATAAATACAAAGTTGTTTGGAAATAAATCCAAATAAATGTCACTTAATCAACTTCAAGGTGGAGGTTCTCAGTTGATTTCTATATTCAGTGTTTCTTTATAGGTTGAGTTCAAACGGAAAAGGTTCTTATGAACATTATTTAGAGAAAAAAATATAATATCATAAAAATATTTGCGTCGTCGGAAACATATACTGTAATCATTACATGTCACTTTTTCAACTGTACCTATACGAAGTTTGACAGCAAATATGAATTTTGCTTAAAAGTAAAATGCCTTTATTTTTCATAATATACAAAATTCTTATCAAACAGGGGTAACAAGATTTATAAAATCCATCTAATTATACCACATGACTAAAAATTGTATAATAAATCTTCATGTCACTTTTCCAAATTGTGTACTATGTTTGATAGAGAATATAAATTTTGTTTAAGTTAAGTACCTTTATTTTGAATAAAAACTCAAATTGTTACCAGACAAAGTTAATTATAATTAAAAATTACGTCCTATTATGTTATATCAATTAAAATTGTATAACGATTTATTATATGATTCTGCGGAAGGGAGACTATTAAATCAATGTCACTATAATTAACAGAAGTAAAGAATGATGTACTCTGATTGTCTACAATATATAGTGGACGTTAGAATGACATACAATTTTTCTTAACACATATACATATATCTACAAAACAAGTTATTCTATTCAACAGGAAACGAGGTTGGTCAAACTAATAAATGAAAGTAAAATACCTTATGTTAGGCAACATCGAAAAAGTTAATTACATTTGAAAACTGCATCCAATTAAGCCGTTGCATCGACTTCATAAAAAGTATTTAATTGTTGTAGCAAAAGTATTTCATGCTTTTTAGTTAATTTTCTTTTGAAGTCGCTTTTGTTATTTTAACCGACTTCCAAAAAGGAGGAGGTTATCAATTCGTCGCGTATTTTTTTGTATGTATGTTACCTGATTTCTTCTATTATTGTAAACCATTTTGAATGAATATGGTCTTGTTTAATAGAGTATATATTGGGATTGGTGAAACTTCAAATTTGGGAAAATAATTCTATTGGTAAAGTGATGAAAATTGTGAATTAACACATACGTGCATGGAAATTGACCAATATCCCTAACATATTGGTCGATTTTTCAAAAATCTCTTATCAATGTGTATAGTTTTTTAACATCCCATCTACTAAAGAAGATCCCTAGGTGGTCTCATATACTTCCGAAAATTTCAATATTTTATCAAAAATTTCATCGAAGTGACGGACATTTCCTCATAAATATTTTAATTTCCACGTAATAGTGCGGGAATTGCAGGCACTGGAAATTTTAATTACGAATTTGAAAATTGTATATGTACATCTGAAGCATATAGGTAGTAAAGCATAGTATTTTCGGCTACTTGAATCAATGAGTACCAAGCTCGTTTTGTTTGTGAACCAGGCAAATACCTATTTAAATGAAAAATTTTCTATTTTGAGAAGACGGTGCTTTTGGTGTCACATTCTCCCGGCCTAATCAAGGTAAAGCCCTAAACTGCTATTTGGTGCTATTATACACAGGGTGTTTTGTTATAGCAAACAAAATCACAAAGTAAAGTGATAGAAGGAGTAGCATATAATGATGATGATTGAAATATGGAATGGAGTACAATGATAGTTACAGAAGGCAGTTAAAAACATTATGGTGGTGTATAGGCAGCCATATATACAGGATGGTTGAATATAGGGTGGAGTGGAAATTTGTTGGTCTAAAAATGTTGGAAAAAATGTAGAATTAAGATTATATAGCGTGATTAAAAAACTGTTATATGGCCATAAACAAATCAGATACAGGATGGTTGAAATATATGCTGGAGTTGAATTATATTTATACAGTGTGATTAGAAAATATTTATTTCATAGCCCATAAGAAGTTGCATATAGTACTCTCTTCGAGGTGTCATTACTAGATGTCGGTCTTACATCTCGAGTCTTCAAAGTTGCATATAGTGTAAAGAGGAATTAACGTTATACATGGTGATAATATAAAATGTTAAAAATTAAATAATTTATAGGGTAGCCCATAAGGACTTATATACTATGGTTGAAATATAGGATGGATTTGAGTATGGGATGGATTCTACTCCGTCTTATAATTTACAGAAGGCAGCTAACAAATTTATGGTTGTGGTTGGTATATAGGGTGGAGCGGAACTATCTATAGTTATACAGGGTTGTCAAGAAAGTTGAAAAAAGGTTACATGGCGTGGTCCATAAATCATATTTTGGGCTTAATAAGTCAAAGCGTACTAGTACATTTTGTTCGTAAACTATTACCTGTCAATTTAAATGAAAATGTATCATAGTGTAATGTTGGGGCTTTCGATGTTATCTGGTCCTGTCTATTAAGGTTATACATACAAAATAAAAAATAAAGAATCAAAACTACCCAAGTTCAAAAAACTACAAATTTGAAAATAAATTATTTTTAAAAAACTTCTACCTATAACTAAAAAGCTGAATATAATTATAACAAAATACAACTCTAGCAAATAAATAACACATTCAATGTTGTTAAGAAGAGCTGACACTTCTTCGGGCTTAACTTTAGTCCGGAACTTCGAAGTCGCCGAAAAACTTCCTCCAGGTTCTACACGTAGTCTTCAAGCGATCTTTCAACCACGATAATATCGTCAAGATGCACCAGGCATGTTTTCCATGAAAGCCCTTTTAACACTGCTTCCATCAGTCTTTCAAACGTCGTTGGAGCATTACACAACGCAAACGCCATCACTGTGAATTGGTAAAGTGCTGAGCCGATGGTAAAAGCTTTTCTCGGTCTTCTTTAGCAAGTTCCACCTGCCAATAACCACTCTTCAAGTCCAGCATGGAAAAGATCTTCGATCCAGCCAAAGTATCTAGGGTATCGTCTATTCTTGGGACAGGGTAGCTGTCTTTCTTTGTGGAGTGGTTTAATTGCCGATAGCCCATGCAAAAACAGGTCGAACCATCTTTCTTTTTAACCAAGATAACTGGAGAAGCCCAAGGTCTATTGGATGGTTCAATAACACCTTCTTCCTCCATTTCGCAGGCTATCCTGTTGGCTTCTTCGCTTCTTCTCTAGGCTAGCGGTAGTCTTCTCGCCGACTGTCGAATAGGTTGAGCGTCCCCAGTATTAACTTTATGTTTCACCAGATCAGTTAGTCCTCTTTTTCCGATCTCTACAACGAATATATCCTGGTAGTTTCTAACGATGTTACTCAATTTTGCTTTCTGGTTTGGATTTATATTCTTGGAAGAACCTGTTATGAGTTTTTCGAGCTCTTCAGATGGTTTACCTGGTGGTATTACTGTATGTTGTGTGCGTCTGACTACAGTGAAAACTGTTGAATTTTCACTTGAATTTTTTGCTATTGCCAATATTGTTTCACCAGGTTACTGGCTTCTTCAGAATAAAAAGTACAAAGTTCTACTGTGTTTATTTTAATATAAAATTAAACGAATTTTCACCAATTAAAGACAGAAACTATCATCGGTTCAACAATGCCCCAAAATTGTTCCTCTCGTTAACGCAACTGATTAATGGTTCAGGTTCATTACTCTTAGAGGTACAATCCCTTTGATACGAAACAGGGTCTTTCCCAGTGGGATTCCTCTGCGTACATTTCTGTCGTAAAGTTCTTGATCAAACATCATTCCTGTTTCAGCTTTAGCTTTCCCCTCTAGGCAAGCATCTACAATAATTTCAGCTCTTTCCAGAACATTTACATCCTCTGCCAGGACTCCTCGAACATTATGTGGTCTTTCCTATGAAGCACCACTTCTTCGTCATTCACTCGCAGAATTCTATCTTTAAGGTTTGACTGGAATCCCTTGGAGCTCATGACATCCATTCCAATGATGACTTCGTCTTCGATGTCTGCCACTAATGTCCGATGTTGCAATGTTGGATTTCCCAAGACCACTTCAACCTCTATTTGACCATGGATTTTCGCTGCTTCTCCTGTCGGTGTTCGCAGTTGCCATTTTGATGGTTTTATCATTGTCTAGTCTTAAACAATGTTGGGCTTTATGACAGTCGCACCAGTATCCAGCAGCATTGCACATTGCTTCTTATTAATAAGGCCATCTACAAAGACACTGTTAACGGAGTTGTGTAGCGAAGCGACATATGCGTTGACACTTCCGTCATCTCAGTAGTCTTTTTTCGGTAAGTATTTTCTCTACTATATTCTTATAGAGGCTTCCTCATTTCCGCTATCTTCTGGCTCTCCTTCAATGATTCGAACTCAGCCCTGACCTCTACAGGTATTTTTCGCAGCCTCGAATTCCAGCGCTCGAGCCAGTGCATCCACTAATTGAGTCGGTCGAGCTAGGGTCAGTACTTATCTGTCTTCGTGGTCCCGAAGTCCATCCAAAAACCCTTGCATTGCTAATCTTTCTATCACATTTTCCGGTGTTGCTGGATAGGCAAGAGATATCGTGTTGGTCTTTTCCTGCAATATTCACAACATCCCTGTTTATTGGGAGCTGGATTCGGTGGAGGTTCAACATTCACTTGTCTTGGTAAATTTAACATAGTTGCTCTTTTTGTAACATAGTTTTTTACCAAAGCTAATCCCAATTGTCTTAGAAACAATTTCTGGCATTTGGACTCAGGGGCATTGTTTGTTCTGTAAATGACCCGGCTACATTTAGCATTCGATAAAATATTACTAACGGCCATGTTAGAGTATTTCTTGACTTATTATATGACGAAATCATTTTGTCGACCATATCAACACCACATTTTGTAGTATTGTAAAAACTAATGATTTCGGGTTTCTGAGCATCACTCGTCGTGACATCTATTATATCGTCTCGATGGAAGGAAGATATCATTAGAATATTTTTATTTGTTTTGGGAACGTATAGGATGTTAAAGTCATGTTCTTTCCATATCCAAACATAATCGAAGGAATAAGTCTGTGTTTATGCTCTTTAAAAACCTGTGGTATACCTCTTACCCGTGCATTGAGTGTTCCTACAATTGTAGGTCTGTGTTGGCTTAGAGCTTCTTCAGTAAGGGAGACACTGTTAAACTACCGGTCCATAGTGATATTTTGTTCTAACTGTGATATGTGATCAAACATTCTAAGAGATACTGCTTTAGTTGCACTGTCCACCTGAAATCGCTCATCTGGCTGCACACCAACATAAATTTCCAACTCTGATGTATAGAAAGAAAGTTCGAGCGTCAACCAAAGAAAAGATTTTTATCCCGTACTTATTGGGTTTTTTTGTCATTAACATGCGAAAAGCACATCTACCGCCAAAAGCAACAACATTTCGTCCAAGGTAAGGTACTCCCATACTGAATAATAACTTTTGCACTTTCTATTTCAAAAATATCCTTCATGGGAGCCAATTTGTCTATTGTTTGCCTTGCTGCTCGTGTAGTTGTATCGACAAATCTAATGACTCTCTTAAGAAACCGGAATCTCATTTGTGACATAGATGCTACGAATATCTCCGATCCCATTCCATCTTCACTCCAATACTCCTGCAGACGTTGTCTTGCTGCTCGCAAGGTAGAGTAAGCCAAAAAAGCACTTCATTTCTATTTTTGCGATCGAAGCGGCATCATGTGGATCCTGATATCTGTCTGCTATGTTTTGAATATACAAATTTGTGCTTCTTACCACAATTTCTAAGATGTCATCAGAGAACAGATTTCATATATCAACAAGTGTTTTTGCATTTTTTGCTTCGTGAAGAGGCCCAGGTAAATGCATAATAATATTCTCTTTTATTGTGCGAACATTCCGAGGAAATCCTAATTTTCTCCATCTGCGTAATTTTTTTTTTCAGTCTCAGATTCCATCCCTTCTGTATCTTTTTGGTCATTCCCTTCACTTTCAAAGTCATTGTCAGTATCAGTTTCATGTTCACTAAAAAGTTCATGATCTGTATCTAATACTGAACTGTTTGAGTCTTCAGCTACTTTCTCGTCAGTTGCTTCCTCATCAGTTAGGACAGTTTCGTAAAGGTTCTTTAGACGTTCAATCTCCCTTTCAAACAAATTCATTTCTATTATTTAGCTCTGCAATATAACGTGTCTGACATAACAATATTTATAACTGTATGAAAATACTGTACCTGGTAATAACATAAAATTAGTACTAATTGTTATGGTATATATCTGATAACTATACACTGTACGTCCGTCCACACGACTGTTTTCTTGGTGCAAACTAGCAAAACGGGACAGGGATTAAAAAACAATCAATATGTTTGGAAGAATCCCCAGATTATGAACTAAAATAATTCAGTAAATTTATCAGAGATGGTGCCTTATGTATGATTAGTAATTAATTACATTTTTGTATGGGTTAAGTCTATGAGTGCAAGCAGTATTGAAGTCGTTTTTTTACATTTTTTTTAAATTTACTAAAAAACATTTTTTTGATGGGATCCAAAATCGATGTTCAGTATGTTAAAATGTCTAGAGTACTTGTGCGCCGAATGTATCGCCATAGGATGCACCTGACATCTAAGGGGCACAAATGAAGTTCAAGATCGACGAGTAAGACTTATGGCTTTTAGAGACCGATTTTCGATAATTCGAAGTTTCTCTGATGAGTAGTTAGGAGAACAAGCCCATCTTGTTAAGTGTCTCAACAGTTTACCGCCGTATAAGTTCTTTTGGACTGCAGCATTATCGAACCTACCTTATGCTACCTCTGACCGCTGAGCATCAACAGCAACGCCGTCAGTGATGTCAGGTCGTCTCGATTCTGTTTGGGTGGACAAGATGGCGTGAAGAGGAAAATATTTGATCAGTGTGTTCTACCAGTACTGACATGCATTAGTCATTCTGAAAACCGAACTTACAAGAAAACGTCTATGGAAAGATGCATGATAGGAATAGCAAGAAGACATCGCAAGAGAATAGAGTGGATAAGGAACAAGACCCAGGTAGTATATGTTATCCACAGAGTGAAATCTGTGAAAAGGCACTGGTCAACAAAAATCACACTATGATATCTTAGGGGTTTCAAGAGACCAAAGAAACGCCCTAATGTAAGATGGGATTATGATATCACGAAAACAGCAGGCATTACCCGCTCCCAAAAAGCGTACAAAGAGCAACATGGAGAGAAATCCCATTGTTGGTAGTAAACAATGGAAAAAAAATTAATTTAGGGAATGTTATACTTTTGAAGTACAGGTGGCAATTAAATCAAGGAACAACAAAAAAAGAAATTACAGTTTTTACAAAACTTGGTCACTATTTTGAAAACCTTAGCATTGGGGAAGTGAAATATGAATAAGCGAATCAATATATGCAGGAATGAAGATTGGAAAGTTAGTAATTAAAACGTTAGATGAATTATGCTACAAAAACTATAAATACGCGACAGGGCACGTCTTACGGGGTATTCAGATTTTAGGAGTGTTAAAGTAAACTTAGTTCGGGGTTAGAAATTTAACTGTCAGAAAGTTTATAAAGAGAGTAGTTAAGTCAAGGCGCAGATAGAAAACAGTATTGGTTTGAGATTGTAGTAAAGTGTTAAAGAAAGCAGGCAGAGTAAGGATCAGGCAGATAAAGAAGCAGAAAACAAGCAGATATTGGAACTCGATTCTAAAGAAAGCAGGTGTACGGAGAAGCGGTTTGAAGTAGCAGTCAAATTAAGCAGAAATTTCAGCAAAAGCCAGTCCACACCAATAGAACAAATCAAGAGGATAAAGTAGTTGATGCTTTAAGAGAAACTTAAAGTTATAAAGTAATACAATTTAGCAGTAAAATTAAAATTTTCCCATACGGTGCTCAAAGTTATTTAAAATACTAGAACTTACAATTGCTTTTCATTCTTTGGGAAATATACATTTTTAGTATAGGGCCTTTAAATTAATAAATTATATTTGAAAAAGCATTGTGTTTTAAAATTTATTTTGAGATTAAAAGAACCATTCGTTTTGAACAAATCTTTTTAGACTAATTCTTTGATTATTGAGTGGCATTTGATATTTCTGATTTTTTATTATTATTGAGTTGCATTTTGAATTTCACATGATTGTTTCGAATACAATATGAAAGTTATATTACAAAATATATTTATGGACTGACAACAGTCGATAGAATGTAAAAAAACTTCAGTCTATAGCCGGAACAAGAAGAAGTTAATAGATCAATTCAAAATATATATTAAAATATCTTTTCGCTGACTTCAACTTTTATTAATTCATAAATTATAATATTTTATTTTGTCCAGTTAGTTTTAATTTCAATTTACATTTAATTATATGTCCTAGTTTAAAAGTGTTAATTTTTTGATTTTGTTTTGTTTTGAATAAAATAATTTTTTTAAAAAGTCTAAAGATATTAGATATATATATATATATATATATATATATATATATATATATATATATATATATATATATATTAATACTCCATCACGTTAGTTACTGTGGACTTATTATAATATATATTATAATTTGGAAGTTCAAAATTACTTACTGTTAGATTTATTTAATTTTATTTAATAATGGATTCCGTGATGTTTACAATGACTACATATTATTAAACAAAATCATCCGCCGGAGTCTGTCTGTCTGTCTGTTTACGATAAACTCAAAAACCACCGCACCGCACCGATTTTCATGCTGTTTTCACCAGTGGATAGAGTGGATCTCGAGGAAGATTTTAGTATATAATTTGTTAAGTTTTTATGTAAATTGGCTAAAATATAACGATATTTGTTGGAGGTGTCGGGAAAAAACAAGACGTCTGGGAACTTTCAATGAAAATGCTGCCTAAACCCTTTGAGATATCACTAAATAATGTATGGTGGAATTGTGTATCTTATAGAGATCTACAAAAAAGTCCGGGACGGCCTATGTCTATCTCATAAGGATAACATGCTATACTCATTTTAATACTTAAAAAAATCGGCAATAATAAAGCGGTAATCGGAACACTATTTAGACAATTACGTTACTAATCCTTATCATTTTAAATACGTTAGTTGGCTTGAGCATTTCATGAAGAATATGTCTTCCCTTACACCATGCAAATTAAATGAATACCTCAGGAGATATAGCAAAATCAAAATATGCAATAGGCAACGAAATTAATTCCGTGTCGCTGTGATTCGATCGGGCCAGTCGGACTCCCTTAACCCCGCGCCTTGCGTCCGAGCTGTAGATGTTACTCCACGTAGTAAAAAGGCCCTACTTCTTTCAGTAGTATGCGTAATTTTCAAGGTATACCTTATGAAACATTTCAAGGACTTTGTAAAACAATGGGTCTGTTAAATCGTCATCAGGTGAATGATGACGATAGCAGATACACAGCTATTGAAACGTTGTGAGATCAACCACTTCAAGACGATGGAAGTCCAAGGAAACTTCGAGGTATAGTTACATTGTCTACCAACTTCAGACTAACATAAAAACACATAGTATTTATTTCTAAGTGTTTAAAAATTGCAATAAATTCAAAATTATTTCTTACGCAGTGCAGTGATAAAAATTTAATTTTGGCATAGCGTATGATGGTAAAGGGCTGAAAAGCTAAACTTTCATAAATCAATCAAGCCCATACAAAATATTTATTCACTATGATTATACAAGATATAATCCATAAAAAGTCTAAATTTGAGTTTTATATTTTTTTTACAGTTAGGGTTAGTTTTCACCACTGAAATAATCGATATAGGTTCAATATGTATTTGGTAGCCAATTTTTAATTTTTTTAAGATTCAATGTGTGAACTATATAGTACTGATGTTTCTTATTTTTATGGGAAGTAAAAGAATTAAAAAGTAATGCTCGGCACAAGGAAAATAAGGTTTGCAATATTGAGAAAATAACAAAAATTAATTGCACACTATTATGACCATCTAAAGTTGTGGAGATATTATGTATTGGGATCAAACATTAGCTGTTACAGTAAATATAAGAAAGAATGTATTCAGGCAGTAATGGAAGCAAAGGTTTCTAACTTACCGTTAAAGCCATAATAGAACGCGGATCGAAACAAAGTGAGGCGCCTTCCGGAATATATTGCTTTTCTAAGTGAAGTTCCTCCATCCGAATGTTATTCGTTAATCCCTCCAAAACACTAATATTGTTATGTCCAATATAAAGTTTCTTCAGTTTTTTCAAATACGAAAGATTTTCGATAATGTTTATTTGATTATTTTGTAAGTAAAGGCTCACCAAATTTGTAAAACCGCTCAAATTTTCCATTTTTTCAATTATATTTCCATATAAGTATAAGACAAAAATATCCTTGGTTTTATTTAATTTTGGCTAAAAATAAAAAACTATACCTGCTTGCATTTTATTTTAATTGTACACTCACTATTGACTTTAAACTTTTCTCTTGAAGATACAAGTGCGAAGATCGTTTTTTATTAGCTGCTGGGGCAGATTTTATTGACTTCGTAAGATCTTTCATATTTTCCGGAATGTAGTAATGTCAACATTGTCACTTCTGGCAGAGAATTCAATTTATACGATCGTATCCCGCTTAGTTTTATTTTATTGATACTTTTCTCAGCAACGCACTGCCAATAAATAGTTTGATCAATATACATGTGAATCACGCTGGACTGTTATAACACGGTAATAAAATATAGTCAGTTTCCAATTTGAAATGAACGATACTGAATACAAATATCGATTTAATGAATATTCAGATAATCTTTAACCTTTAATGTGTTTTTCAGACCTACCCTGGTTTCTATAGAGTAGCTGATTATAAGATTCCTTTAATATACGCTTTAAATACATGTGTATATATATATATATATATATATATATATATATATATATTATAATAGACTGTATGAAAGTGTAATTGAATTTAATTTAGAATTTATAATTTATAATTTTTTTATCTCAGGGTCTTTTTCGCTTGGGTTCAAATCTTTAGATGTAAAATAAATAAATAAATTTTATACTTATCTTGTATATCTTACAAGTATCTATTTCTCTATTTCTATTTCTCCTCAGGTTCACTTATACTTTTTAAAATTTTAAAATTATATTTGCACTTTACTTTTTTTTATTTTAAATTTTAAATTACTAATAATCAAATTCCCAAATTTTCAATTAGGTTACAATTTATTTAAAATTTTCCACAATACAATACTGATACAAGCTTTCTTTCAAAACAAAATAAATTTCCTGTCACTTAAATATTATTAAATTTCTATTAAATTGTGTTACAAAAATATTTTGATCATTCAATTACAGATATTTATTATTCTCAAAATTGTAAAACCTTTATTATTATCACTGATTGATTAACTTTTTTTATAATCTCTTTATTAAACAATGTTTCAAAAACTCACTGTTGTCGTTTTCCTATTCTCTCATCTAGTTGTTGAACTTTATTAAAATTCCAAAATTTTGAATACTTTACTGGTACAATTTACCTCTCAATTGAATTTCTCGTGCTGGTTTGCAATTGGTTTTCTCCAAATACTTTTGATTTTTAAATTTTTATACCATTCATACCATCATCTTCTTATTCTCAACCATTTATAAAATTATTTTTTTAATTCGCCTTTTCAAATTAATTTAAATTAAAATTTGCATGTTACTCTTCTATCTCTGATATGGAACATTAAATTTGTTTTATATCATAGGACATTAACTTCGTTGTCATGGAAACTGAATTTATGAGAACGAGAATTTTTAGAACCTATCTGCTCGACGCTGGACGATCAAAAGGGATTTGTCAATGTCATATTCAAAATCTACACAAATTTCAACTTAAATTTCAATACATTTTACTCTCATAAATTTTATCCAAATCATTTAATTCATATTTTCAAAAACATTGAGTTGACATTTGCCACCTGTTACCACCAGTCATTTAACAGGTACTTTAAAAAAATTGGATTTTATTAAAATTTAGACTTTATATCTTTTGAACTATTTAATTTTTATAAACTATGCTCTAAGCTTCATATACTATTCTAAATTTCTTTACTGTTCCATCATTTCTGAATACTTATAACGGTTTTTATAATTTTAACATTTCAATTCTCTATTTACTTAACAAATTTATGTATTTAAAACTTAATTTTGATCTAAAATATGTTATATTCAATGTTCTCATGGCCTAATATGTGATCTATACATATTCTACAAACTCTACAGTGATTTTACAAGTGAATTTAACCTTTTAATGTTTGACCTAATTTATGAGTCCCTGCATAGATTTCTTTATGTAAGTATTAAAATTTTATTAAAATCTGCATGATATAATATCTAACTTTATATGCCACCGTTTATCCTCTCAACAATTTGCTTTTGAAACATTTTTTTACATTGTTTGTATTTTTAGGTTAACTCTATAATATGATTCCTGCAATTTTATTTTTTTGTTATATATGTATGCATTTTCTTTACATTATTCCAATTATTTAACTATTCAAATTGCTAAAATTTTTATATTATTTCATATCTGTTTAAATCCATTACAAATTTCCCCAAAATTTTACATAATAAATTCTTTTAGTTTTAACTTAAGAATTTATTTTGCTGAAATTTTCCAATAATTCCTTAATATATATATTTTTTAACCTTTTTATTTATTAATTTTTTTCTTCAATTTTTAGCTATCAAGAACATCAACTTTAATAACAAATAAGATTGTGAACAAATTAATTATGAACTACTAACAAATTAACAAGACAACTCAATAAACTCATATAAACACATCAACTGATGAACTCTCAACAAATCTACAACTACTAGCATAATTATTTACAATCTTATCCAAGATATGCTGTTCAAACTTTTTCATTTCTGGAATCAACATTCTTAGTAAGTTACTTCGCTTATCATGTATCGTTCTTATTTTATTTTTTTAACAGACTCTTTTTATTTTAAATCAAATCATTAATAAAATCTTTATTTCTTCCCTCTAGTTATATCAAGACTTCATCTGGTTCTTCCCTAGTATTTCATCATTGAAGATTATAAAATTCTACAAACATGTTATTAATTTTAAAAATATTTTGACTTGTATTCATTGATATTATAATAATATTTTTCCATATTGTCCTTGTTTAATTGTAAATTTAAGTTGTACATATTTTCATTAATTTAAGTTATTTATGCTTTTAGTTCATAAGTCTCCTCTTCTCTTTTTTTATTCTACTCAACAATCTCATCTTTCCTTTTCTTCTAATTTATTTGCTTCCATTCCATCTCCATACTTTCTCTTGCTATTTTTATAATTCTTGGCTACAGGATAAATTATATTTCTTCATATATTACCACATTTTTACCACATTATTTATTTATTTCAACTCCTTATCTATACCTTAGTACCTTTTATTTCATCATTATTTCATACCTTCTTATAATTATTTTATTTTAACCGCATTTATATCCTGTTTCTTATTGCCTACACTGTCTCCGCACAAATCATTCACTGTCTAAGAACTTACCTATCCATTATCTACATTCTTATTTATCTTATTCATTTTTACTCTGAACATATATTTTTAAATTTCTTCACTTCACTTCTTTTTAATTATTTATTGTTGTTTTTCTATTTATATTTTGTACAATATGGATTTTAATTACTTTATTTTATATATAATATTTAAAAATACTATCAATGTTGTATATTCCTTTGATCTTCTTTGTCTTGATGTCCACTAACTCATAACTGTTCACTCCATCTTTAGTTTTTACCATATTAGTTCTGATTATGACGATACTTCCTTACGATGAACCTTTACTTATTTTCCATTTGCTTTTTTTTATCTTGATCTTTTATTAATTTTCATTTCCATGTTCCTGTGCTAATCTTGGTCTTTCATCCATCCTTCCTAATCTATATTGATATTTTATATTTTTTCCTGGTTTTCCAGTTTACTTTTGGGTTTATTCCCCAGTAATATATTGTGTTCTTATGAGTTTCCCCACAAAACTTTCCACATTTTTCCATATACCTGCTCATCTTCATATATCCTTCCTCATACTTCTTATTATTAATGCTTGGTTTCATGTATTCTGTCTGATAATTAATTCATTTTACTCATTATTGTTACCAAAAATCGTATTTTTCCCCACTGTAAATTCATTTTCATTTCATTTTTACTTCCATAATTTATATATTTTTCTATTAACTTCAACTTTTCATATAATTTCACTTTTCTGCTATGTTCTAGTATAACCTCTTCATTTTTCATTTGTGTTCCTTCTTTTGCCTGATTACTTTGAATTTTAACTTCTTCCCCAAATTTTGCTCTTTCTTCTAGGGTTGTCCCTATAACTTGTTTGTCTTGCTCTTCTTGTAATGTGATATTTTCATATTTTTCTTCAGCCTTGTCCAAATTTGAATCACCTTCTTGGTTTTCTTGACCTTTAAATCGTTCTATAAATTTTTTTCTTCTTTGTGTCATATGATTTTTCATGTCTAGTACTGATTGTTTAATATTATTCTCCATTGTTTTTCTATTTTCATACATTTCATTTTTAAAATCTTCTAGAGTCTTCTCCATATTATCTTCTTTCAATTGTTTATAATTTGCATCCATTCTTGAGCTTATTTTTCCCATATCTTGTTTTAAATCTGCCATATTAGAATATACATTTCCTATTTCTTGTTTTAAACTTTTATCCATTTTTAAACTCAAATCCTGTTTAATGTTTTCCATTTCTTGTCTTAATATTTGATTATTTTCATCCATTCTTGAACTTAATTTTTGATTATCTTGTTTCATATCTGAATTGAATTTATCCATTTTTGAAATTAATTTTTGATTTTCTTGTTTTAAATCTTGTTTTAAATCTGAACAGAAATCTTGCATCATTCTCTTCATCATTTCCATCAATTGTAGATTACCATCAGATTCAATACTTGCATTTCCTTCTGATCTTGATTCTTCTGGTTGTCCTTCTACTACCACATGCTCTGACATTATTTGGATGTTTTGTTCCCCCATTTCTTCTTTAATTTGAATTCCTTCTTGTCTGTCTTCAGTTTCCTGTATATCGTGCTCCGTTTCTTCAGACACGAATTCCTTTTGAGTTTCCGTTTCTGGTACTTGAATATCTTGTGCTTGTAATTCACTTTCTGGTGCTTTAACTTGTTGTATTAGTGGTTTCTGAAGTTCTTCATTTGGTTCTTCCATAATTTGTTCATTTTTAATAATTGATGTTATCGGCAATTCAAATTTTACTTTATTATCCTCGACTTCCTGTATATTAACCTCTTCAGTTGTTCTCATTTGTGTTTCTTGTTGACTTTCAGATTCAATATCATCCTTTGAATTTACATCAGTATTATTGCTTGGTATTTTGTCAATCATATTTACCGATTTTTCTTCTTGTATCTTGTTAATGTTGTCTAATTTCTTTGTTATTTTCTGGCCAAAATCTTGCATTTCCTGAATCCAAATTTCTTTTGTTTCCCTCTTATCTTCTCCTGTCTTTTGTTGTGAATTGTTATAGATTTCTTGCTGTGGTGCTCTTTGGTTTCCTGTGTCCTTTATCTCATCTTCATTCCTTTGATACCTCCCATAGTCATTACCATATCTTCTGAAACTTCTTTCACTATTATATCTCTTTCTGTTGTAATTATTTAAATTAAAGTTATTGTACTGTCTTCTGTTATAATCCATTCTTCTTTGCTCCATTTGACTTCCTTGATGATAATATTCTCTTGTGTTTTGTCTTGATGTATTATTTCCTCTTAGCCATTGAATCCTTCCTAGATACTTGATAAATTAATCCATAGTTGTTATATTTTGCCAGCATACTGTGTTAGCAATACCCTCTTCAAAATGACGGGATATATGCGTCACAATTTCAGACTCTGTCATGGGATCATTTAAATATTTTACATGGGTTACCAGATTTAAAACATACTCAACCATACTTTTTCCTCCTGTTGGATTGTACTTGCCAAAGTATAGTCTTTCTCGATACCTTATTTGTTTATCAATTCCCCAGAAATATTCCTTGAATGCGTTTTCAAATTCTTCGAATGTATGTAAGTCCATTTCAGTTGCTGCGAACCATATTCCAGCCCTTTCTGTTAAAATTCTCTCTTAACTTCATTGAAATTTCCCATGTGCCCAAATTGCCTTTTCACAATTTTGATAAACGCGCATGCATGCAAAACTGAGTTTTCCCCATTAAATTTTATACCCAGGTCTACTTTTTCTAAGCCCCACGTTTGGTCGACAATTTATAATAGTCTCTTTCCCAAATTTATAATAAATAAATAAACTTTATACTTTTAAAATTTTTAAATTGCTAATAATCAAATTTCCAAATTTTCAATTAGGTTAGAATTTATTTGAAATTTTCCACAATACAATACTGATGCAAGCTTTCTTTTAAAACAAAATAAATTTCCTGTCACTTAAATATTCTTAAATTTCTATTAAATTGTGTTACAAAAATATTTTGATCATTCAATTACAGATATTTATTATTCTAAAATTGTAAAACCTTTATTATTATCACTGATTGATTACCTTTTTTATAATTTCTTTATTAAACCATGTTTCAAAAACTCACTGTTGTTGTTTTCTTATTCTCTCTTCTAGTTGTTGAACTTTATTAAAATTCCAAAATTTTGAATACTTCACTGGTACAATTTACCGCTCAATTCAATTTCTCGTGCTGGTTTGCAATTGGTTTTCTCCAAATACTTTTGATTTTTAAATTTTTATACCATTCATACCATCATCTTCTTATTCTCGACCATTTATAAAATAATTTTTTTAATTCGCCTTTCCAAATTAATTTAAATTAAAATTTTCATGTTACTCTTCTATCTCTGACATGGAACATTAAATTTGTTTTATATCATAGGACATTAACTTCGTTGTCATGGAAACTGAATTTATGAGAACGAGAGTTTTTAGAACCTATCTGCTCGACGCTGGACGATCAAAAGGGATTTGTCAATGTCAGATTTCTTATTTATGTGATTTAATCTGCCACCTGCTATTTCCATTTCCGCTTCTATTTATTTTATTAATTTCCAACTGTTTTCTTTTTAAATCATATTCAAAATCTACACAAATTTCAACTTAAATTTCAATACCTTTTACTCTCATAAATTTTATCCAAATCATTTAATTCATTTTTTCAAAAACATTGAGTTGATATTTGCCACCTGTTACCACCAGTCATTTAACAGGTACTTTAAAAAAAATGGATTTTATTAAAATTTAGACTTAATATCTTTTGAACTATTTAATTTTTATAAACTATGCTCTAAGCTTCATATACTATTCTAAATTTCTTTACTGTTCCATCATTTATGAATACTTATAACGGTTTTTATAATTTTGACATTTCAATTCTCTTTTTACTTAACAAATTTATGTATTTCAAACTTAATTTTGATCTAAAATATGTTATATTCAATGTTCTCATGGCCTAATATGTGATCTATATATCTTCTACAAACTCTACAGTGATTTTACAAGTGAATTTAACCTTTTAATGTTTGACCTAATTTATGAGTCCCTGCATAGATTTCTTTATGTAAGTATTAAAATTTTATTAAAATTTGCATGATATAATATCTAACTTTATATGCCACCTTTTATCCTTTCAACAATTTGCTTTTGAAACATTTTTTTACATTGTTTGTATTTTTAGGTTAACTCTATAATATGATTCCTGCAATTTCATTTTTTTGTTATATATGTATGGATTTTCTTTACATTGTCCCAATTATTTAACTATTCAAATTGCTAAAATTTTTATATTATTTCATGTCTGTTTAAATCCATTACAATATATATATTGTATTTCCACTTTGACCAATTATAAAATTGGCACACAACGTAAGGAGCTCAAAAATTAGTTGGTCCTATATAGTATAAAATATAATTATAGTTAGATTTAAATAAATAAATAAAAAAAAGAATCAAAATAAATTTCCAAATAAATATAAAGCAAACTCTGTGGTAATTTGATTGGATATAGATAAGGTAAAAAGGTAAGAATATTTGAAATTATAAAAGTAGTGATTTTTGCAATTTCGAAAGATTTGGTGGGAAATGTATAAAAAAAACCATACAAAATAAAGAAACAATATAATTTATAAAGAAAAACAATAATAATAAATTTGATTAATATATAACAATAAATAAAGAAATTGTGTTGAAAGTAATTTATTAAAATGGTAAAAACTAGAGCTACAAAATCAGTGGATAATCCAGAAGAACATATGTCTGAAGAAATGGAGCAGAATATGCAGGGAACAGAAGATAGACAAGAAGGAATTGAAGGAAGTGAAGAGTAAATCGAAGAACAAAATATTCAAATCATTTCAGAGCATGTGGTAGTAGAAGGACAACCAGAAGAAACAAGATCAGAAGGAAATACAAGTATTGGATCTGATGGTAATATACAATTGATGGAAATGATGAAGAGAATGATGCAAGATTTCAGTTCAGATATAAAACAAGATTTAAAACAAGATAATCAAAAATTAAGCTCAATAATGTATAAAAGTTTCAAACAAGAAATAGGAAATGTAAATTTTAATATGGGTAATTTGAATACAAGAATGGATAATGTAAGTTTAGAAATAAAACAAGATATAGGAAATGTAAATTCTAATATCGGGGATTTAAAACAAGATATGGGAAAAATAAGCTCAAGAGTGGATGAAAATTGTAAACAATTGAAAGTAGATATGGAGAAGAATCTAGAAGATTTAAAAAAATGTGGAAAGTTTTGTGGGGAAACTCAGAAGAACACAGTTTATTACTGGGGAATAAACCCAAAGGTAAACCAGAAAAAAAATATAAAAATATCAATATAGATCAGGAAGGATGGATGAAAGACCAACATTAGCACAGGAACATGGAAATGAAAATTCATAAAAGATCAAGATAAAAAAATAAGCAAATTGAAAATGAGTAAAGGTTCATCGTAAGGAAGTATCATCATAATCAGAACTTATATGGTAAAAACAAAAGATGGAGTGAAGATCAAAGGAATATACAACATTGATAGTATTTTCAAATATTATATATAAAATAAAATAATTAAAATCCATATTGTACAAAATATAAATATAAAAACAACAATAAATAATTAAAAAGAAGTGAAGTGAAGAAATTTAAAAATATATGTTCAGAGTAAAAATGAATAAGATAAATAAGAATGTAGATGATGGATAGGTAAGATTGTAGACATGAATGATTTGTGTGGAGACAGTGTAGGCAATAAGAAACAGGATGATAACAAGTATTTCAAAATATGGTGAATATAAAAATTAATATATGATATAAATGCGGTTAAAATAAAAGAATTATAAGAAGGTATGAAATAATGACGAAATAAAAGGTACTAAGGTACAGATAAGGAGTTGAAATAAATAAATAATGTGATAAAAATGCGGTAATATATGAAGAAATATAAATTATCCTCTAGGCAAGAAGTATTAGAACAGCTATCAAAAGTATGGAAATGGAATAGAAGCTAACAAGTAAATAGTGGGAAAGATGAAAGTGTTGAGTAGAATAAAAAAAAAAGAGAAGAGGAGACTTATGAACTAAAAGCATAAATAACTTAAATTAATGAAAATATGTACAACTTAAATTTAAAATTAAACAAGGACAATATGGAAAAATATTATAATAATATCAATAAATACAAATCAAAATATTTTTAAAATTAATAACATGTTTGTAGAAATCTTATAATCTTCAATGATGAGATACTAGGGAAGAACCAGATGAAGTCTTGATATAACTAGAGGGAAGAAATAAAGATTTTATTAATGATTTGATTTAAAATAAAAGAGTCTGTTAAAAAAAATAAGAACGATACATGATAATCGAAGTAACTTACTAGGAATATTGGTTCCAAAAATGAAAAATTTTTGAACAGCATATCTTGGAGAAGTTTGTAAATAATTATACGAGTAGTTGTAGATTTGTTGAGAGTTCATCAGTTGATGTGTTTATATGAGTTTATTGAGTTATTTCTTGTTAATTTGTTAGTAGTTCATAATTAATTTGTTCACAATTTTGTTTGTTATAAAAGTTGATGATCTTGATAGCTAAAAGTTAAAGAAAAATTAATAAATATAAAATGTTAAAAAATATAGATATTAAGAAAGTATTGGAAAATTTCAGCAAAATAAGTTAAAACTAAAAGAATTTATTCTATAAAATTTTGCGGAAATTTGTAATGGATTTAAACAGACATGAAATAATATAAAAACTTTAGCAAATTGAATAGTTAAATAATTGGGATAATGTAAATAAAATGCATACATATATAACAAAAAAAGGAAATTGCAGGAATCATATTATAAATAGAGTTAACCTAAAAATACAAACAATGTAAAAAAAATGTTTCAAAAGCAAATTGTTGAAAGGATAAAAGGTGGCATATAAAGTTAGATATTATATCATGCAAATTTTAATAAAAGTTTAATACTTACATAAAGAAATATAAGCAGGGACTTATAATTAGGTCAAACATTAAAAGGTGAAATTCAATTATAAAAATCACAGTAGAGTTTGTAGAACAACACCAAATAAAACATATTTTAGATCAAAATTAAGTTTTAAATAGAGAATTGAAATGTCAAAATTATAAAACCTGTTATAAGTCTTCAGAAATGATGGAACAGTAAAGAAATTTATCATAATAAATGGAACGTAGAGCATAGTTTATAAAAAGTAAATAGTTCAAAAGATATAAAGTCTAAATTTTAATAAAATCCAATTTTTTTAAAGTACCTGTTAAATGACTGGTGGCAACAGGGGGCAAATGTCAACTCAATGTTTTTTTAAAATATGAATTAAATGATTTGGACAAAATTTATGAGAGTAAAAGGTATTGGAATTTAAGTTGAAGTTTGTTTAGATTTTTTGATATGATTTAAAAGGAAAATCGTTGGAAATTAATAAAATAAATTGAAGCGGAAATGGAAATAGCAGGTGGCAAAATAAATCACATAAATAGGAAATCTGACATTGACAAATCCCTTTTGGTCGTCCTATGATATAAAACAAATTTAATGTTCCATGTCAGAAATAGAAGAGTAACCTGAAAATTTTAATTTAAATTTATTTGGAAAGGCAAATAAAAAAATATTTTTTATAAATGGTCGAGAATAAGAAGATGATGGTATTAATGGTATAAAAAAAATTAAAAAATCAAAAGTATTTGGAGAAAATCAATTGCAAGCCAGCACGAGAAATTCAATGGAGTGGTAAATTGTACCAGTAAGGTATTCAAAATTTTGGAATTTTAATAAAGGTTAACAATTAGAAGAAAAGAATAGGAAAACAACAACAGTGAGTTTTTGAAACATTGTTTAATAAGCAAATTATAAAAAAAGGGTAGTCAATCAGTGATAATAATAAAGGTTTTAGAATTATAGAATAATAAATATTTGTGATTGAATAAATCGTGATCAATCTTTGATCAAAATATTTTTGTAACACCATTTAATAGAAATTTAAGAATATTTAAGTAACAGGAAATTTATTTTGTTTTGAATGAAAGCTTGTATCAATATTGTATTGTGGAAAATTTTAAATAAATTGATAAAAATAAAATGAAAATTTGGAAATTTGATTATTAGTAATTTAAAATTTTACAATAGAAAAAGTAAAGTGCAAATATAATTTCAAAATTTTAAAAAGTGTAAGTGAACCTGAGGAGAAATAGATACTATATAGATATATAGATATATAGATATATAGATAGATAACAATATGAAGAAGTAATTATTCGGGAGTACATGCGTTCCTTATCTGCATTCATACTTGAATCTTGCAGACGTTTCGCCAAGGTCTCATTTGGCATTGCCAATGCTATTAACTGATCACAACAACAACGTAAACAACTTAAAAACCTAGTGATAACATAAAGACCTAGTGGCTGTATGCACTGTATACTATCACTCTTGAAAAGTACTAAATCGCCAGCATGTAAAGAGTGAGACATGTCATTCCACTTTTGACGTTGCCGCAGCGTGTGTAAATATTCGTTATGCCAGAGTTTCCAAAAACCTGATGTATTTTCTGGAGCAGTTGTCTTCTCTTCAATCTATTTCAGGGAATGCATAACTATATGCTAAGGAATAGTACTTAAAGGAGCTAAAATGAGAAAATGTCAGGAAGTGAGGACTGATAAATCATTAGGATCCGAACTCATGGGGTATAGAGGACGTGAGTTTAGAACAACTGTATTGAATACCTCGTATGTTAGAATATGCGATAATACCATTCTTTAAAGGTGAGATTTTACTGACTTCACAACAGATTCCCAAAGGTCCCCAAAATGAGGAGCCGAAGAGGGATAAACGACCAAGTAATATTCACTGTCGTTACGGCGTTGGCCATATAATTATTGAGGATTTTATATGCACAAAATTAGTACCTTGAACAGAGAATACATGAGAATATCTTCCTCGTCTCGCTATGAGAAATTTGAGACAACAAAGATATGTTTCTAGTGAGAGACTAGAAGCCACTTCGAGATGAAGAGCTTTCGTAACAAAACAAACAGACAAATATAAGCCTTTGGAGCCTGGACACCCCGGCGCTCCCAAGGAGTCACAAGAAAAGACCCAGCGTAATCAACACCCACTACTGAGAAGTATTTGATTTCTGAGATCGGTGCTGCTGGTAAATTACCCATAAGGGCTTAACTTTAAAACATAGTAAGGAATTAGAAAGAGTACGCCGGATTACTCTACCAGGCTGTAAGTTTCAATGTGGTAATTTTCAATTAGACGATGATTCTGAGGCAACAAAAGATGAAACATTTTGTCATCGAGAAGCTCAGAGGCTTGTAAACGGCCGCCCATCACGAGGAAACCATCAATATCAATGAATGGGTTGAGTTTTCTAAGAGTTTTTGGTAAGTGTAGTTTATTTTCTATTTTTTCAAGTATATCTGAAAATTCGAGAAGTGCTTGAAATAACTGATGAACTAAAGTTAATACCTAAGAGCTTTTCTGCAATTGTATATAAACCCTTTACAATATGCCCTTTTCGGAGAAACTCATAGGGAGCTTGATACGTAAGTAATACTGATGCATCTATAGTGAATTTAAAACTGTTAAGTAAACTATGAGAAATCTTTTTAATTAACTTATTGAAAAGAACAAAGTGTCATGAATAAACGGGAAAATTTAAATTATTTAGTACATTTCATTGTCATCAAAAGTGTCTACAAAATTTTCAAATCATTATTTGAGTTGGCATTATGTGCATTAACAATGAAGTGTAGTCATATGCCGCTAAATAATTATCAGTAGAAATTTCATAATTCTTAATTTCTACTAATTCTGACCCCGAAATCAACGAGAGTAGATATAGAAACTTATCCACCGGTGATAAGTCATCATTTGAGTGAATGGACGTATTACACAAGCTAATAAATCGTGATCAATCTTTTGTATATCCTGTAAACAAAGAATATTCAACTTGGGAAGCTTCACGTTAGAAGTATTAGTTTCTTGTAGAGAACGAGCTGATCATTCCGACCTAAATAAGTCCTCATCTAATTCAGTAATATTTCTGATCGATATCTTTTTAGTATTATTTCTTCCGAAATGTCAGGATTTTCTAAGAGTGCATAGTTACTTAAAATATTATGATGTTGAGAATTAAACTCCCAATCTTCCGCTAAACAAAAGAGTTCCGAAATTCTTTCAACCGATAAATCTCAGAATGCTTTGTCTTGATCAATTCTTTTTTTTATGCAGCCGCTGTCATCTTATTTCCTTAAATGAGAGAGAAAGACAGAGAGCTAACCAATGGGAGAATAAAATAAAATATTCTTCATTTACCATAAACTTGTTCTATATTTCTAGAGAGAGAGAGAGAGAGAGAGAGAGAGAGATGAAAAATCCGATCATCCGAATACAATATAACAATAACTGAGTAAAAACAATCCACTATCTGCTAATGACAAAATACTTGTACCAAATTTAATGAAACGTTGTGTACCTTCACGATGTTTACAATTTAGAGGGCAAAAACGAGTAGAGATTTATGGTCACCTCACTGACCTACATAACATAAATAAAATTGCTTATGCTATAACATCACATTGTGATGACACAGTGCTTGCTTATTTTTCAGCCGCGTAATTTAATATTGTTCAGTTATCTTAGTGCAGATTGTTTTGTCATTTAGAAATCATTCTGATATGAACATTAAGATAGTTAAGACGTATTTTGTATCTTCAATTATATTCAAATATTTTAAACTTTGAAGTAGAAAGTAGACTTTGTTCTTAGTATAAAATAAAGTTTTTTAAAAACTAAATATTTGTGCAAACAAATATAAGTGGCGCAGTCCTTCAGATTTCGTTTTTGGGGCACGAAAACGAAAATTTCGGCGAATTCACAGAGAATCCCGCAGCTCCAACCACGAAGAAACCACGCAACCAGGGCAGGCAGAAGCTGAGTACAGTATCCATTGTGGACAACTACCTTGCAGATCCAGGCCAGACAAACAAGGCGTAGATGTTTTGGTAAGTTTTTCAAGTTCATGTCAGAATCCTCACCTATTTCATCCACACGGGAAAATAATAGTGAGTTTAGCGAATTAGATATAGACATTTCACAATATTTTAATAAATTTTGTCGTATTTCTAATAAAGAGAATAAAATAAAAATGTCAGTACCAGTATTAGACATAAAAAATTTGTCAATAATACCATCATTCAATGGTAATCCAAATAAATTACATAGATTTATAAGTGCTTCCGAATCCATATTAACCCATTACTATGATAGGCAGGACACTGCTAGTTTTCAAAATACATTGTTGTTAAATGGTATCTTAAATAAACTAGAAGGAAGAGCTGAAGAAGTTGTGGGCATTACAGGTGCCACAAGTTGGGTAGACATTAAGAACACTCTGATAACCAATTTTGGGGATCAGCGTGACGAAAACTGTTTAAACTTAGATTTAGTAAACATGAAACAAAAAAATAATGAAACTCCAAATCAATTCCATGAACGAATAATTCATTTATTAAATACCATATGTAACTATATTGATTTACATAGTCCAAACGATCATGAAAAATTATTCAAAAGGGACTTCTTTACTAAACAAGCCCTTAAGTCATTTTTATCAGGGTTACGTGAACCCTTAGGCCCTATTATCAGAGCCATGAGACCCACTACCATTGCACAGGCTATGCAATTTATCTCTGAAGAGAACAATATAAAGTACTACCAACATTCAAACATAGTAGTACCAAAACCTCAAAATAGGTTCCCTCAAATCCAAAACAACCCTAATTATAATTTTCCAAGATTTCAGCCGATCCAGGCAAGGCCATTGATGCCTACTCCCCAAAATCAAGTAACACCATTTTTCAATCAACCTCCACAAGTATCGAATCAATTTCCAACAGGTCCAGTTCATATTAGACCACACCCGAATCCACCAAAACAAAATTCTTTACAAACACCCAAGTTTTTGGAAAACCACAAAATGTGTGGAAACCAAAAAAGTTAATGTACCCTTACAAAGACCGACACCAATGAGCGTATGTGCTAGTACGTCTAACACAAGAAACATACAACCGCGACCTCAATTCAATAATAACCGCGATCACTTCGCTAACCGTGGTAATAACAGACCCGATATTATCATAGAGGAAGTTTTTAACACAGAATTTGAAGAAAATTCCCAAAATATAGTAAATGAAATACCAGACATGACTCAAAATGAAAATAACTATGATTCTGATGATTATCTAGAAGATGATCAAAATTTTCACGATGTCTCGACTCAAGACGAAACAACTTGATCGAATTTCACTTATCAACGGACAAGAAAGAATTGCCTTATATCAAAATTGCCAACCCACCATTAAAACTACTAATTGACACAGGATCAACTAAATCCTTTATCTCCCCAGAAATTGCTTCAAAATATTATCCTAATAAAATATCACATGATCCTTTCGTTGTTTCAACAGTTTTTCAATCATCAACTCACGATTACTCTGCTGAAATTCCCATTTTCCGCGAATTTAATACCAAAAATAACTTAAAATTCTATCTGTTCAAATTTCATAATATATTTGATGGTCTTATCGGACTAGACAATCTTAAATTACTAAATGCTCAATTAGATTTTGCAAATGCTAAACTTTTTACCCCTAATTGTGCAATTCCAATTTTTTACCAACAGTCAAATCAAAAATTAATTTTCAAACTAACTCTCCACCCACACAGTCGGTTAATCACGAAAATTCCAGTCGACAAACAAAATGGAGACATTATCATTCCTCACCAGACAATTCACAATTGCGAAATTCCAGAAACACTTTCAAAATCTGAAAATGGAATGGCTTTAGTTGAAATTCTCAACAAAACTGAAAAAGACGTAACTTTCACCCTTACGGAACCAATTCGAACCATTACTTTTACAGAAAATAATTATGAAATCTACAATATTGACTTTGACTCAAATCCAAAAAATGTTCAAAAACCTAATGTAGACAAACTAATACGAACTTCTCATATGAACGAAGAAGAAAAACGTGAAATACTCAAATATGCCGAAAATATTCTGACATATTTTACACGGAGAACCAACCATTAACTTTCACGAACCAAATTAAACACTCAATAAAAACTAAAGACGAAATCCCGATTTATACTAAATCCTATCGGTATCCTTTTATTCATAAACAGGAAGTGCAAAAACAAGTAAAATCAATGCTAGACCAAGGGATAATAAGACATAGTGATTCACCATGGTCCTCACCGATTTGGATTGTTCCGAAAAAAGCAGATGCATCAGGAAAAAAGAAATGGCGCATAGTGGTTGACTTTAGAAAATTGAATGAAAAAACCATCGATGACCGATACCCGCTACCGAATATCACCGATGTTTTAGACAAACTAGGACGTTGTAATTACTTCACAACACTAGATTTGGCAAGTGGATTTCACCAGATTGAGATGGATCCACAGGACATCCCAAAAACCGCGTTTAACGTTGAAAACGGACATTACGAGTACATCCGAATGCCCTTTGGACTGAAAAATGCTCCGGCAACATTTCAGAGAGTGATGGATAATGTACTAAGAGGAATCCAAAATGAATTTTGTTTATGCTATCTTGATGATATAATAATCATGTCAGCCTCATTACAAGAACACTTAGTTCATTTAACAAAAATTTTTCACAGAGACTTCGCGAGACGAAATTCAAAATTCAGTTAGACAAATCAGAATTCTTAAAAAAAGAAGTGGCATATTTAGGTCATATTGTCACTCCGGACGGTGTAAAGCCAAACCCCGAAAAAATTAACGCAATAAAAAAATACCCTATCCCAAAAACAACTAAAGAAATAAAAGCATTCTTAGGTTTGCTAGGCTATTACAGGAAATTTATAAAAGACTTTGCAAAATTGACAAAACCATTAACTTCATGCTTAAAGAAAAACGCAAAAATTATTCATAATTCCGAATTCGTAAATTGTTTTGAAAATTGTAAGCAAATATTATCAAATGAACCAATATTACAGTATCCCGATTTTTCTAAACCCTTTAATCTAACGACAGATGCAAGTAATGTTAGCATCGCAGGAATATTATCACAAGGTCCAGTAGGAAGTGATAAACCTATAGCCTATATTTCCAGAACCTTAAATGAATCGGAACAAAATTATAGTACAATTGAAAAGGAATTATTAGCAATAGTATGGTCAGTTACCAAGCTGAGATGTTACCTTTACGGAAGAAAGTTCACAGTTTTTTGCGATCACATGCCTTTGAAATGGCTTATGTCATTAAAAAACCCAAATTCCAGACTCATACGTTGGCGTCTAAAATTAGAAGAATTCGACTATGAGATACAATACAAAAAAGGTAAAAACAACACGAATGCTGACGCACTCTCACGTGTAGAAATTCATGCTAAAGAAACAACACCCCTAGAAAAATATATTGAAAACTTTAACAAGCAATTAGAAAAATCAAGAGCGAAAAGACAAGCAGAAGATTTGGACAACGAATCATTAATAGGCAATGTAACCGAATTTCAAGAAAACTTAGAAGAAGAAGAAGAAGGAAATCCTGAAGAATCAGATTCCAATTCGAGCGTTCAATTAATAATTTCCGACTCTGAAGAAACCTTATCAGCGGAAGAAGAAGTAGATGAAGATAATGGAACAGTTCATACAAGTATTGAAAACCCCATTCAAGAAATGCCAATAACAGAAAGATGCCTCAATTCTTTTGATCATCAAATAAAAATTAATTTTGTATTACACTCTCCTGCAAAACCAAAATTGCAACAATGTTTCCCAAACAAAAAAAGACTTTACGCTCAACTATCAACTTCAAACTTAGAAAATGACGTAATACAATTATTTAAAAATTATATTGATCCCAAATTTACTTATGCTATATATTTTGCTAACCAAACTTATATACCCCAAATAACTGAAATTTTGAGGAAAACTTTCAAAAGTAATGCTTATAAATTAATTAAATCAAACATAATACTTCAAGACATAGATGATGAAATTCATCAACAAGAACTAATAAAAAGAAATCACGAAAGTACAGCAAATCACCGAGGAATTTTAGAAACTGAAACAAGAATCAAGAGAGCTTATTATTGGCCCAAATTAAAACAAGATGTAACAAGATATATTAATGTTTGCGAAATTTGCCAAACTAATAAATATGATAGAAATCCACCTAATCAAAAGTTAATGATAACTCCAACACCCTCAAAACCCTTTGAGATAATACATGCCGATACATTCCAAGTACAATCTCAAAAATTCTTGACTATAATCGACACCTTTTCAAAATACGCACAAGCTTATCCTTTAACTAATCCCTCAGGACTAGAAATTGTAAAATCTTTTGTAATATTTATGTCACATCATGGTTTACCCCATATTATAATTACAGACCAAGGAACTGAATTTAAAAATACAGTTGTTCAAGAATTTTTTAAAACCCATAAAGTAAAAATGCACTTTACCACAGTGAACAACCCCCAATCAAATGGAGCTATAGAAAGACTACATTCAACCCTCATCGAACAACTAAATATTATTAAAGCCCAAAATAATAACAAACTTGAAATTTTAAATCATATGCCTCAAGCAATCTTAGCTTATAATAATACAATTCATTCCGTAACGAAACAAAAACCAATTGACATAATAAATGGACATCTTGATACTAAAGACCCTTTTGACTTAGATCTTAATCATCAATTAATGTCTAACTACATTCAAGAACACAGAGACTTAACAAAAGAAATCTATAGACAACTAAACGAGAAAATAATCTCAAGTAAAGAAAAAACAATTACTTATCATAACAAAAATAGACAAGAACCCTTAACTTATCCACGTGATACAGATGTTTATAAAAAACTGACTACCACCAGTAGAAGCAAAGTAAATCCCAAATTTTCAAAAGAAAAAGTTCTAGAAAATGAACAAATAAAAGTCCGAACTAAAAGTAAAGTCCTCCATAAACAAAACTTAAAGAGACCAAAAAGTAACACTGATACTCTTTTACAGGACACTCCAGACCCTCCTGACCCTCCTGATCCTAGTTCCACAAGAACTGATCACTCAGAAAATAACGATTAATGATTTAAAAAATAATCCTGGCATAATACCACACAAACTAGGTCATGCCAAAGTTAATGCTCAAACGCACACGTTTATACACTATTTAAACCTTGAACCCTTAAAAAACGAAATTGAATATTTTATTGAAATTGATAAAAATCTAACACAAGTAATTTCAGAAGGTTTAAGCCACCCTTACTTTTGGGAACTTGATAATTTCTTAAAAGCCTTCTCTTACCAATTAATAGCGGTAAAACAAAATTTAATTCAATCTTTCCGTCAACTAGAATAAAAAGAGGATTGATAAATGCTTTAGGCGGAATAATAAAATCAATCACAGGTAATTTGGATGCTGAAGATGCAGCCCACTACGATCAAGCAATCCTTGATTTGGAAAATAATCAACAAGAAATTGTTCAAACATTAAATAGGCAAGTATCCTTGACAACTGAAATAATAAATAATTTTAATAAAACTGTTACCCTCATAAAAAATAATCAACAAGTAATTTTAGAAGGTCTTAATAAAATACGATCGGAGTTCAATAAATTTATTTTTGAATTAAATGATTATTTGGAAACAAGAAATGTTATAGATCAACTAAATCTATCTTTAAATGTAATTTTGCAAATCTTATCAGATATTGAAAATGCAATTGCTTTTGCAAGACTTGGAACCTTTCACAGCAGTATTTTGAGAATTAACGAGTTCGAATCAATGATACAATCAATAATTAAATATTATGGTATTGATAGTTTAATTTTTGACTCAATAGAAGAAAATTTATACAAATATTATGACTTGCTAAAAATAGAAGCATATTATTCGGGAACAAGAATAAATTTTGTTATTCATTTTCCAATTGTTTTCCCCGAAACTTACACCTACTACCACCTATACTCGGTTCCAACCCAAAACTCCACGATAATCATTCCCAGAAACACCTTTCTGATCATGAATGAAGATTACTTCCAATATACATCCTTGCCTTGTGTAAAACTACACCCAGGATACTACTGTCCAGAAGGAAATCTAATAAATGGAAGACAGGAAGAAGATTGTATCTTCCAGTTGCTGAAACTCGAGAGCACCCCAAAAAACCTGCAACCCTCTACCAGTGAAAATATCTAAGAATATAATCCAACAAATGGACGATGCCAATTATATAGCAATCATCCCTAATCAGACGAAATTAGAAACTGATTGTGGAGAATCAGACATCACCACGCTACAGGGAAATTATTTAATACAACTCCCGTTCAAATGCAAATTCAAAACCTCAGATCAAACTTTTATCAATGAGAAACAAATCTCTGTTGATACGCCCATGATGCTAACAAAAATCCAGATTCTACCACATCAAACTCTAAAACAAGAAAATGAAATCAAGATTGAAGAACCACAACTTGATAAAATCCATGAGCTTCAAGAGAAACAGAAATTAATAAAAGAAGTTCAACTTCAACCCGTTGGACAAACGAGCCCTCATTATTGGTCAATTCCAACATGGCTTATCATACTAACTGTAGGAATTGTAGTCGCCTACAGATACTTCAAGAGAAGACAACAGAGACGAACCCCAACGTCCACAGAAGAGCAGCCAGCAGCAGCTCCAGCATTTTTCAACCCTTGAAAAATGTCTTCGAGGGGAGGATTTATGGTCACCTCACTGACCTACATAACATAAATAAAATTGCTTATGCTATAACATCACATTGTGATGACACAGTGCTTGCTTATTTTTCAGCCGCGTAATTTAATATTGTTCAGTTATCTTAGTGCAGATTGTTTTGTCATTTAGAAATCATTCTGATATGAACATTAAGATAGTTAAGACGTATTTTGTATCTTCAATTATATTCAAATATTTTAAACTTTGAAGTAGAAAGTAGACTTTGTTCTTAGTATAAAATAAAGTTTTTTAAAAACTAAATATTTGTGCAAACAAATATAAGTAGAGTTTTAAACGATAATCGGCGTTAATATCTTACTTAATTCGGAATATTTACCGATCGCAAAAATGTATACCATTTAAGCAGTGCAAATACAAATTCGAAGTGGCCCAAAATGGCTTGTGATGAGTTTAATGTGTCAAGTTGGTAATAATATAAAAAGAAACGGTCATGCCAAAGTACTCAGAGTACTTGCATGCTTCGTTGCCTGCTGTCATGACCGCTCTATAGGGTGTGGACTGTATTTTGGAAAGACTTGAATCGCACCACGATTTTTCACTAAAACTAAACAACAATGAAGAAATAGGGCACAGACCTACCATTCTATAACAACAGAACAGAAACGAATTGTAAACGAAAGGATAGAAAGCAATGCAAAATATATCACTGGTCACATACCTATCAACCTGAAACGGTAAGAACGCCCGGTCAGAAAGTAGCCGGCCAGCGTCGCCGGTCAGAACGTTCTGACCGGTAAGAAACGGGCATAAATTACATTCAAGCTCCGTATGTCGGCACACACAGCCCGGTTACTGGCGATTTTACCACAGTTCTTCTACAACTGTACTTTTGATCAGTTCGTCATCTTCCATTACGAATTATGATATATCCAATATGTTTAACTCAAGCTCTAGATAACGACTGAGGACAAATCAAGAAAGCTCAGCGACCGGCAAGTGTGTGACGATGAACCCGAATTCTGTAGGTAGGTAGTACCGGCCCGGAACGGTAAGAACGCCCCGTCAGAAAGTAACCGCCGGTTAGAACGTTCTCACTGGTAAGAAAGATATATCGGCACACACAGAAACAAACACGACGTTGAGTATATTAAAAACTACCGTTAAATTTTATAAACGTGGCCAGCCGTTTACGCGATGCGCCACGTTGCCATATCTTCTCGATAGATTTATGTCGAGTTTTCATTTAATTTGAAAACTGAAAAGAATGGGTTCTTAATGAAATTGGGATTAGTGAAGGTATAGAAACTGTTTTATTTATATGAAGCGTTACAAGCATTTTGCAAGCAAAATTATGTGTAGGTGACTAAAAATAGAGTCAAAATTTGTGACTTTTCCATTTTTTTTGACAATACTACAGCTTTTTTGTAAAAATGCTATAGGACTTTTTGATTTGCTTTTACCTAAACTGTCATTCCTCAAAATATTTGCACCCAAATCGTTTACACCCTGTATATACCAAAAGAGCCAGTAGAAAAAACTAGGGTATAATAAATTTGAAGACGCGAGATGTAAGAATGACACCTCGAAGAGAGCAGGGTATAATAAATTGAAAATAAATTGGATTAATAAAAATAAATTTCCATTAATTTACTTCATACAGTGTGTCTTCATAAATTAAACGATTTTTTTATGTTTTAAGCTATTTTTCATAAACGTATACTGTAATCATTACATGTAATTTTTGTAACTGTAGACGAGGTTTGCCAGCAATAGAATGAGATACTGTCCCGTTTTCGAGCAGGTAACAGCTAAAACTGTCGGTATCCCAAATATCCGTATTTCCAAGTAAAGTTGTAAATAACTAGAAATAAAATCTAATGAAAAGAGACTTCAACATCTGTGTTTTACAATCCGCAACAATCTCGTACCGGGCAATTTTCAAACGTATTTTATCAGGCTGCTCATAAATTGTATGTTAATATCTGTGTTACTTGTCCATAGTATAATAAAGTGAAATCTTCCTTCAGGCTAATCCCAAATCGCAAGTTCTCTAATACCTGCAGCCGTATTCTGTAAGTCGTTAACGTTATAAAATATCGATAGAACGCTATATTATGGCACTCGATGGGCGGTCAATTTTTTAACATTAGTAATTACGATTACAAAATTAATAATGATTCTCACTACAAAAGTTTAAATAGCTATCCACTTTTAATTATCTTCAATAAAATACTTCAATCATATACTTTTCCTAACTGTTCGAAAGTGTATCCGTATCCTTAAAAGCTGAAATCCAGTGGATATAACTATCTATAAAATATTCTGAGCAAAATTGCGAAGGTTTTTGAGATTTCTGTCTAAAGTCCGTTTCAGCACAACTTTATGCAAAATCGGTCTACAACAACTAAACTTTTTGAATTTATACTCAATTCGTTACTGAAGAAATGGACGTTCGAGACCAAGTGGATGTAGTATACAAATTTTGGTTTTAGCAATAAACTATGCGCTCTCCCAACGTCTTATTTATCGCGCGGAGAACAGTATGGGTCATACAAAGGTTTTAAATCAAATAATTATATTGCAACTTCAGGCGTCTTATTTTCATTAACGATATTTTAATTGAACTGGACTGTAAGAGATTATCTTTCGCAGATGTCCTAAAACTATACTAATCAATAAATTCTGCCAAAGTTTGTCAGTTATTACAAACACAATTAATAAATTAGACGCATGGTGTAATTCAAACATGTTATTCTTTAACATATCAAAATGCAAAGTTTGTTCATACTCTCGTAATATTAGATAATAATTAGAAGCCATGAATCCTATATAGCAACAAATTGGACTTTTCCAATCATCCCTGAAAGTCTTGGGTTGCATAATACTGAGTTTTCACAAACTTAGAAGCAATAAAAATCTTTTCTTTAGTCTCATTCGTACCAAACTGGAATATGGGTCTATAACAACCACAAGAACACATTGGAAAGCGTGCAAAGAAAGTTCCCGAAATTTCTGTCATTGAGGTCTAGTGGTACCTATCCACAACAGGGTATTGATCAGAAATATCTACCTACTTATTAGCTTAGGCGTTCAATCCCTGGAACATCGAAGAATTAATACCAGCATAAGTTGTTTATAAAAATTACTACAAAACCGAGTTGATGCATGAACCTTGTTGGAAAGAATTAATTTTGGGGTACCCTAGAAGGTGTCCCGTTTTCAAAGTAAATTAATCTTTTGTTGAATTCACCTATTCATAATATGTGCCGAAATTTTAAATGTTAGCTCAAGCTGTGATATCCACTATAACAATCTCTCAAATATAGTTTCTAAATCTGATGAAATGTTTTTGTTTACCTTATCACGATGATCATATTTACCTACTGCTATATTTAAATAAATGTTTTTTATTTGTACTGATGTACATTATCAAATATTAGTTATCACAGTAGTAAATATATATTAATCATTAAATAGTAAATATATATTTTATTTAATTTCTATAAATATATGTATGGAAATGCTGTGGAACATTTGGTGTGTCACAAATGTAAAAACACATTTTTGCACCCTAACAACAAACCTTTATTTAAACACTCAACGCCGTTTCAACAACACTAAGTAGTCATCATCAAGATGTAAACCAAACTAGTAAAAGTAACTAGAATTAAAAACTGCATCTAATTATACGTTAAAAACTGTATAATTAGTATTTATGTAACTTTTCCAAAATTATACTAGGTTTCAAAATATATATCAATTTTGTTTATTTTGCTATAATATCTCAAACTGTAATCAAAGTTCAAGATTGAGGTTCTCAGTTAGTCTCTATATACAGTGTATCTTCATAATTTGGATTCAAACGCAAATAAGGATAAATATTATTTACAGAAAAAGTTATTCTTCACAAAAAGATTTGCATAGTCAGAACCGTATCCTGTAGTTATTACATGTGACTTCAACTTCAACAGTATACGAGGATTGTCAGCAAATATGAATTTAGCTTAAAGTAAAATAACCTTTGTTTTATTAACACCTGAAATTCTTATCAAACAGGAGTAATTAGAATTATACATTGCATCTAATTATACATCACTAAAACTGGAATAATAAATAATCATGTCACTTTTTCGAAGTTAAGTATTTTTATTTTTAAAAACGAAATTGTTATGAAACAAAGTTTATTAGAAAACTGCGTCCTATTATGCTATATCACTTAAAACTGTATAATGATTTATTATAAGATCCCGCGGAGAAGAAACTGTTAAGTGATTGTCAATATAATTAACAGATGTAAAAATGATAAAACTCAAATCGTATATAGTTGGAACCATGTGCAAAACTATTTAATACATGTTAGTCTGAAGTTGGTAGACAATGTAACTCGTTCCTCGAAGTTTCCTTGGACTTACATCATCTTGAAGAGGTTGAACTCACAACGTTTTAATAGCTGTATATCTGCTATCGTCATCAGGTGAATGATAGGAAATTCAGATTATCCCTCATATTTATATTATACCCTTACCCGGTCATGCGTCGCCGGTCATGGTCAGTGGGTCTTATCTGGTCCAATCAGCGTCCTCGTACCTGGAAGTTGGTTGCCGGTGATGCGTAGCGGCAGAGGCCGAAGAAGAACTCTCCAAATATTTTTAATTTGGACGCTGGGCTCGCTAATTACATTTTCCTTCGAGATTATATATGCTGTCTCTATGAATTTTCTTTTGTACCAGCGCTCTTCCTTGTCAATTGCTCTGACCTGGTCCCAGTTAGCTGTGTGCAATTCTCCGACAAGCCTTAAGTATACGGTAATATTAGAGTTGCTACCGTGATGTCCTCTTCCTGTCTAGGTGGTTTGTCCAGCTCTTCAAACGCCATGGTAATGATCGTTTCCGGATATACATTCGCCAAAAGGTCTTCCCTAAGTCTCACTTGTTCTTTTTTGAGGGCTTCTGGTGTGCAGTAGATATTTTTAGCTCTATGGATTAGTGTTTTGATGATGCCAGTTTTCGTTGCTGTTGGGTGGTTGGAATTGTAGTGAAGGTATAAAATCCTGTATGCCTAGCCTTCCTGTAGACTGTTATTTGAATTCCGGTCCTAGACCTTTGACACTTTACAATAAGGAATGGTAGGCACCCACTCTCTTCCATCTCCATGATGAATCTAGTGGATGGTTGGGATTGGTTCAGGGCGACCCAGGAATGCCTGTAGTTCTGCCTCTCCATGTTGCCAAATAATAAAGGTGTCATCGACATACCTCAACCATAGCTTAGGCTGCTTCGCCAAGCTCCTCAGTGCATGTTCTTCGAACTATTCCATGTAGATGTTGACGATGGTTGGTGATAACGGGGAACCCATAGGCAATCCATTTTCTTGCATGAAGAACCCGTCCTTCTCCTGAAAGTAGCAGTTCTTAAGGCAACATTCAAGCAAGTATATGATTGAGTCTATTGGCAGCTCCGTCCTCTCCATCAGGGTTTCGTCTTCAGTAGGTTTCTTTCTCACTATGTTGAGAGATTCGTCTAGTGGTACGTTCGTGAAAAGGTTTTCAACGTCGAAACTTACTAAGCGATGTTCTGGCCCAAGTTCCATGGATCCGATGATTTCGACAAAGTGCTTTCAGTCCTTGACGTGCGATGATGTTTTGCCATCCAAAGGTTCGATGATTGGTATAAGGAATTTCGATAGTGCTGCCATTGGTGAGTTGCGCGAACTTGTAATCGGTCTGAGAGGTACTCCAGCCTTGTGTATCTTGGGTAGTCCATAAAGTCGTGGTGGTTTGCTGTGATGTGGCGTCAATTTTCTTCTTGTCTCGGATAGAATGTATTCAGCATGATCTCTCAGAGTGTTGTAAGTTTTCCGTTCTATTTTGGATGTTGGATCGGTAGGCAGTGGCTTGTATTTTCCCTTCGATAGCACTTCGTCGATTTTCTTGTTGTATTCCGTTCTGTCAATTAGGATGGTGACATTTCCTTTGTCAGCTGGTAGAATGATGATAGATTTGTCGTCTTTAAGTGTTTTTATGATTCTCCTTTCGGATTCGTTGCGGTGTCTCTTTGCTGCCTATTGCTGACTCCACGGAACTGATGATATCTAGTACTGGCATCTTTTTTGGAGCTACAGCGTAGTTTAGCCCCTTAGCAGGGGCCCCGGTACTTGAGGTTGGAAAAATTTTAAGACCGTGGGAAAAAGCGGCATCGTTTGATGAGCCACCCATGCTCATCGGCACGTGCCGTGTTACGTAAGCGTAAGTCATTGACACGACACGATGGCATAGAACGACGGAATGTTGGGATGGGACGTATGGCATATAACGACGGAAAAATGACAGGTAGAATTGGGGGGCGTTGACTAGGGCTCCGATGAGGGTCCCAGGGCTGCTATGAAGATGGGAGCCGCGTATGGGTTAGGTATGGACTATTGGGTAGGGCTGCCGTTATTAGAGGTTAGGTTTCGCGGAGTCGGCATATAGGTTAAACAGCTGACAGGTAGACCATAGAGTTGGAACGTTGACGTATGGCACGGAACCTAAGTACGGGGCGTTGACGTATGGCATAGAACGATGATATGGAACATTGATAGCTGACACGGCGTCGGCATAGAGGTTAGACAGCTGACAGGTGGACCATAGAGTTGGGGCGTTGACGTATGGCACGGAACGTTAGTATGGGGCGTTGACGTATGGCATAGAACGACGGCACGGAACATTGACAACTGACAAGTAGGCCTTAGAGTCAGAGGTACGGAACACCAGTGACAGCGCACGTATTGTACTAAAGACAGGTTATGACGTAATAGATAAGCAGTTATCCCTTGAAGTGCTCTCATTGGTTAATTACCACGTGCTCAGTCATACCGAGCTCTCATTGGTCAACAGTGACCACGTTATCTGTTCAATCGCACCAAATTTCAATGATGTACAAAATAATTTATATATCTATATTACGAAAATCCGTTGCAGTGATGGGGAATCGAACCCCAGTCCACCGGTTTCCTATGTAAGCACTTAACATATGTGGCAACAAGACCACTGCATTTGAATATTCTGAAAGTTGATAGTACGTTGGATAAAAACCCGATTAAGACTCGTCGTAATAATATCAGTCACGGGCAAGCAACGTAGAGAGAGATAGGTGTTGGGTGGAGACACGAAGACCTTGCCGAAATTCACACATCAATGACAAGTTCGGTAGCCGGCCAGACGAACCAGTTCGCTCAGTCTGTTGGCGAGCGGACAAAGGTCAAAACATCGCTTGTATACAAGACTGCACAGCAACGATTGGAAGCGAGACGCTCCCTCTGTGAGCGCCCGAAAAAAGATCAAAACATTTTGTGTGTAGAAGACTATCGTCACACAGCGATGGTTGACTAAGATGCGTATTAATCAATGTACATGTGGATAGATGGCGTTTAAAAACATTATATATACTAATAAAAATATACAGGGTGTCTCGGAAAAATATGTCCCATAACCAGAATAATACAGGGTGTGTTCACAATAGCAAAGTTGTTTATGAAATGTTTAAAAATAGATACAAGATACTTGATTTGGGAATTAGATGTGGAAACTCGGGAAACGGGAATGTGGGAATTAGATACAGGAATTCGGGGAGTGGATATTCTGGATACGGGAATAAAGTATTTGGTGTAGATATATTGATAGATTGTTGGTCAGTATATTTATTACATGTGATATATTTGTATTTTTATTGGAAATGAAACAATTTTAGAATAAAGAAAGGATCAGGAAGAGGACGATCATCATTTCTCGTCAATAATTGGCGGATGCAGTTCTGTAAAAATGAGTTTACTTAAATCAAGCTTTGTACTATTTACATTAATTTTGGAAAACGTCTTGTATGTTAATATACCTAATGGAACCAAGAGTATGGGTGTTTGTTCTATGGTCGGCGAATGCGCAGGTCCCTCCGACTACACGTTGATGCGTCAGGAACGAGTAAACGATGGGCAGCTACCGGTGTATTATGCTCACCTGCCAAACAGCACGGAAAAGTTCAAGCTGAAACTGTTATTTTCAGACAGTACTGATGGTGACACTGATTGGATTTCACCGGCCTCAACAACGACATGTGAAGATACACCACCACCTCCACCATCATCCTCATCGAACAGCTCGATTACTAGCCGGGATGATGATAAACTACAGTTTGACATTCAACAGGAGTTACACAAGTTGTTAGTTTTAATTTCCATATTACTATCTGCTATCTCAGTATTATTAGTTAAATTTATTGTGAAATGTATAAGGAGGAAAATGAATAAAAACACATAATTCTAGGCAATTCTCTCTTTATTTATGTAATATACTATCCATTAACCAATTATAAATTGTCAAGATATTTTCTCGTGCGCAGCGTACTGGTTCGTTGCACAGGCCGTGAAGAATGCATGAAGATTCCGAGGATTCCAAGGTAACGGATTTTTTGTATTTTTCCAAATTTATTAGATGATAGTGTGGTTCGCCATAAAGATGTGGTGGTTCGTTGAGTAGTTTGCGCAGATTGTGGATTTTCAGCTCATGGAATAAATAACTTGGACAATAAAAAGTCATATTTCTGCCCACCTCGCACATATATGTGTGTGCATGTGGTGAGAAAAATTCTCAAAATATCGTTCAAGGTATTCAGACTGTAGTGACCATCAGAATAGTAGAGTCCATGCAAATGGCTTGTCTCTTGTCGGCTGGTGATAGAGAGTTGAACGGTTTGGGTGGTTTAAACAAGAACACACCTATGCGTTTACTTGTCTTGATTACCAGTTCCTTTGGAACCAATTTCCCCTCGATATTGAAACCTTGGATGTCGACAAGCGCAATTTCCATGGTGACTCCTTGGAAAGCTGAACCGAAACTGATTTGAGAGGGAGCAGAAGCAGAGTGAACTAGGACTGGCTTCGAACAATTTCGCTGAGTGGGAGAAATTCCATTACGCAGTCGTGGATAATTATGCACAAGGGTCGGGAAAGCCCGTCTGGCTTTCAATGTCTAGCCGAACATATACAGTCGAGGATTTCATGGTGTCCTCGCGTCGGGAGCAATCGATGACGAATAGGGTGTGTGTCTTGAATGCCACATAATCCAGAAGGGGGTATTTGTCGCCACCAAAGCTAGGATAAAAGTCTGTATACCGCTTGTACGCCTCGCCGTAATGGCTCGTTGAAAAATCTATATCACATCTTTCCATAGGCCAAAATTCGCTATTCAACTTTAGGCGAACATTGGAAATGTGAATATTGTCAAATTTCGTTGGATCTTCTTTGATGTTGCTATGGCGGTCGGTTTGGAAGGCTAAGATAACGTAACAGGGACTCTACACGGCGGCACATGTTTTCACTGCCCAAATTTCACGAGTAGCACCCGCTTTGAGAGCTGGCAACTCGTGAAGCTCCAACTTACGAAACGGCATAATGATACTGAAATCCGCTTTGACAACCTGTAGCAAACCGAGTTTAACGTCATCATTGGGGAAAATATGACGGACTTTGGCGCTGTCGAAGAAGAAAGCCCTCGCATTTGATGATAGAGAAACATCTCCATTGCCTGCTGTCTTCACTACTTGTCCCTGGATTGAGATGCAGGAATCAGCCATGGAAAACCAGCAATCCCTTTGATTGACGGTGATCTCGACGATATCATTGTTACCGAATGATTTGACGTACGTTCGCAGCTCCTCGCGTGGTACACTATCATCAAAACGGGGTTTGCGAAAGATATCGAACATTTAGGGAGTTGACAACATGGTAACCGAGCGTTTGTAGAAACAATCTATTTGAGAGCGTAAGTGATCTCTTGAGAGGTTTCAGGACAACTGATCGCGATCGAGGGGCAGATGTCCTCTTATAATACGGTTCTTCATTATCATTATTATTGCAGTTGTTTCAGCTCGAGTTGTAGGATGATTTCCTCGCCGCATAAATTCAAAATTCGTAAAGTTAGGTTATGTATTTCGTTCCTGTATATCGGCAGATAGATGAGATGCCGTGGGGTTTTGTCGATAGCAAATCCTGGATCTACGTCGATAGCGAATTCGTAGATTGTGTGAAAGGGTGTGCTGTTGTAGAAAGCTCCCTATGTAATACTGCTGTTGAAATGAATGGTGCGAACTTTTATAATGTTCACCGGTAAGTTGGAAGTGTGAAGCTGATATTTGTTGCTGAGTGTGTTGTTGTTGGGCTTCAAACTAAAGATTTTGTCTGCGTCCTTTGTCGCATGAATTCCTAGTGTCTTCCTGATATAAGCTTCAATGTCGCTAATCTCATATGAGCCTTCAGGTAAGTCGATGAATGTTTGCATGTTTTGCTCGTCAGACAGGTAGATCTTGTTACCTCTCTCAATATTTGGGATGCTGTTGTATGAGTGAAAACTGAGTAAAGCCAATCCGTAATTGTAGTTGCTGTCCAGCTCAATAGGTGGTTCAAAATCAATCGATAGTATGGGACTGCGACCTTTTAAGGTGATAATCACAGACATGACTGAACAATGTTCCTGTTGCAGTCTATTAATATAGCAGAGGGCTGCACATACCGATGGTTAAATTAAAAATAATGTACACATAGTATTACTAGTTTTTATTATAGAGAAATTTTAAGCATAAATGTCCACAATTCCATTGATTATAGTTTTGATAAGCGTTGTTTTTGTAGAGGAATCTGACTCCGTTGCCAAAGTTTTTCCATTTCGCATATAAGCTACCCAATGTGTACCTTGGTTGTTTCTGGCATCCAAATTAACGATGGCAGACTCCTTTTGATGCGAAGGCACTCGTAAGGCATCCCGCATAAATATACCCCTAAAGTGGGGTATTTTCAATTGTTTGGCATAGCGCTCGAGCTCATGATTGTACAATGCTCGATCAAGTAGCTTTATTGGGAGTTTTTTTACTTTTTTAAATAGAGACTAAAGCCACCTTAGCGAGACTTTTTCAGATAAAGACCGCTTCCTTTCTTGGCAAGCTCCTCCATGGCTTGGTTATGACGTTGATCCTCTTCCAGTTTCTGCCTGGCGTTCTTTGCATCGATCCAGCCTTGACTACGCCACTGGCTCCACCGGCTAAGGCCCCCAAAGCACTAAGGCCTGCAAACAGGGAGAAAACCACCCCTAGACTCAAAGGGAATCATCCAAGGAACACGGATTTTCTCGCGTCCACCCGCCTTCTTAATGGATGCTCGGGGTGCTGTCAATGCCATTAACGATGATTTCCGTATGTCACCACCACCACAATGATGGCTCTTATGGTAGGTAGAAGCACATGTTGTCGAACAGATTTTTTCCCGAGTCGCTGCTTCTTCATCATCCCATCTTACGTTTAGCCTTCCTACCCGTAGTTATAAGCCAAGAGGCGGCTTTTTCACCAAGTGACGCGTCTTTTGACTTGAAACTCTCCCAAGCGCGATTTTCCAACTCGTAATCGGAATTGTGTCGATCTGCCAACAACTTGAATTTGTTGTAGGCGATGTCGTATGCACGGCAAGCAGCGTCTGTCTTGTTGATTCCCAGGTGACCTTTGAAGAGACAGTCTTCAAGTTTCGTAACGGGTCCACAAAACTGATAACCAGGTAGATGTAGCTCAAAGGGTAATTTGTTGATTGCGCTATTCGGTAGACTTCCACCTGTTTGGAGAGTTAGCATGATACTGATTAAAAGCCCTCGGGGGATGTATTTATTAAACAATGACAAACGACCTCATTCTCAGTCTATCGTAAGATGCAATTGAAACAACAGGATGTCCAATTGCCTATCGAAAATTTCAACTTTGTTGTTGGTAACACACCAACGGCAAAGCGACACGGACCACTACTGCCAAATTCCGTTCGTGTGACCATCTGCAGTCAAAGGGGATCTGGGAAAACCAATGCTGTCATTTCGCTTCTGTTCAATGAAAACAGCCTGCGATTCGAAAACGTCTATGTCTACTCCAAGTCACTCTACCAACCAAAGTACCAGCTCCTACAAGAGGTACTCAAGCAGATTAAGGGCATCTCATACTTTCCCTTTAACGTCAATGAGGAGGTAATCGATCCGACCGAAGCGTGTGAATGTTCAGTATTCATCTTCGATGATGTCGCTGGCGATAAACAGAAAAAGATTCAAAGCTTGTTCTCCATGGGTAGACACAGAAATATGGATGCAGTTTATGTGTGCCAGACATACAGCGTCATTCCGAAACAATTGATTCGCGACAATTGCAATGTAATTGTCATATTCAAACAAGACGATGTCAATTTGAAGCACATTTACGACGAACACGTCTCCCCCGACATGGACTATGAGACATTTAAAGTATTGTGTTCGGAATGCTGACGGGATCGTTTCGGGTTTCTTAAGATTGTCAAGGAATACAACTTGAACGATGGCCGGTATCGAAAAGGTTTCGACAAATATATAAAGCTACAGTAATATGGATTCTAGTTACTTGTCAAAATGTCTTCATTGACTAGCAACATTGCGGCTACAGCACGAAAGATGAAAATCAAACAATTGACTCGTCCCATCCGCAAAAAATTCTCAGTCTTAAATTCGGAAAGACGGAGAACGATGACACGCTCAGTAGAATAGCTAACGTGGTACTGGGACACTTTTCCTGTTTTAGTTGAAGATGGCATGAGGGGGTTACCATGAGATCACATAACTAGATGTGTCAAGTCTGCTGAAGAATCAGCAATAACCAGTAGGTGACAATTATATCTGTGACACTTTGATTTTTATTAGGTGATAATATATTTGACACTTTTGATTTATTAGGTGACATTAATATTTGTGACACTTTTAATTTTATTAGGTGATATTTGTCAAACTTTTGAATTGTCAAGACAAGTGTCATCAAAATTTGTTTTATTGAGACATTTGGTGACAAACTTTAACAATTAACATTTGGAGACAAGTGTTAGCTAAATGTAACTCTTAATGCCAGCAACATCTAAAACACGCAGATCATGCGTGATGTGCATGATATTTAAACACTCAGTTTACTCATGATGTGAGTGATTTGATTTTTGGTTATTAGGTTTTACACAAGGAAAAATAAAAAATGTATGTAATATTTAATTTTGGTTTATTATCTATACTATACTCATTTATCTATACTATATACATTATTTTACCATTTTTGACTCTCCTCAAACTCCCCCCTGTCGTTTGTGGGGTTAACTGCTTGAATTGGGGAGATGTTGCAGACATATTCCATTGGTGGTGGTGGTGGTGGCGGTGTAGTGTTGTATGTTGCTGCCACATCCCCCCGTTTCTTTTTTTCCCCGGTTCGTCTGTTTGACCTGATGTTGATGTAGTTACAACTATTTGGTTTTGCAATACTTCGACTTTCCTTTTTCGAGGTAGAGGTTGGTTTGTTGGTAGTGGTGGTGGTAGTGGTATTTGCTCTTCTTCTTCATCTTGTGAAAAATTTATTCGTAATTTTTCTAAGCCACTACATAGCAACTTAAATTCTTCTTCGTTATCGGCGAAGACCCTCATGTAGTTTACTGGGAGTTGCCTTAATTTTTTATCAACCATCTCCTTCTTGGGACAGTATGACAGAGATAGGTATATTTTGTCTCCATTTACACTAATACCAGTTCTTCCAAATCTAAAGTATAACAGTTTAAATTTAAAAATCATTATTATACTTACATGAATAAATTTTTTAAAAATACCACCAATAAATTTGTGGATAACATTTCTTTGTTAGTTGACTCAATGATGAATGTCGTTGGTATATTCATGTTTTTTGATCTTCAAAAACGAATGAATGAATATTAAGTAAATATTGCTTTTATAGCTATTAGAATTTAAATAATAATGATGTTATACATAATAAATCACATAATTTCAAACCAAAGTTCAATAAAAATTTACACAAGTAATATTTATCTAATAAGATTAATTGAGTTGTTTACTTAAACTACTTTAACATGAATAATAAGCTTGGGCTAATTAAAGTACGTCATACGATATAGAATGATATAGAATGATAAATATTTTAATCAATTTTAACACATTTAACGTTTATATTTTATAGCAATCAGTTGTATTCTCCACTATTAAAATAAAATATGAGTACCTCTAGTGAAATAAATACATTAGTTGAAGGTGTTGTGTCTAAAATTCAACAAGTGGGTGAGTTAATTAAAACCAAAGATGATTATTGTAAATGGGTAAAATATTTAAATTCTACTATTTTGATTTTAAAAAAATATTTTAAACGTAATATATCTGTATTAGATAGAAAACACTTTTTAAAATTAGAATCAAACTTGTCACTATTAAAATATTTCAAACAAAACTTTTCATATCGAAAAAGAAAGGATTTTAAAAACAGTAAGAAACAAAATTTAATTTGGCAAGATTTAGAATCATGTTTTAATAATCGTGTGAGAACTGGGGCAATCATTAATTTGGGTATAAGGGATCCCTTAGAATTTTTCAATAAAGCTCGTAGGTCTTTTATAAGTAAAGTAAAAACTGAACTTCAAAATTCACTATTGAAAGTAAATGTTACACTATTAGCTAATTTTGTTAAACCTTAATCTGGTGAAACAGATAATAAGCATTTCCAAACAAAAAATAGAGTAATTGATTTTAATACAAATTTGAAATTATTTTATGATGATCACATTAAAAGTTCAATTTTAGCAAAATTAGAGGAATTTCAAGAAAGAGACTCAGGTTGGAGTCTTTATGAAATTCTTCACTTAAAAGTAAATTTTAATAATTATACTCCAATAAATGTGGGTGTTTCAACTTATATTGAAATACCTAAATTTTTACAAAATACTAAGACAATTCTTAATATCCAAAATAATGATGAATACTGTTTTCTATGGTCTATTACAGCAGCTCTTCATCCTCATCTAAATTCAAAACACTCCTGTAGAACATCATCTTACCCCCATTTTAGTAGCATTCTTAAATATGATGGTATCAAGTTTCCAATTTCACTAAAAGATATTTCTAAATTTGAGAAAATGAATAATTTATCTATAAATGTATTTACTCTAGAAAAAAAAGATGTTACCCCTGTTTGTTTAAGTAAAATTGAATCTTTGAGAACCATAAATTTACTAATGCTTCCATTAAATTATAATGATGGTGGTGATGATGATGATGATGATATAGAAATGAATTTGAGTGAGAGGATAAATTCTCATCAGAATTATTATCATTTCGCATTAATAAAATATTAATCCCGATTGCTTAATAGACAAAGCAATGATTTAAACCATAAAAAATATTATTGCCATAGATGTTTGAATCATTTTTATTCTCAAGAAAGTTTACATAAACATATGATAACTTGTAGACATATGAATAAGAATAAAATTGTATCTCCAACTGAATAAGAAAAATTTGTTTCATTTTCTGATATTAAAAATAAAGAGAAAGTTTCCTTTGTAATATATGCAGATTTAGAATGTATACTAGAGAAGGTTAATGGGCCTAATTGTAGTAGTAGTATTATTAAATATCAAAAACATGTTCCATGTAGTATTGCTTATTACTTAGTTTGTAGTTTTGATAATTTTCTTTCCAAATTTGAATTATATACAGGAAAAGACTGTATTAATTGGTTTGTTAAACGTCTACAACAAATTGCAATGAATTTAAATCCTATATTTCAAAATATAATTCCAATGATGCCATTAACTAGTTCACAATTAAATGATTTTTCATTAACTGAAATTTGTCATATTTGCGGGGGAAATTTTACTGAAACTGATATAAAGGTAAAAATCACTGTCATTTTTCTGGAAACTATAGAGGGGCTGCCCATTCTTCCTGTAATTTGAATTATAAAGACGATTTTATGATACCTGTAGTTTTTCATAATTTATCTGGTTATGATAGTCATTTTATTATTAGAGCATTAGAAAAAGATATACCTGGTGCCATAGATTTACTTCCAGTTAATGAGGAAAAATACATATCATTTACTAAATATATTTCTAATACAAATTTAAAGTTTAGATTTTTAGATTCCTTCCGTTTTATGGCTAGTAGTTTAGATAAATTAGGATCCTATTTAGAAGATTGTGAAAAAGTAATTATTAGAAGTTTTTGTAAAACTAATGAGGAATTTAAATTTTTATCTAAGAAAGGTATCTTTCCTTATGATTATTTAGACAACTGGGATAAATTAACAGATTCTAAATTACCATCAATTAAAGATTTTTTTAGTTCACTTAAAAATTGTAATGTTGGAAAAAGTCATTATGAACATGCACATAAAGTTTGGAATAATTTTAAAATTCAAAATTTACGTGAATACATAGAGTTATATTTGAAAACTGATGTTCTATTGCTTGCTGATGTTTAAAAACTTATAATTTAGAATGTTTGAAATATTATACAGCTCCAGGCTTAGCTTATGCTAGTTGTTTGAAGATTTCTAACGTTACATTAGAATTACTTACAGATATTGATAAAATTATGTTTATAGAGAGGGGAATTCGAGGTGGAGTTTCACAATGTAGTAATAGGTATGGAAAGGCAAATAATAAATATATGAGAAATGAATATGATTCAAATCAACCTACCTCATTTTTAATGTATTTTGATGTTAATAATTTATATAATAATTTATAAATGTTGACTATTATAAAGAAGATGTACTTAATAACCCAGATAATTCTGATATAGGATATATTTTTGAGGTTGATTTAGAATACCCTTCAGAGCTACATCATCTTCATAAAGATTTCCCTCTATGTCCTGAAAGCATGAAACCCCCAATGTCATCATCAAAACACCCCAAATTATTAACAACACTTTATGATAAAAAAAATATGTTATTCATTATAGAAATTTAAAACAAGCATTAAGTTTAGGTTTAAAACTTACAAAGGTTCATAGAATTTTAAAATTCAGCAATCTGCTTGGTTGAAATCATATATTGAATTAAATACAAATTTAAGGAAACAAAGTAAAAATGATTTCGAAAAAAAAATTTTATAAACTAATGAATAACGCAGTTTTTGGTAAGACCATGGAAAACGTCCGGAAATATAAGGATGTTAAATTAGTTACAAAATGGGATGGTAGATATGGTGTAAAAAATTATAAATCAAAACCAAATTTTCATAGTTTATCCATTTTTGATGATGATATGGTAATAATTGAGATGAAAAGAATGAATGTTAAGTTTAATAAACCCATTTATGTTGGATTCAGTATTTTAGAAATTTCGAAAACAATTTTATATGATTTTCATTATAATTATATAAAAGTTAAATTTGGGGATAGAGCAAAATTATTATATACAGATACAGATTCATTAATTTATCACATTTTTGTGGATGATATTTATTAGCATATTAAGGAAGATAGCCATAAATTTGATACTTCAGATTATTCTATAAATAATGAATATAACATACCTCAATTAAATAAAAAAGTTTTAGGGCTTATGAAAGATGAAAATAATTGTAGAATTATGATTGAATTTATTGGCTTAAAATCAAAATGTATACCATAAAACTTTTTTATACAAGGGAAGAAAGAGAGACCGAAAAATGAAATTGAAAAATCTTTATGAAGGTGATGTAGAGGTTAGCTTAAATAATTTAGGTATTATTAAAAAAGGTAAAGGAATAACAGAGGCATCTTTGAAAAAAATAACATTTGAAGATAACTTTCAATGCTTGTTTAATAAAACTAATTTCAATGTAAATTAGAAACTTATTAGAAGTAAAAAAACATGAAGTGTACTCTATTAATCAAAGAAAGTTGCTTTAAGTCCGTTTGATTATAAAAAAATTGTAAATTATATCTCTACAGATACATTACCTTGGGGTTTTAAAAATGTTTAAAATAATAATCATCTCAAGTTTTTTTTAATATTCACTGTAATGAAGGACATAACACCAAAACGTTGAAATACGTTAAACTAGACCCAAAAGCTTTCACCCCAACAAGAGCTTCCAATAAATCGGCTGGTTTCGATTTAAAAAGCTTGGAAGAGTACAATATACCACCCCAAAGTAGAGCCCTAATTAAAACTGGGATAAAAATAGAGCTACCTGAGGGGTGCTATGGAAGAATAGCCCCAAGATCAGGATTAGCCTTGCATAATTTTATTGATGTTGGGGGTAAGTTTTACTAAAATAAATAAATTAAATAATATTGATTCACTTTTTCAACAGCTGGGGTTGTGGATGAGGATTATCGAGGAGAAGTGAAAGTACTATTGTTCAATCATGGGTGCCAGAACTTCATCATAAAACCAGGCGATCGGATAGCGCAGTTAATTTTGAGAAAATTTACTATCCTGAGTTGGAGGAAGTTGAGGTATGTATACACAAATATGTATATACATATTGTTTCAATATACATTTTATTTCAGCATTTATCATCTGATACTCAACGGGGAGAAGGAGGTTTTGGATCGTCTGGAAGGTGAAGTTCAAAAACAAGAGTTTAAATAAAATATCTATTTATTAATATATACATTAAAATTATACATATGTTTTATTTTTATTACAATAGATACACCAATAAGCTAAATATTGAACATTTTCTAATGCACAACTAAGTTCATTATTATATACATGTTTCTTACAATGATAAGATTTCATGAAAGATTTTAAGGTTTCAAGTGCTGGACAGTCTTCCTCAGATAAATCCACAATTTTGTTTGAAATTAATTTCTGTAACCACAGTTTTTTTAGAGATCCTTTAACAATAACAACAGCTTCTAATGGAATTGAATTCTTCAGAAATTCAGATATTTGCTCATACTCTAAGTCATCATAATTTTCCCATTCTGATCCATGTAAATTTCTTGTTAACCACTTAAAATGTCGTTGTAATGTTTCACTGAAATGTTTTTGTGGATTTATATTTTTTACAAAACGTTGAGTGTACCATAAATTTTCTGTATTGATAATGGCTATTTCTTTACAGATGAAATTACTTTCACCATACTGAAAACCTTGCGCATCAATTATAAACATTTTTATAGTACGTCTACTCACTTTAATATATGTTTAACAACAACAACAACAACACGATTAAAGGATATCAGCTTTATTTATCCAACTGTTAAATTTGTTTTCAAAACCTAACCATTTAACGAACACTTTATTTCCCTTCTTTTTAATATTTTTTCCACCAAAAATGCATTAGGATATTTAACCTTCTGTAGTTGTTGTTCATAAAAACCACAAGAATGTTATGATTATTCTCATCTTGTAATAATAGGTTGTAGGGTTCGTAAGCTGAACGTTTTTTATTGAAAATATTTCTGTTGAATAGTTAGGAAGATATTTTTTATCAAAAACTCCCCTCTTTTTTCGATATACGTACGTAATCACCTACTTTAAATTTTCTCTTTAGATGAGAAATTTTTATGTTATTATATACAGTGTTTAATAGATCTTTTTCAACTTTCTTTGTAACCTGTATTGGAGCCATTCCAATAGTTCGATGTTTTTTGTTATTATACTTGATAACAATTTTTGATAAAAGGTGTAACCACTTGTAATTTCCTTGTAAACTAAATTCTTTCCACATCATATTTTTTAGAGTTCTATTTACTCTTTCAACTATTGCAGCTTTCTTTTCACTATATACATTGTAATGATTTATTTTATATTTCAACGTAAGCTTCTTGAAATAATTATTAAAAATTCAGCACCAGCATCAGTTTGTAATTTTTAGGTATTTGCTGTTTGAAGACTTGCTCCATGATTTTGCTAACTTCTAAACCTGTCTTAGATTTTAGTGGGAAAGCCCAAACAAATTTTGAGAAACAATTTATTACTGGTAGGATATATTTATAACCTTTGTTTACTTTTGCATATGGAATCATTTCTACTAAATCAGCTTGAAAGAGATCATTTAGAAATTTAATGATCACCCTACGTCTTTTAAAATTAATTCTTGCTGGTTTATGTATTTCTTCTACAATTTGCCGTTTAACATCATTCATTTTTTCTTAAACAATAATTTGAACTTCTCTCAGTTCCTCTATTATTGATGTTATTTCGTTTGTATGACCTGTATGCCCCGCAGTTTGAGAAGCGAGAAGTAATCGCAATCTATCAACGAGTTCGTTTGGATCATCCCAATGGATGTAATCGATTTTATTATTATTCACCAACATAGAAATTCCTTTCCCTGTCACCACAGGAGCAATAATTTTTTTATATTTTTTCGTTTTACTACCATCTATTTGCTTATTTGGTATATAGTAACGTCTATGAGCATTAGTTTTTACAACAATTTGTTTATAATTATCTTCATCTTCTTTAGAGTAGTGTTTCGGTTGTTTTTTAAACAATAGTTTATATAACCCTATACTACCTCGATATCATTTCTTCTTAACAATAATATCAGATCCATCAATATCACCAATCATTAGTTTCTCAGTATTAGTATCTAATCTGACACCATATTTATGATCAAATTCCTTATTGTCATCATCATAATACATGTCATTTATATATTTTCTTGGTAGAGGATCATACTGGTCTAAATAGTCAATATAGGATTTTTCAGCAATATCAGTGAACCGTCCAGGTGTTGTAGGAGAATGTAATGATCCTATCTCATCATCAGATGTGATTTCTTGAAGAATTGTCATTTTATTTTCACTAGGATCTTCATTTTCATCTTGTAATAATTGTAACTGGCCTGTAGGTGTGGATAAACTCGTTGACAGTTTGCGAGGAATCTTTGGTGTTTCCTGATATAATGATTCAGCTTGATGTGAAAATGTTGATGGATACAGATCATCGTTAAAGATATAATCTTTTTCCTCATCAACATGACTAGGATCCTCAGTTTTAAAAAAGTTTTCTCTTCTTCCATCTTACTAGCTCCATCCATTTTATGTTCCTTGTGACTCAGTTTACTTTCAATGTCCTTCAGATGTTTTGTTATGGGGGAAAATAACTTTTCCTTAACAATTTCTCCATGTTTGAGGAGCTGTATTTTTCTTTTACAATTCTACGTTTCTGTACAAGACGTTTTTTTAGTTCCTTCTCTGATAGATTCATTTTGATCCGCTTTCTATCTGTTTTCAATCTGCTTTCTATCTGTTTTCAATCCGCTTTTGATCCGCTTTTATCTGCTATTATCCGCCATTGATTTAATTCAATCAGTTTCTGATATCTCTTACACTTATGATGTTAATTATTATACTGAAATTCATTGTCTTATTCAAAACATATATAGTGATCAAAACCTCTTCTGTAACGTCCCTCATTGATGTTGCTGTCTTTAGAGATACATAAAAATCCATATGGTTTGTACCAACACAGAGCGCATAAGCTTTTAAACTGTTCAAACGACATGTCACTACCAATATGATCATTATAAACATGTTTCAAATTTAAATCATCTTGTTTGAAAAGAACCAAAAAATTTGCATTATCTCGAATGAGATGTTTTGGAACCTTCGCATACGTTTGAGACAGATAAAACGAGTCCACTAGACTGTGTCTTCCCATAGAGAAATATTGACGTATAACATCTTGATTGTTACAAGCCACATCATCAAATATAAAGATTGAATTTTTTTTTGCTTCTGAAGGATGTAGAATATTTTCGCTAGCATTGAATGGGTAATAACCGATACCTTGTATTGGCTTTAGTAACTTCTCTAAATAAATATATTTAGGTTGATATAAGGACTTTGAATAAACATAACCATTCTCAAATCTCAGTCCATTCAAGTGTTCAATTAGATTAACCATAACATTGGTTTTACCGCAATTGCTTGGTCCCACCAGAATACACCTCACAGTTGACGGAAACAATGGACCATGCTTTTTATTATCAGAAATACTATTAAAATTATCATTTACAATAGCTAAAGAAGTTTTTTGTTTTATCACCCTCATTCTTTGACACATTACTATAAAATGAGATAAATATTCATAAATAAATAATATATGTTAGTTTTAAGTTGATAGTTAATGAAATAACATCATGAAGTTATATTCAGGCCAAGGTTTATTAAATTCTGCTATAAATAATTTACCATTTGAAATGCATATACCAGGTTATAATTATTGCGGACCTGGAACAAAACTTAAACAACGTCTGTTGCAAGGAAGTCTACCAACAAATCTGCTAGATGCTAGCTGTTTAAAACATGATAAATTCTACGAAAAAGAAAGTGATACAAAATTACGTCATAAGGCAGATAAAATATTAGCAGAAGAAGCTAGTAGTTAAACAAAGCGGTTTCTGGAGCGGAAGTGGGCATAAAGGTAACCAGTCATCGAGTTCTCGCCGGAGCTGCTGCCGAGCTGTTGGTAGTTGTTGTTTGGATAAGAAGAAGACATTGGGAAGAAGAAGAAGACATGGGGGGTGGTCGTAGGGGTGCGCGAAGACATTTGGGTGTGTCGCAGAGGTGCGTGCCATCTGTTGTTAATAAATGAAAGCAATTGTATTGTGGTTGCAGAGTGCACGCCATCTGTTGATGGTTGTGGTAGTTACAAGAAAAAAAAGCTAAATACTTGGCCGGGTATCGAACGCGGCTTGCCTGATTACAAAGTCAGGTGTCCACCGAGCTGCGCTAATGCGGTTAATCGAGAAATGTTTATTTGAAAAGGTATAGTACATGCCCGTTGGTGGGCGCGGTTTTTTGGCGTTGTTCGGTTAGATATTTGGGGCTGGATGGGGGGATATGATATTTTGTTGTCTGTAAAAAAATTTAAAATCTTGGTATTTTGTTGTCTGTAAAAAAATTTAAAATCTTTTGCTTAAGCCTGCATGCGCGAGAACGTCCACTCCTTCGAGTCTATAGTTATCGTAAGCGACCGCCTACCTGCGCAAGAACGGCAACTCCTTCGAGACTCTGATTTTGTCGGATGATTCAAGGCATTGAACGCCTGCAGGCGCAAGAACGTCCACTCCTTCGAGTCTATAGTTTTCCTAAGCGAGCGCCTACCTGCGCAAGAACGGCAACTCCTTCGAGTCTCTGATTTTGTCGGATGATTCAAGGCCGAGCGTAATAATTTTGAGACTTGGAAAAATGTTTAATGATGAATCAAGAATTTGATGTTATGGTTTCTAGTAGTCTGCTAATAATTTTTAGTATAAAGTAACGAAAGAGGTGCAAGATGAGCATAGTGTCTCACCAACTACTGTTGAATGCAGATCGATAAAAATGACTTTACTTAAATCAAGTTTTATAATATTCACATTAATTTTGAAAAATGTCTTGTATGTTTAATATACCTTATGGAACCAAGGACATGGCTGTATGCTCTTCAGGAACTGTTTGAACCGCTCCAACTACACATTGATGGCTCGAGATAGATTAAACGATGGACGGCTGCTTGTATATTTTGCTCGCCTGTCAACACAACAAAAAATTTCAAACTGAAGCTGATATTTTCTGATGACACTGAAGGTGACACTGACTGGATTTCAGCAGCTTCATGCCAAGATGAAAAAACTTTACTATCCAACAGCTCAATGACTATACGTGATGCTAGCCTACAAGAGGAGCTCCACAAAGTGCTAATTCTTATTTGTGTAACACTCTCTACAATTACAATATTATTACTTAAATTAATTGTGAAATGTATTAGGAAAATAATGATAATTAAAACACATAGTTATATACAATGTTTTATTTATGCAAAACACTATTCAGAAGCCAATAATAAACTACATCAACATTTTCTTTTGCACATCGTACTGGATCATTGCAGCGGCAGTGAAAAATGCATGGAGACTCAGAAGGTTTCAGTTCAACAGCGCCATTGAAGTTTTCCAGATTGATTAGGTGATAGTGTGATTCCCCATCTTCGTTAAGCAGTTTTCTCAAATTGTTGATTTTCAGCTCTTCAAATAACTTGTTAAATAAAAAGTCATATTTCTGATGGCCTCGTACATATATGTGCGTGCATTTGGTTAGGAAAATTCTCAAAATGTCGTTCATAGTATTCAAATCATAGTGGCCATCAGAGTAGTGGAGTCCATGTAGCCGTTGTTCCAAATATCGTACTTGCCTTTTGTCTGCTGCTGATAGATAGTTAAACGGTTTAGGTGGTTTAAACAAAAACACTCCTGTGCGTTTACGTGTCTTGATAACCATTCCTTGGGAACAAATCTTCCCTCGATTTCGAAACCTTGAATGTCGACAATTGCAATTTCCATTGTGAACCGTTGAAAAGCTATAACGAAACTGATTTTCTAAACAGCTGAGTGATCTAATATAAGCTTCGGACAATTTCGCTGAGTGGGAGAAATTCCATTAGGCAATCGTGGATAATTATGCAGAAGGCTCGGGTCTTATCGGGAAATCCCGTCTGGCTTTCAATATCCAAGCGAATATCTACAGTCGAGGATTTCATGGTGTCCTCACGTCGGGAGCAATCGATGACGAATAGGGTGTGCGTCTTGAATGCAACATAATCCAGTAGAGGGTGTTTGCCGCCGCCAAAGCTGGGATAAAAGTCCGTATACCTTTTGTACGCCTCACCGTACTCACTCTTTGAAAAATCTAAATCAAATCTCTCCATAGGCCAAAATTCGCTGTTTAGATTTAGACGAATATTGGAAATGTGAATATTGTCAAATTCCGTGTTTTGATGTTGCTGTGGCGATCCGTTTGAAAGGCTAAGATAACGTAACGAGGGCTTTCCAGTGCGGCACACGTCTTCACAGCCCAAATTTCACGAGTAGCACCTGTTTTGAGAGCAGGCAACTCATTTAGCTCCCATTTACGAAACGGTAAAATTATACTGAATCCGCTTTGACGGCTTGCAGTAAATCCAATTTAACGTCATCGTTTGGAAAAATGTGACGGACTTTGAGTTCGATGTTGTTTATTGTCACTTTACCCTTGGTAGCAGCATCCGTGATTATAAGGCAATCATCATCGCTACGACTTCGCACCAGACGAATTGTTTGTTTACCACACATCACTTGCTTGTAGTCGTTGAAGATGGAAAACAAATGTCCCAATGGAATGTACATGTGAAAAGTTTTATCGGCGGCATTCATATACGCTTTATGTGGAAAATTCCACCCGCTATGAATAGGTCCTTTGAACTGTTGGGGTCGTAGCACAAGTATCCACGAATTGTACTCACGCGACCAGGGTCTCTCACGGTTTCAATTCCTTGCCGCACAACTCGTACGTAACGCTGTCGAAGAAGAAAGCTCCAGCATTTGGTGATAGAGAAACATCTCCATTGCCTGCTGTCTCACCACTTGTCCCTGGATTGAGATGCAGGAATCAGCCATGGAAAACCAACAATCTGTTTGATTGACGGTGATTTCAACGATATCATTGTTGCCGAATGACTTGACGTATGGATAGTAGGTTCGCAACTCCTCGCGTCTTACACTATCATCAAAATTTGGTATGCGGAAGATATCGAACATTTGAGGAGTTGACATGGTAGCCGAGCGTTTGTAGAAACAATCTGTTTGAGAGCGTGAGTGATCTCTTGAGAGGTTTCATAGAAACTGATGGTGGACGAGGAGCGGTTAACCTCTTATATGGTTCTTCATCAAATACAAGTCGACCCATTATTATTGTAGTTGTTTCAGCTCAAGTCGAATGATGATTTCTTCACCACGAAATTCACAAGTTCAGAGTCTTGATTCAAAATTTGCAATGTGAGGTTATGTTTTCGCTTCTGTTAATCGGCAAATAGATTAAATGCTGAGGTGTTTCGTCGATGGCAAAACAGGATCAACTGCAACGGCAAACTCGTAAATGGTGTGTGAAGGAGTGTTATTGTAGAAGGCTCCCGATGTGATGTTGCTATCGAGAGATGAATCGTTCTAACTTTTATAATGTTCACTGGTAAATCGGAACTGTGAACTTGATTGCGTGGTAGCAGCTGTTTAGAGAAGCCCAGAATATCACCGATGCTGTCTTGCGGTTGAAAATCCACAGCGTACTTGCTGCTGAAAACTCACACTTGAGAGTATTGTTGTTGGGTTTCAATGAGAAAATATTCTCAACGTCCTTTGCCAAATGAATGCCAAGTGCCTTTCTAATATAAGCTTCGATGTCACCAATTTCGTATGAACCTTCGGGCAAGTCGATGAATGTTTGCGTGTTTTGATCGTCAAACAGGTAGATCTTGTCACCTCTCTCAATGTTTGGGATGCTGTTGTACGAGTGAAAACTCAATAAAGCTAGTCCGTAGTTGTAGTTGGAATCCAACTGAATAGGTGGTTGAAAATCAATCGACAGTATTGGGCTGCGACCTTTCAATGTGATGATCACAGACATGACTGATAATTATCCGCTTGTTAGCTGCTAATATAGGTTAAAGTAAAACAACAATAATGCAAAAATTTATTTTTTATTATAGAGAAATTTCAAGCATAAATGGCCACAATTTGATTGATTGTACGTCTGATAAGAGTCATTGTTGTAGAGGATTTTCACTCCATTGCCAAAGTAGTTGGCTAATTCTTGGGGTGGTTTCAAACATCCAAAGCTATCAAAGTACTGAACGGTGTTTCCATTTCGCACATAAGCTACCCAATGCGTACCGTGATGACTGCTGGTATCCAAATTAACGATGGCAGACTCCTTTGTTTGTGAATGTTTAGGTAAGGTGTTTCGCATAAATACTCCCCTAAAGTAGGGGATCTTCAAATGTTTGGCATATTGCTCAAGCTCGTGATTGTAAAGTGCTCGATTGGGTAGCTTTATTGGGAGTTTTTTGCTTCTTTAAGTAAAGCCCGAAGCCGTTGCGGGACTTTTTAAGAAAAATACCGCTTCCTTTCTTTGCAAGCTCTTCCATGCTTGATTATGGCGCTGGTCCTCCTCCAACTTCTTGCGGGCGTCTTTGCATCTATCACGGCTTTGGCTACTCCACTGGCTCCCCCGGCAAGAGCTCCTAGTGCTGACAACCCCGCAAATAGGGGTATTAGTGGGAGAAAACCACCAATTTTCGACTCAAAAGGAATGACTCGAGGTACATGGATTTTCTTGCGACCACCTGCCTTCTTAATGACTGCTCGGGCTGCTCTCACGCCAATAACGATGTCTTACGGACATCACTTCAGATCCGGCAATAGCTCTCTTGATTGTAGAACCACATTCTGTCGAAAGATTTTTTTCCACATCGTTTTTTGATTCCAAGCCCCATCTTGCGTTTAGCCTTCATGCCTGTAGTTATAAGCCAAGAAGCTGCTTTTTCTCCAAGTGAAGCGTCCTTTGACTTGAATCTCTCCCAGGCTCGATTTTCCAACTCGTAATCAGCCTTATGACGATCCGCCAAAGACTTGTATTTACTGTAGGCGATATCGTGCGCTCGACAAGCAGCGTCTGTCTTATTGATTCCCTGCTGACCCTTGGAGAGACGGTCTAGAAGTTTGTACCGGGTCCACAAAACTGATAACCAGGTAGATGTAGTTCAAATGGTAATTTATTGATTGCACTATTCAGTAGACTACCTCCTTTGGGTTAGCATGACACTGATTGAAACTGAGATAGACTGCTGTATTTAATTAGTATACACAATAAGGATGATGTCAGTATATCGTAAGATGTATATGAAGCAACAAGATGTCCAACTGCCTATCGAAAATTTGGACTTTGTCGAAGAATCACCATCATCAGCAAGTCGACACGGACAATTGTTACCAAATTCCCTACGAGCAGCATTCTGTGGACCTAGTGGTTGCGGAAAGACCAACGCATCGTTATCACTGCTATTCAATGAAAACGGCCTACGATTCGAGAACGTCTACATCTATTCCAAGTCACTCTACCAACAAAGTACCAGCTCTTACAAGACTTCTCAAGCTGGTTAAAGGTGTATCGTATTTTCCCTTTAAAGACAACGAAGAAGTAATTGATCTGAGTGAGGCACGCGAATGTTCAGTATTCATTTCGATGATGTGAATGGTGATAAACAAAACAAGATTCAGAATTATTTTTCGATGGGAAGGCACAGGAATATCGATTCAATTATTTATGCCAAACGTATAGCAAAATACCTAAACAACTGATTCGAGACAATTGCAACGTAATTGTCATATTCAGACAAGATGAGGTAAATTTGAAGCACGTCCTTTGATGAGCACGTGTCTCCCGACATGGACTATGATAAATTTAAGACAATGTGTTCGGATGCTGGCAAAATCGTTTTGGCTTTATTACAATAGCTAAGGACTTCAACTTGAATGATGGCCGCTACCGTAAAGGATTCGATAATATATAAAGGTTCAATAAAGATGATTGCTGTTAGTTGATAAAAATGTCTTCATTGAGTAGCAACATGCTGCCACTGCTCGAAAGAAAAAGATCAAGCAATTGGCACGTTCTATTCGCAAGAAATATCTTAGTCTGAAGCTGGGAAAGTCGGAACATGATGAAACATTGAATAAACTTTTAGACCGGTAATGACACCGCTACAAGATATTGCCTCAACTACGGCAAAAGTTCTCACTAAGATACCAACACAGACCATTAAGCGTGAGGTAATTAAACAAGAAGTGCAGTAGCTGCCATCAGTCAAAAAACATGAGTTGGAAGAGACACAATACCTCGATGAAGAACCAATCGCTGAAACTAGTATGCACACCAATGATGATGATGATGAGGTGGAGAACGAAACCTTTACGAGGATCCCGGTATCTCTCTAAGAAGCAATAGAGGACTACATGGATCAGTATCCTCCAGTTGCACACAAATATCTTGAAGAATATATCACTAAAAGCGATGTTATTGACAACATATTGGACCTATATATGACGCTGCAAGTTCCAAATGGTTTCTTGGGCAAAAGGAAATCAATTTCAGTCGTAGTACAGGTCACATTATCGTTGATGGGTTACAGTTTCGAGGTACTCCAGGGTTATATCAACTAATATTTTACAAGTCACCTGATTATGCTCCCGATGATTTAGAAAGCGTACCGAAGAGTGTTGGTAATGACATCAGCACACAAGAATGCAGCAGGTCGTTTGAAAGCTTCAAGTCTATATAAATTTATACTGAAATTATAAAGCCAATGTTTCCTCCCTTGACAAAAAAGCAACGTTTTGCTGGACTGGTATGGATTAACTTACAATAACAAGCCAATGGAATACGTCTACTGGGATGATCCCAACGAATTGGGTTGAACGGCTGAAACTACTGATGCATCCAAGA